>SJXQ01010436.1:204078-217265 GCA_006408695.1 Aepyceros melampus
TTTTTGTACAGTTCTTCTGTGTATTCTTGCCACCTCTTCTTAATATCTTCTGCTTCTGTTAGGTCCAGACCATTTCTGTCCTTTATCGAGTCCATCTTTGCATGAAATGTTCCCTTGGTATCTCTAATTTTCTTGAAGAGATCTCTAGTCTTTCCCCTTTGATCTCTGGTCCAGCAAGATTCCATAGGTTGCAGAGCAATTAAGCTTGGGCACCACAACTACTGAGCCGGAGCTATAGAGTCCACACCACAACTACTTAGCCTCTGGGCCTAGAGCCTGTGCTCTGAAACAAGGGGGACCACTGCAATGAGAAGCTCGTGCACGGTGACAAAGAGTAGCCCCAACTCACCTCAACCAGAGAAAGCAAGGCAACAAGGACTCATGCAGCCAAAAATAAATAAATAAAATTTTCATTTATTAAAAAAAAATATTTAGAAGTATCTGACAGGAAAAATAAAGAATTATTGCAGAGTCAAAGAGATTTTTAAATGTGGATTATATAAACCAATATTTACCACGAGGTGAAGTCGCTCAGTCGTGTCCGACTCTTTGCGACCCCGTGGACTGTAACCTATTAGGCTTCTCCGTCCATGGGATTCTCCAGGCAAGAATACTGGAGTGGATTGTCATTTCGTTCTCCAGAGGATCTTCCCAACCCAGGGATCGAACCCGGGTCTCCCGCATTGGAGGCAGACACTTTAACCTCTGAGCCACCAGGGAAGCCTAATATTTACCATACTAGAAGGTAAATTGAGATATTTTAAAAATAATTACTTTAAAATAAACTCATATGGTAAAGTAAATAACTCAATTTTATGAAAAAAAAAGTAACTGTATTTCTTCAAATTAAAGAAATTAGAAGAGAGACGTTGTTTAACATTTTGTAAATCTCCTTAATGTCTGTGTCAATGGAAGACAGCTAGTTCTCATATCTACTTCTACATTCCATCTGTTGCAGTATCTCACTTCATGTAGCCTCTAGAAAACTGAGTAAAAAAGGCATGAATATCTTAGTATTATCATGAAAATAGTTTTGAACTGAATGAGTATTGGTTGTCCTCAGGGTCTTCAACCACACTTTGAAAACCCACTGTGCACACCATGGTAAATATACAAGATTATTACATGGCTAAAGGATTTGAAGTCCTCCCCAGACTTCCTAGAGAAGAGCCTTTATTTATTTGCTGTTCAAAGAAACCAATAACAGTGTGGTTTTTTTTTTTTTTTACCGTCAATTTCCCTTCATATTTTACCTTCTCTGGAGTTCTGTAAATACTCACTAGGTGCTAGTGAATTCAGTTTCAAATTTAATAGTAATTAATATTAACTCTCCTCATTGGCATCAAGTATTTAAGAGTTAGAAACACTGAAAAAGAAACCCACAACATTTTCTGGTCGAATATTAGATGGGGACCACTGGTTGCATGCAGAAAAAATTCAGGTGAGATAACTTTAGGTAGTACGCGTCTAAATGTTCAGTAGCATTGAGTAAGACAGTGAGAAAGCTGTTGGATTTTCTTCCCAATGGTTACATTGTGGCAAAATCTTGCATATATATCTTGGTATATCCTCCACAGAGTTTAACTGATTTGCAATGTCCTTAACTAGCTTGCGTATTTTCCAGTTTCACATGAGATTAGCCTACATCTTAGAGTCTCAGGCAAGCAATAGCATCTAGCTAGAATTTAATGGTAGAGCTTTTATCATCTTATTTTTATTACTACCATCTACTTTGAGCAAGTCATTTTGGTTTTTAATTTAGTAACATTTAATTTTAAAACATTTGGTTTTAAAAAGCATATTGAGTTAAAGAAAAAGTTATTAAATAATATTATGAATGGTATGAGTAATAAAGTGAATGACTGAGGCTTGGGGTAAAAAAAAAACTGATTTAATTCTATCTTCAGTTTACTGCTGCTAAGTCACTTCAGTCGTGTCCAACTCTTGCGACCTCATAGACGGCAACCCACCAGGCTCCCCTGTCCCTGGGATTCTCCAGACAAGAACACTGGAGTGGGTTGCCATTTCCTTCTCCAATGCATGAAAGTGAAAAGTGAAAGTGAAGTCACTCAGTCGTGTCCGACCCTCAGCGACCCCATGGACTGCAGCCTTCCAGGCTCCTCCATCCATGGGATTTTCCAGGCAAGCGTACTGGAGTGTGGTGGCATTGCCTTCTCCGATCTTCAGTTTACAGTTAGGGAAATCAAGGCTTGGAGAAAACTGGTTTGTCTGAGGTAGCCACAGTCAGAGATTTCAACTTTGGCTTGGGCTTCCGTGGCAGCTCAGACGGTAAAGAGTCTGCCCGAAATGCGGGAGACCCGGGTTCGATTCCTGGGTCGGGAAGATCCCCTGGAGAAGGAAATGGCAATCCACTCCAGCACTCTTGCCTGGAAAATCCCATGGACCCAGGAGCCTGATAGGCTACAGTCCATTCACTTTCACTTTCCTTACTCTCAATCAAGAGCTCTTTCAACTACTGCATAAGGGCTGCTAATATCTAATAGTGTTAGAGACTGCCCCTCAAGTCAGGCAAATCCAGGTTAAAACCCTTGCCCCATTCCAGGCTAGCTATGTAATCTTGGACAGACTTCTTAGCTTCTGTCTTCTCGGTTTCTTCACTTAAGAAGTTGCCACAATCTTTATTTCACCTTAACATTTTGCTCATATTAGATGAGATAATATTTTAAGTGGTTTAAAATGGCTCCTGGCACTCAGTAGACAGAGTTATTTTTATTAGCTGAAGTTACTCTCCGTGAACTGCAGAGCATTTGGAGCAAAAGAATCTTCGTAGCCAGGACTTGGCTCCAGAGTGTGTGAACTGCATCTGCCACTTGGATCCTTACTTAATTAAAGGCTGGAAATCACTGCACTTCTCTTGAGGAGCCTAACATGTCTTTGGTTGCAGGAAACAAAGGTTAAACGTGTTAACCTGGAAACTTATGCAACCAAGGGTTAAAATAGCCTTGAGCTAAAACCAAAGAATTCTGGCCTCTGGCATGTGATGCAAAGCCAAGTATGTTTGCCTTTGTGAGCCCAGGAATGCTTCTGGTTAGGCTTGTTTGTTGTGGAAACTGACATGATCAAAGTGGGGAGAATTAAAACGATCCATCAGAATAATAGTTAAGGCTGTATATGACCTCCCCAGACAGAGCCTTGAACCTGAAGTCTCTCACTGGGGACAGACAAGCCAGCTGACAGCAGCTGGGAAGGGGAAAGCAGGCTTTCTAAGGCAGACAGGGCACCTGGGAGAGAGATAAAAGAACTCTAGATTTCGCAGACTGAATGGTGAAATGAAATGCTGACCTTGTGGTCTTTAGGATTCTTGTAACACCTAGGTTGTGGTTTTCAGGTGTCAGTTTTTAGAGTGGAGTTACTAAGTGAAGCAGGCACTTTTATTATTAAAGCATCTGGGGGTGGGGAAACCGTGCTAATTGCGATGAGATCCTGTGCCAATTGCACTGGAGTGTTCTAAGGCATGATGTCATGCTTCTTCCCATATTAATTTCCAAATGTTGAAAAATTCTCATTATGATTAAGTAGAATTAAGGGTCCCTAAGTGGTTGGCATGATTCTGGATTGTTTGCTCACTTAGTCCTTTATCCCAAGATGAAGATTAGTAAAACTCTTTGATATTCTAGCAAGTATGAAATGACCTTGGAGCCCCAACTGTTGCTAAACATTAATCAAGGCACCTACAGAATGATAAAACAGAGGGGGATTGGAAAAGATTTTAAGGAAGTCCACTCCTACTCACATATTTTAGCAATGGGGAAACTGAAGCCCAGAAAGAGAAAATGACTTGCTTAATACTACAGAGTGTTTCTGATTTGCAGGCCAATGCTTGCCTGCTGCCATGCCAAAGAATCTCCAGTAGATAGACTATTGGACTAGAAAAATGCCCACGTGGAGAGAGTCACCTTCTGGGCATCCATAATTTTAAATGCTGCAGGGATATCACTTTGTTTTTGTTTTTGAAAATTATAATAACATCATTTTTTTTTTTCTGTTTTTCCTTTTGTGTACATTGGCTTATTTTTTATCTCTTTCCCTCCCTGGACATACTTCACAGGACTAGATAGATAGAGGGAGGTAAATGCAGAATGAAGTCTTTATAAAGATCACGAATACATTCGATATCGTGCCCAATGAGAGAATTTAATAATCATCATATCTTCTGTTGAGCGCTTTACAAATCACAAAGTGCTTTTAAATCTCTTCTTCCATTAATCCCTACCCAGTCATAAGAGGGAGGCAGAACAGTTATTATCGTCCGTCTCACGGATGCCCAAAGTGAGGCAGAGGGAGCCCAGCGACTTGCCCGGCACCACACAGCTCCACAGCAGGGCCCGGCGGGGTTTCAGCCAGCCCCTGGGGACCCTCAGCTTAGGTACCTCTCGCGGCGGCATGAAGAGGCCCAGGCTCCAGGATTTCGCAGGGTACGTTCTCTGAACTCTCCACTTGGTGGAAGTGTCAGGAAATAGTGCAGATAGGCAGGGGGAGGGTCTAGGAGGACGGGAGAGCGAGCAACGGTCAGACGGTTGGGGGAGAGGGGAAAGCAGTCTAGCAATGATACATTTAAAAAGGTAAGAATTAGAGAGAGGTTTCAGTCTGCAGACGTCAGAGATAAAATCCCAGGAAGAGGCTCCTTTTGTCCTTTCTCCAGGCTTCCAGCAATTGCTTTCTCAGGGAAGGCGTCTGACGCTTGCATTTCATATCTGCCTTGCTGGGGAGCCCCCGCCCCAGGGTGCGGCGGGGTCTGGGCTCCCTCGGCTCCCAGGCCCGGGCGCCGTTCGGCGCGGGGAGGGGGAGAGCCCGCAGGCCTCCTGCCGAGAAGCCCCGGGATGGGAGGGGGAAGTCGGCCTCGCATCAAAGCAATCCGAGAAACCCTGGGGGGCTATTGGCCTGCTTCTCTCCTCCGACGCGGCTTTGCCTCAACTAATTTCCTGCCCGGGCCCTAACCCAGGTCCTGCCCTTTCCCACCCTCCCGAGTCACGCTGTACCAAGCATCGCCAAGTCGGGAACCAGGGGAAGAAAGCGGGGCCCTGTGGATTTCTGTTTGTCTTTGGAAACCACTTATGGAGCAAGAGGTGGGGACCACAAATGTGGACCCATCCGGAAAGACACCCCACCCCATCCCCCACTCCAGTGGAGTTACCAAATGAGGCCAATTCATTCTCTGGAATGTAGCAGCCGGGGCAATGATGATCGATACTGACAGGGAAGCTTTCATGTAGCAACATCCCCGGCCACCGGCTGTGAGGCGAAGAGAAAGAACTCTCTGGAATTCACAACATCCCCCCTCCAATTAATCCCCAGCCGCCCCGCTGCGCGTGAATGGGTTGTGCTGGGGATTCGTAGCTCTGATGCCGGGGGATTTGCTGATTCCTTTGAGCCCCCTGAGGAGAGGTGATATGGAGAGCAGATAATGAGCATGCGGCGCTGAGGCGAGGTAATGAATTGGCTCGGCTGGGCCCGGCTTCACTATTTGTACACTTTTAGGCACCTCAGAAACTGGGTTTGCAGACAAAATCTAGGCTGAGGGGCCCTCAACCCCGGACCTTTTGTGGGCCTGGATGGCTGCCGCCTCTCCCACTCACTTAAGACGCGAGCCTTGTCTCAGGAAGGAAGGGCCAGAGCCAAGGGATCGCAGCCCTGATTCTGACCTGGCCTGGCTTGGCCGGTACCAGTCCTGCCTCAGTCACATCCTCACTCCAATCAAGATCAGTTTAACGCTGTTCCCTCTACTGAATTGCAGTTTTCAGTGTAACTCCACGGTCTGTCAAAATGCATTTTATTTTTCACTCTGTAGCTCCATGTTCACTACTATGAGACCATGAGGTGAGGTGAAGTCGCTCAGTCGTGTCCGACTCTTTGCGACCCCGTGGACTGTAACCTACTAGGCTTCTCAGTCCATGGGATTCTCCAGGCAAGAATATTGGAGTGGATTGCCGTTTCCTTCTCCAGAGGATCTTCCCAACCCAGGGATCGAATCCGGGTCTCCAGCATTGGAGGCAGACGCTTTAACCTCTGAGCACCAGGGAAACTCCTATGAGACCATACCCACAGGCAAAAACGTTTAAAAGCATTGCCCCCATCCAAGAATGCCTGATGAACTATGGACAGAGGTTCGTCACATTGTACAGGAGGCAGTGATCAAGACCATCCCCAACAAAAAGAAATGCAAAAAGGCAAAATGGCTGTCTGAAGAGACCTTACAAATAGCTGAGAAAAGAAGAGAAGCTAAAGGCAAATGGGAAAAGGAAAGATATCTGAATGCAGAGTTCCAAAGAATAGCAGGGAGAGATAAGAAAGCCTTCCTCAGTGGTCAATGCAAAGAAGTAGATGAAAATAACAGAATGGGAAAGACTAGAGCTCTCTTCAAAAAAAATTAGAGATACCAGGGAATATTTCATGCAAAGATGGGCACAATAAAGGACAGAAATGGTATGGACTTAACAGAAGTAGAAGATACTAAGAAAAGGTGTCAAGAATACAAAGAACTATACAAAAAATATCTTTATAACCCAGATAACCATGATGGTGTGATCACTCACCTAGAGCCAGACATCCTGGAGTGTGAAGTCAGGTGGGCCTTAGGAATTATCACTATGAACAAAGCCAGTGGAGGTGATGGAATTCCAGTTGAACTATTTTAAATTATAAAAGATGATGCTGTGAAAGTGCTGCACCCAATATGCCAACAAATTTGGAAAACTTAGCAGTGGCCACAGGACTGGAAAAAGTCAGTTTTCATTCCAATCCCAAAGAAGGGCAATACCAAACAATGTTCAAACTACTGCACAATTGCACTCCCTCAGCAAGGTAGCAAAATATTGGTCAAAATTCTCTAAGCTAAACTTCAACAGTACGTGAACTAAGAACTCCAGATGTTCAAGCTGGATTTAGAAAAGGCAGAAGAACCAGAGATCAAATTGCCAGCATTGGCTGGATCATCAAAAAAGCATGGGAGTTCCAGAAAAACATCTGCTTTATTAACCACACCAAAGCCTTTGACTGTGTGGATCACAACAAGCTGTGGAAAATTCTTCAAGAGAGGGAATACCAGACCACATTACCTGCCTCCTGAGAAACCTGTATGGAGGTCAAGAAGCAACAGTTAGAACAGGACATGGAACAACGGACTGGTTCCAAATTGAGAAAGGAGAGTGTCAAGGCTATATATTGTCACCCTGCTTATTTAACTTATATGCAGAGTACATCACACGAAAGGCCAGGCTGGATGAATCACAAGCTGGAATCAAGATTGCCAAAAAGAAAATATCAGTAACTTCAGATACACAGATGACACCACCCTTATGGCAGAAAGTGAAGAGGAACTAAAAAGCCTATTGATGAAAGTGAAAGAGGAGAGTGAAAAAGCTATCTTAAAACCCAATGTTCAAAAAACTAAGATCACGGCATCTGGTCCCATCACTTCATGGCAAATAGATGGGGAAACAGTGGAAACAGTGACAGACTTTATTTTCTTGGGCTCCAAAATTACTGCAGATGGTGACTGCAACCATGAAATTAAAAGATGCTTGCTCCTTGGAAGAAAAGCTATGACCAACCTAGACAGTATATTAAAAAGCAGAGACTTTACTCTGCCAACAAAGGTCCATCTTGTCAAAGCTATGATTTTTCCAGTAGTCATGGATGGATGTGAAAGTTGGACCATAAAGAAAGCTGAGCACCGAATAATTCGTGCTTCTTAACTGTGGTGTTGAAGACTCTTGAGAGTCCCTTGGACTGTAATATCCAACCAGTCCATCCTAAAGGAAATCAGTCCTGAATATTCATTGGAAGGACTGATACTGAAGCAGAAGCTCCAATACTTTGGCCACCTGATGCCAAACTTCAAGTCAGTTCAGTCATTCAATCATGTCCGATTCTGCGACCCCATGGACTACAGCATGCCAGGCTTCCCTGTCCATCAAATCCTGGAGCTTGCTGAATCTCATGTCCATCAAGTCAGTGATGCCATCCAACCGTCTCATCCTCTGTTGTCCCCTCTCCTCCAGGCTTTGATCTTTCCCAGCATCAGGGTTTTCCAAATGAGTTGATTCTTTGCATCAGGGGCCAAAGTATTGGAGTTTCAGCTTCAGCATCAGTCCTTCCAATGAATATTCAAGACTGATTTCCTTTAGGATGGACTGGTTGGATCTCCTTGCAGTCCAAGGGACTCTCAAGAATCTTCTCCAACACCACAGTTCAAAAGCATAAATTATTCGGTGCTCAGCTTTCTTCATGATCCAACTTTCGCATCCATCCATGACTACTGGAAAAACCATAGCTTTGATGGGATGGACCTTTGTTGGCAGAGTAAAGTCTCTGCTTTTTAATATACTGTCTAGGTTGGTCATAGCTTTTCTTCCAAGGAGCAAGTGTCTTTTACTTTCATGGCTGCAGTCATCATCTGCAGTGATTTTGGAGTTGAAGAAAACAGTCTGTCACTGTTTCGATTGTTTCCCCATCTATTTGCCATGAAGCAATGGAACTGGACCCATCATCTTAGTTTTCTGAAAGCTGAGTTTTAAGCCAGCTTTTTCACTCTCCTCTTTAACTTTCATTAAGAGTTTCTTTAGTTCCTCTTCACTTTCTGCCATAAGGGTAGTGTCATCTGTATATCTGAGGTTATTGATATTTCTCCCAGCAATCTTGATTCCAGCTTGTGATTCATCCAGCCTGGCCTTTCATGTGATGTACTCTGCATATAAGTTAAATAAGCAGGGTGACAATATACAGCCTCGACATACTCCTTTCCCAATTTGGAACCAGTCCGTTGTTCTATGTCTGGTTCTAACTTTTGCTTCTAGACCTGCATACAGATTTCTCAGGAGGCAGGTAATGTGGTCTGGTATTCCCATCTCTTGAAGAATTTTCCATAGTTCATTGTGATTCACACAGTTAAAGGCTTTGGTGTAGTCAGTAAAGCAGAAGTAAATGTTTTTCTGGAACTCCCGTGCTTTTTTGATGATCCGGCTGATGCTTTTTTGATAATCCAGCTGATGCTGGCAATTTGATCTCTGGTTCTTCTGCCTTTTCTAAATTCAGCTCTCGAATATCTGGAATTCTCAGTTCATATACTGTTGAAGCCTACTTAGAGAATTTTGAGCATTACTTGTTAGCTTGTAGAAGGAGTGCAATTGTGTGGTAGTTTGAACATTGTTTGGTATTGCCCTTCTTTGGAATTGGAATGAAAACTGACCTTTTTCAGTCCTGTGGCCACTGCTAAGTTTTCCAAATTTGTTGGCATATTGGGTGCAGCACTTTCACAGCATTATCTTTTATAATTTGAAATAGTTCAACTGGAATTCCATCACCTTCACTGGATTTGTTCATAGTGGTGCTTCCTAAGGCCCACCTAACTTTGCACTCCAGGATGTCTGGCTCTAGGTGAGTGATCACACCATCATGGTTATCTGGGTTATGAAGATCTTTTTTTGTATAGTTCTTCTGTGTATTCCTGCCACCTCTTCTTAGTATCTTCTGCTTCTATTAGGTCCATACCGTTTCTGTCCTTTATTATGTCCATCTTTGCATGAAATGTTCCCTTGGTATATCTAATTTTCTTGAAGAGATCTCTAGTCTCTCTTCATGACATTGTACAGGAGGCAGTGATCAAGACCATCCCCAACAACAACAACAACAAAATGCAAAGAGGCAAAATGGTTGTCTAGGAGGCCTTACAAATAGCTGAGAAAAGAGAAGCAAAAAGCAAAGGAGAAAAGGAAAGATATACCCATTTGAATGCAGAGTTTCAGAGAATAGCCAGGAGAGATGAGAAAGCCTTCCTCAGTGATCAATGCAAAGAATTAGAGGAAAACAATAGAATAGGAACTGATGTTGACTGAATGTGAATTCTGATTTGCAGGATGTGGAGCCTAATTCTGTCTGCCTCATTGTCCCCCACCATGCTAAAAAAGGATACTAGTGCCTGCCTGAAAAACTAATATGTTGCTTAGTCACTCAGTCATGTCCGACCCTTTGCAACTGCATGCACTGTAGCCCACCAGACTACAGTAATAGCTAACATGTATTGAGCACTTAATATGTGTCAGGCACTTAGGGTTTACATGTATTATCATATCAGCCCCTAAAGCGGTCTCTGAAAGAGATGCATTCTCTGTTTCATTTTATAGGGACCAGAAAAGGCTTTGGAGTTCCTAACTGGTTTGGGAGCAGAGACTGGAAGCACTTAACCAGTAAGTAGTGTTAGTTGCTCAGTCGTGTCCAACGCTTTGCGACCCCATGGACTGTAGCCCACCAGGCTCCTCTGTTCAGTGGAATTCTCCAGGCAAGAATACTGGAGTGGGTAGCCATTCCCTTCTCCAGTGGATCTTCCCGACTGAGGGATTGAACTCAGGTCTCCAACACTGTGGGCATACTCTTTACCATCTGAGCCACCAGGGATGGAGTCAGATTCCCTCTGCACAAATGTCCCACAACCTTTGTCTTTGTTTAGATGCTCATTGCTTCTCATACAGTGCATCTGCCACAAAGTTTCCTGCTTCCACGTGTGCAAACCCTCAGTCCCCACATGCAGCCAGGGGATCTAAGACATCCCAACAGGCCACTGTCCTGCTTAAACTCCTCAGGGGTTCCCCTTTGTATCTAGAAGAAAGTTTAAACTCCTCAGCTTAGCATACCAGCCTCTTTATGATGGGTCACCTGGAAAGAATTAAATAAAGATCCAGGTAATAATCCTACTCACCTCTTGGGGGAGTTTGCTAGCTGGGACTGTGAAGGAAAGGAGGGGCCTCTTTTCCTCCGACTCTGGAGTCAACTTATGCGTCTGGCTCCCTGAGGCCACTTCCCACTCTGACCCAGCCCCATCTCATCATTCTTAGCAGTTGCCACTCTTAACTTGCCTTCTGGGGTCCCTCTTCTTTTTAGGACTGAAGGCAAGGTTTTGCGCATGGTTTCACTGTTGAAGGGAATTCAAGAGGAACACTTTAATTTTAAGGGGTTTTCTTGCCAGGTACCACAGGGCCCTAGACAAAAACTATGCCAACGTCCCTAACTATTCTATGCTCAATGTCAACCAATCTACACTTTATACCTGGCATGCCCAGAAATTACCTTTTATACACTACATTTGGATTTTCCTCCATCAGCTGACAAATGAACCATCAGACTCTCCATGGGCCCTGCCTGCCAATCACTGTTCAGTTTTAGCAGCAGCATCTTATTTTCCTAGCAGTGTTATTATAGTTATTTAAGGATTTCATTATAAGGTGTCCCTATTTTACAAAAACTCTCTTAAAACGGAAATATTCAGCTTTCTATCAACTAATATTTATTGAGAGGCTGTTATAAGCGAAGAGGGAGCTGTGGCAAACAGGACAGTTACGATTCCTGCATTATGCTGAGAAAGACAATGAACAGACAAATAAATATGCAACAGCATGGTTAGCAACATAAGAAAATAAACTAGGGTGATGTGATAGAGAAGTGGTAGGGACTGCTTTACATTAGTTAGAGGAAAAGCTTCTAAGCAGGTGACATTTGAGCTGAGATCTGAATGGTAAGAAGGATCCATCCATATGAATAATTGGAAGTATTCAGACAAGTGCTGGGGACAGAAGTGGGGAGAAGCTGTCCTTCTCTAAAGTTGCAATGAGAATGCTAGAAAGGCTAAGGTATTTTGATGAGCAGGGGATGGGGTGGAATATTATGCAGCAGATGTGAGCAAACAGATCTTTAAGATCTTATAGGCTAATGGTTTTCAAACTCTTTTAATGGGATCCACAGAAAGAAATGCATTTTATGTTGTAGTCCACTATACACACACACACACCCCACCCATCTTAAATATAAGTTCTTTCAATAAACTTTGATTTTTTTTCCATTTTATTTTACAATGCTAATCCTTACCCAGTATATTGTTTTCACAACCTAATAATGGCTTGCTTTGGAAAACTTTGTCTTAGATTATAGTAAGGAGTTTGGATTTTATTCTTGGTATAATTGGAAACCTTTGGAAAATTGTGAGAGGGAGAGTAACATGATCTACTTTACATTTTTAAAAAACTGACTTTGACTGCTATCTATAGAGCAAATTGTATGGAGGTGGGGAGAGTAGCAGCAGGGAGCCCAGTTAGGAAGCTGTTATATTTCATCTAGATGAGAAATGATGACGGTTTGGACAAGAGTGGTAGCAGAGATGCTGAGAAAAGTGGACAAATACCATAAAATTTGGCAGTAAAGCCAAACGTTGGATGTGAAATGTATAGCAGAGATAGGAGGCAAGAATTACTCCAAGAGTTGTTTGGTTGTTTATTTTTAGTATCGAGTGGTATAGACTTCTTCTGAGATGAAAATTTGGGGAATGATTACATTTGGGGGAATAGGAATATAGTTTTGGATATTTCAAGTGTAGAATATCTATATCTACTATTTTTTTTATTGGAGATGTTAGGTAGGAAGTTAGACTTATCAGTCAAGGTGCAAAGTTGGTTATGAAGCTTTAAGAGGCAGTAGTGTCAGAATGACTTAATTGTGAAAGCCATTCCAAGAAAAAAGAAGACTCTTAACTTTCTTCTTTTATTCCCTTCCCTTTTCCTTCTTTCTTCCCCTCCTCCCTTCATTCCTTCTTTTTCTTTTTTTTTCTCTATTTCTCAAAGGCAGTAGTTTTCAAACTTCAAATGAAAGTTTTAGTAAAACCTCAAATAGAAAATAAATATTGGAATAATGGTGCCATTTTCTTCTCTTTGTATAGACCTAATCAGCAACTTCATGAAACCCTAAGTTTTCACAGATCATTATTGAAGTGCATGCATTTTCTCTTTGAGAGACTTCAAGTAACAAGAAATAGCTAATATCTGTGAGCCAATTATTTACTCAGGGAAGGCAAATTAAGGTTATTCTCTGTGATACAATCACTGGTAGAATTTCACCCTAGAGAAATAATGGAAAGCCAAAGAGCTTACAGAGATTGCTTCTTAAAGAGAATCACATTTCATTAGTTGATCAGAAAGTATGGTATACTTAAATAATTGAATAAAAAGATATTGATGTGTGGGACTTCTCTGGGGGTTGAGGGCAGGAGGTCCAGTGGTTAAGACTCTGTGCTTCTACTCAGCGGGCACGGGTGCAAGCCTTGATTGGGAAACTAAGATCCCACATGCCACAAGGTACAGCCAAAAAAAAAAGAAAGCGTGCAGCAGAAAAGATATCGGTAAGTT
>SJXQ01010438.1:0-51373 GCA_006408695.1 Aepyceros melampus
GAATTTAGAAACATGGTAATGATAACCCTTTATGCAAGACAGCAAAAGAGGCACAGATGAATACAACGGACTTTTGGACTCTGAGGGAGAGGGAGAGTGTGGGAGGATTTGGGAGAATGGCACTGAAACATGTATACTATCATGTAAGAAATGAATCGCCAGTCTATGTTTGATACAGGATACAGGATACTTGGCACTGGTGCACGGGGATGATCCAGAGAGTTGATATGGGGTGGGAAGTTGAGGGGGGTGGAGTTCAGGATTGGGAACTCATGTACACTTGAGACGGATTCAAGCCAATGTATGGCAAACCCAATACAGTATTGTAAGGTAAAATAAAGTAAAAATAAAAATTAAACAAAAACAAAACAAAAAGAAAAGTATGTTTCTTTTTTTTTTTGATTTGCAGTTAGCTCATGAGTCACCCACTTAATGAGCTGTTTTTACCTTTCAAATTTGCTTTAAATGCCTTACCACCATACAATGGTCAATGTTGAGTTCTTGGGCAACTTCTCATTTAGTGTAAAAATATCAGCTTATGTGATTGCCTCAATTAGTTGTCAAAGTCTGATGGTTGGCCACTGCACTCCTCATATTCAAGGCTTTTGTCTCCTTGCAAAGCTTCTTTAATCACCAGTACATTGTATGTTCGTTAGCAGTTCCTGGTCACATGTATTGTTGATGTTTGAAGTTGTCTCTGCTTTACAACCCATTTTGAATTTGAATAAAAAAATCATTCAAAATTGCTTTTTGTCTATTATCATTTCCATAGTCTAAAATAAATATAAAATAAGCAGCAAGTAATAATTAATTAGCAAAAAAGAGTGATACATGCACATTAAAATGATGTATAACATAATCACATTTATTTAAGAATGTATTCCAATATCAAATGGCAAATTTCAGCAATGCAAAATCCACTGTTACTTTTGTATGAACCTAATACTTAATTATTCAAGCAATTAGTTTTCTAGTTTGCATACTCTGACACTCTAATTTGACTAAGTTTTTAATCATTATGAGAGCCAGAAGACTTTGGTTTTGTCTGACTTTGTCACTAGCTGTGTTAGCTTTAGCAAATTATATAACCTTTTTGCACCTCAGTTTTCTCATCAGTTTCTAAAAACACTGGCTGATTTAATGCAAGTTCTATAGAAAAATGTTTGTGTTCTTTTTTTAGTAACTATAACAAAAATAGACCATTTGCAGTATGCTTGGTTTAGAGTGTATTATTAGAAACAGATGCTATTAGAATTTCTCTATTTTTACTGTTGAAAATTTAGGAATTCCTTTCCAGGACATATTCTCAAAGCAGAATTGTGGTATTCATTAGCATGATCTCTAGACTCTTAACTTTTAGACCACATAAGAACACAAAAGTTAAAGAGAAAAATGGAAAAAGGATTTGTGAATTAGATGAAAATGGTGGTTAGATTTACCAGAGAGAAATCTTGCTAGGGAATGAAGATTCATCCAACCCTGGTGGTCCTGAATGACATCTACTTCCTAAGGTCAGAGTGACCTTAACTTTCTCTGTAATGAAGATGAATGTATTTTACTTTTCTCTAAGTTGTGTTTTTTTTTTAAACATTCTCAAAAACCATTTTTTTTATTTCAGAAGAAAATATACTTTTTTCAAAAGACTTACTTTCATATTTGA
This sequence comes from Aepyceros melampus, assembly GCA_006408695.1. Taxonomy (NCBI): domain Eukaryota; kingdom Metazoa; phylum Chordata; class Mammalia; order Artiodactyla; family Bovidae; genus Aepyceros; species Aepyceros melampus. Next base: position 1,661 of record SJXQ01010438.1, read on the forward strand.
AAACCACATTGAAAACTATACATATGCACTAAGGTATAAACATTCATTAAACATTTGTATATATATTTATGAACACCTTTCATTATCAAATATTTGAAAACACTATGATAAAAGATGTTTTCTTTTCCTGTCTTGCTACACAACATGAAAATGAATATTTATGGCCTATGTCCCACTCAGTAGAATAGACACCTCCAACTCTCTAGATCAATGGAAGAAGGTTCTCAGATGAACGTTGTGGATTTCACCTATCACAATGCTTATTTTGTCAGCATGAGGCCATCTGAGGTGTATTTTCATTCTTCAGAATTTCTTTCTTCTTATTCAGTTCAGTTCAGTTGCTCAGTCGTGTCCAACTCTTTGCGACCCCATGAATTGCAGCATGCCAGCCCTCCCTGTCCATCACCAACTCCCGGAGTTCACCCAAACTCATGTGCATTGAGTCGATGATGCCATCCAGCCATCTCATCCTCTGTCGTCCCCTTCTCCTCCTGCCCCCAATCCCTCCCAGCATCAGGGTCTTTTCCAATGTGTCAACTCCTCGCATGAGGTGGCCAAAGTATTGGAGTTTCAGCTTCAGCATCGGTCCTTCCAATGAACACCCAGGACTAGTCTCTTTTAGGATGGACTGGTTGGATCTTCTTGCAGTCCAAGGGACTCGCAAGAGTCTTCTCCAGCACCACAGTTCAAAAGCTTCAATTCTTCAGTGCTTAGCCCTCTTCACAGTCCAACTCTCACATCCATACATGACCACTGGAAAAACCATAGCCTTGACTAGACGGACATGCGTTGGCAAAGTGATATCTCTGCTTTTTGATATGCTATCTAGGTTGGTCATAACTTTCCTTCCAAGAAGTAGCCATCTTTTAATTTCATGGCTGAAATCACCGTCTGCAGTGATTTTGGAGCCCACCAAAATAAAGTCTGACACTATTTTCACTGTTTCCCCATCTATTTCCCATGAAGTGATGGGACCAGATGCCATGACCTTAGTTTTCTAATGTTGAGCTTTAAGCCAACTTTTTCACTCTCCTCTTTCACTTTCTTCAAGAGGCTTTTTAGTTCCTCTTCACTTTTTGCCATAATGGTGGTGTCATCTGCATATCTGAGGTTATTGATTTTTCTCTGGCAATCTTGATTACTGTCATTTTAATTTTGAATTCATGGAGGGAAACAGATGCTTTTAAATTTAATGTACCTGGAGACAACTATATTAAATATTCATTTTATTTTAAGAATCTAAATCACTAAGTCTTGTAACATGGCTTAACTGTGGTACATTTGTTTGCCTATTCAAGTTCTTATCACTCCTAATTTTGATAGTAAATCCATGGAAAGTAGGCAGAAGTTCACTATTATTGGCTTGGCTGAGAAGCTAAGCAATTAGTCTAAGATTTCCCAAGCTAGATGTAGATTTTAAAATAAATACAGCATATTCCAATCTGAAACCTTGAAATTATATAAAAAAATTGATAAAATTGACATCCATATAAATCAGCTCCTAAACTGAGCAAAACTTTTATCTGTTGAAACAATGTTTTTTTTTTTTTTCATTTTTTATTTACTTACTAAAGTATAGTTTATCTGCTCAATGTGTCTTTGAAATACATTGTCCCCAAGGGTTGCTCCTGCTGCTAAGTCACTTCAGTCGTGTCCAACTCTGTGCGACCCCATAGACGGCAGTCCACCAGACTCCCCTGTCCCTGGGATTAATATTTGGCAAATTCTTATATCACAAGTGAAAAGAGCAGTACATATCTAAAAATAAATCCAAATGACCAGCCTAAATCAGGAAGAGTACTATAAGAAAGGAGTATACTCAGCATTCAGAAGGTTAATGCTGTGAAGGTGATAACTTAGAATAACAGTAGGGACAGTATAAGTGTAAAACCAGTAAGGAACATTCTCAAGGGTCTTCAAAGTCAATAGAAGACAAAAGAAAATATACAGAAAAGACACTTACCACCACTAGATATGAGGAAAATGAAGATTAAGATAATGAGATACCTCTACCTCTAGTGGATAGCACTCATTAGAATGGCTGAAATTAAATGGACTGACAATACCAAGTGTTAAGGATGTGAAAACTGGTATTCTCATACACTGATGATGGATGGTGAATATAAAATGTTACAACCACTGTTGAAAACTTTTTGAAAGTTTCTTAAAGGTTTGGTATACATCTAGCATATCAGTTAAGTCATTCCAATCTTATATGTACACCAAAGAAAAATGAAAGCATACATGTCCATATAAAAACCTATGTGTGAGCATTCATATCAATATTATTCACAATATACAAAAACAACCCAAATGTTCACCACATTGTTCTATTCTACTTATAAATTTAGATCATTTGATTTTTCTCGGGATACAAGTCATATTGGTGCTTACCTGGGGCAAGGGCACAAAGGCATGGACTACAAAGGCGCCCAAGGAAACTTTGAGTTTAATGCAAATGATTGGTATCTGATTGTGTGTTTTTTTTGTTCATGCATGCACATAGAAAGGATGTATACATGTGTCAGAACTCATGAACAATATGTTTTAAATGGATGCTACATCTTGTACACAAATTGAACTTCAATAAAATTCGTAAGAAGGTGACAGTCAATGAAAGACCCTGGATAGAGAACTATAAACAAAGAAAATCAGGATACAAGTGAGAAATTATCCTAGAGTGAGAAATAGAACAAAAGCTCTGGTGGATATTTCCAATTTTCAGCTAACCCTTCTGCAAAACTGTGGAACTGACTGATAGCTGAGTCGGGGTTAATAATAACAGCAGCACTTTAAATGGTAGTTGCGTCTGTAGTTTATAGTGTACTTATTATGTGACAGGGTATATTATTTGGAGAAGGAAATGGACTTATTATGTGATAGGGTATATTATTAGATACTCTAAAATGTATATTCCATGTTCTGAGACTTAATTAAAAATTGGGGGGTCACAGAGAAGTTGGCCATCATTCCTAACTCTTCTTTCTCTCATTTCTTCCCTGTTGCTTTCTTTTCTGCTGTCCTTAAGGAAAAATTTTTTGTCCTTACAGTGTGATGTCCATACTCAGGCTTCTTTTGGTCTTATATGTTATTTCAATCAACTTTTAAAGAAATTTCCTGGGAAAACAATCTCTTCCCTGCCCAAGGGGACTTCTAGGAAATAGATTTTGTTTTTCCACTTGGATGAAAATACAGTAGATAAAAAAATTAGAATTCCTTTTTAATATCCACAGTAGCCCCATGGTGTGGAAACAGGTCTTAATTTCCTTGTGAGGCAAATGAGGTGGTAGAGTTTAACAGATTCTACCTGAATTCATACAAATAGTAAGTAGTAATCCTACTTACTAGGATTTGGATTTGGTTCCAGGCCTTTCTGGTTGCAAACAATGCACTGTCCATCCCTTAAACTTGGTCATCAAATGCAGATTGGGACTTCACCCAGCTGGAGTCAGAAGTGGCCCAAAGCATCTGAAGCCAGTACTTGACAGAGAGGTAGCATATTTGGGTTACAATTTGCTGGAAAATCTAGGAGTCAGAGCACAGGAAGAGACTGTGATCTGATAAATGAAGCAAAACACAAAATGAGGTTGCCATTCATTGATTTTATGACTATTTGTCTCTACAGTGTGCCAAGCACCTTATTATACCCTGCACATCCTGCATGGAAGACAACATAGCTCTGGCCTCCTGTGAAATTCTACCTTGAAAGTGGGGAGATAGACCCTTGGGCCAATGTTTGTAATTCAATAATTTGTGATATAGGAATGCAGGTGGTGCTGTGAGGCTTACATGTGGGGGCATCTTGGTAAAGCCAGAGAAAACATTTCAGAAAAGATGAGGTTTAAATAAAGCACAAGTTGTCAGGTGAAGAGTGATTTAAGACATTCCTGGAAAATTCATCAGTTCTTGCTCATGCAGAGACATGACATAAAACAGTTGTCTGGGGACACTGAGCCTGTTTGTCAGAGCTGAAGTGTAGAGTGAGTGTGAGTGAGGCGTTGTGATCCAAGTGAGGGAGGTTGGAGTAACAACTCTAGAAAGTGTGTTACACTAAGGAGTTTCAACATTTTCTTGGGTAACCATAGAAGAACCCTCAGCATATGAACACTATGCCATACATTCGTAACCTTGCTGATCTGAAAGGTGGGCTGCATGTTGTCATGGGGATGCAGCTATCATTTTCAGTCTCCCTCCTTCTGGTGCCCTGAGCAAGGTGTGAGAGTGCTTCGGCTGTAGTAGTTAGGAGTACACAGGTTGTTGTGGTTAATTCTGCAGGATTGGCAAAGTTCACCTTTGAGTTTGGGGATGGGAAAAAGAGACTAGCAATTACTGATCACTAAGTGTATGCCAGACCCGAGCTAGGTTCTTACTGTAAGTTATTTAATGTAATTCTCACAATCACTGCATAATATTGATGCGATACTCAGACATTAGGTATCTAAGCTGGTAAATATTATGCCATCTGAGGCCCAGAAGATATTCCTTACAGTTCCCAGTTAAGTTGATTCATACCAAAATTTTATCCAAGAGACTGGGAGCAGAAATAATGAATGCCACCTTAAGACAACGTGAGCAAAGGCCAGGGGCTTCCGTGGTACCTCAGTGATAAAGAATCCGCCTGTAATGCAGGAGGTGTGAGTTTGATCTCTGGGTTAGGAAGATCTCCTGGAGGAGGGCATGGTAACCCACTCCTGTGTTCTTGCCTGGAGAATCCCATGGACTGAGGAGGTTAGTGCGCTATAGTCCGTAGGGTTGCAGAGTCAAACATGACTAAAGTGACTCAGCATACATCTTCTATGTCTTTATTTACTTACTGTAGTAAATGTGGAAATATCATGTATTTCATAGGTGATAAAAGTTCAGGTTGAAGAACAGTCAACCAGCCTACATAAAACATTGAGACATAAACCCTTATTTTTTGAGCCATCAACCTTCCAGAATTATTACTGCACTATACCCTAATCCAACATATTATTTATATGGACATTTATTTATTTAGAGTGACATATGTATGTTTTCTATTTTTAAAATGTCTACTAGAAGACTCTATTTTGGTTAAAAGGGAACCAAGGACATGTCACCAGAGCCACTAGAAGCCATATTTGGGAACTCAAATCAGCTAGTGCTAAGTTTTCCATCTAATCCACTGACCTGCCAACACTGCTGTACATGAGCATCCTGGGAGATAGCCAGCCTGCCCCTTATTCTGAGTTTGGCAATATGAGCCCTGGTGTAGAGATGAGAAAACTGAAACTAAGAGGAGAAACTTGCTCAAGGTCAAAGGTTTAGTTAATGGTAGAGGTTATATTTGAATTAATTTGCTTAATTATCACAGCTTATGTGACTTCAGAGGTCATTGTTTTTCTAATACTCCAGACTGTTATTTATATTATTGATTTATTCAACAAAGTTTCTTAATGTGCTTTTGTGTTGGTATTGAATTTTTTTCCTCTATGTTTCTTTTATATCATCATGTCCTCACACCCACCCTTCTTAGCTCTAGCTTAAAGGCAGATAAGCTGGGTAGCTGGGGTCCATACAGAAATAATGACTGGCTGAAGGAGACAAACAACCAGTTAGTGATAAAGCCACAGCCATTAAATCTGTGCCTGTCATCCTAGTAGGAATTTTTTCTACTGCAGGAAGGTAATATCAGAATGTTTCTCTTTCTCACTCTCTCCCTGTCCTGCAAGACCATCTGAGTGTGTTGGATTCTATGAGCTTGTTTGCAGAACCAAACTCAACTGCATTTTTATTTACCCCCAATTAATAAATAGCTTCAGGTTATTTACTAACAGCTCACATTCTGGTTTGCACAAATATTCTTTCAGACTAGAAACTGTGGGAGAACAGGGGGCCTTGTAAGCTGTCTACCAGGTACCTTTTAAATATTATTTGATGAGCTTTGTCTGCGAGGATGAGAGAACACATTTAGACTGCCCTTTCCTCAGATCCAACCTGCCCAGAACTGACTTATCTGCAATTAACATGGATTTGAGAGATAATAAAACAGAGTGAAAAAAATCAGTTTTGAGAATTTGAAAATATTAAGTTTGTATTTCATGTCTGCTGATGTGTGCTCTTAGGCAACTCACTTAAATTCTCTTTGCTCTGTTTTCTTAGCTGTAAAATGAAGATAGGGTAATAAGTGAACGTTCTCCTAAAGCAACTATCAGTCACTTCAGTACTTCATTCTGGAGCAAGAGTTGTGTAGTCTTTGATACTAGGAAAAGTACGAATTTCTTCAATCTCAAGGGATTGAATGGTGGAGTCTTGGGAAAGATCTACATCTTGACACAGAAACTGGTCAGTTTCTTAGTGCCTTATGTTTCTGTCATCATGGTCAACCTCAGGGACATGCTTGTGCTTGTGCTTAATAAAAACTGCTTATGCAGTGGGCTCCAGGACTCAGTATGACAATGGAGAGAGGAGCATCACTTTCCTATATCTTGATGAACACTGAAAATTCAAAATCACAGTGAACTTCATCAGTGAGAGTGGTAGGACATCATTGGAAGAAACTGAGACCATGAAATTGGCTGTCCAAAGACTAGTTACCATGGTGACTGGTCCTATTGTCTGTGAATGAAATTCAGGCCCCTCTTGGCCAAAGGCAGGAGGCAAGAGCCAAAGAGGAGAAATAATTTATAATCTACATAATCATTCCTTGAATTCTGAGTCATTCCTTAGAGTGAGGAAGCTTGGAGAATAAAATTTTCTTATAGGCATCAGGGTTAAAATATTTTAATTTGAATATTATTATCTTTTGTAGCCTTATTTTTATTTCAAGATGGCCAGGTTAGGCCTACAGCTATAATAATATCTTCTATTTTATTAGGTTTGTTGTAAGGATTAGACATGATATAGCCCATAGCATAGCATAGTTATAGCTATAGCCTAGTGGAGTGGGGTAATTCTGTTCATAGCCTAATACCTAGTAAGGCAGTCAAAATTATTATTTTAAATTAATTTTTTATCAGGTATCACTGCTAAAGATAATTGAGGCAATAAGTTGTAACTCTCCAAAGCCTAACATTTGTATAATATTATTCTTTTAAAAACTGATTTTATTTTTAGAAATTTTTTTTCTATTTTTTTAAACTAACATTACCGGTATCTCCCTGTGATCTTCCTCTCTTCATCTTCTGACTCTAACATACCATTTACTACCTTGATCATTTTAACTATGTAGCTATCTTAGCTCTCCAGCTAGCTCATGGAAGACTGAGAACCATATCTTTTGTTCAATGTGATGGTCAAAATATTTATAACCAATGTATAGACCCCACTAATCATGAAGGCTGAATGTGAACAATCTGGTCATACTGGCACATATCAGAGGAATAATGACATAGTTTATATTTCTTTGAATCTTTCATAATGACTCCCACATAAAAGAAGCTTCGCATGTGCACCCGTGGCTGATTCAAGTTGATGTATGGCAAAAACCACCACAATATTGTAAAGTAATTATCCTCCAATTAAAATAAATTAATTAATTGAAAAAAGAAGCTCAGCAGATATTTGTGATTAAAGTCGGAAAGTTTCTAGAAAATGATATCTGAAGAGGCTGACTGACTGCCAAGTGTCTTCCCAAGGTTATAATCACCTTAAGAAATTTATCCCTGTTAGGCCTTCAGCTTTGTGCATTCAAAAACTCAGGTTAACTACACTTAAAACTTATTTATGAATTGGAATTCCATTTAATTTATTTAAAGTGAGAAATATGCTTTGCTATTCACATTGGGCTCAGCAATACATTCCTTAGATAAAAGCTAATTTATGTGGGAGTCAAGTTATTCTGAGAGGATATTGTGATTTGCATTATGTTGAGGGAGACACATTCTTACATTTATGGTCAATTGGCTTTCAACAAAGGTGCCAAAGCAGTTCTGTAAAGGAGTAGATAGTCTTAATGGAAAAATTAGATATACATAGGCAAGAAGGAAAAAAAAAAAAAAGAGCCTACTTCCTTACCTCTTAATCCAAGAAAGAGAGAGAGATAAAATTACAGAAAGATAAAACTTTCACTTAATTTTGGAAATTTTGTAAAGGTTAAAAACATATCCAAACTGCTCTCAGGGTGGTGGAACAGCTGACAAAGTTTGAGAAGTTTGGCCTGTTTTGTTCTGTCAAGGAAGTCAGCATTTGTATTTGTCCTGCCTGCTTGAGTGGCTAGTCTGAAGTGATTTTACTCCCATGGTTGTGCCTAGTAGGTAAGGAGTTAGGCTCAGTTAACTCAAAATGAATCAGAGCCCTAAATTTAGGAGCTAAAATCATAAAACTTCTGGAAGAAATCAAGAGAAATCAAGAGTTAGACAATAATTGCTTAGATCAATAAAAGGAGTAATTGATCAGTTTGACTTTATAAAAATTTAAAAACTTTTACTCTTCAAAAGAATGAAAGTGAAAAGACCACTAACAAGTTGGGAAAAAATGTTTGCAAAACATATCTGATAAAGGCACTGTACCAGAATATATATAGCATATTTCTTGTTCAACAACAAGACAACCTAATTTTTTAAAAAATGGGCAACATATATGAATAGACACTTCGCAAATAAGATATACAAATTGTCAACAAGTGCCTGAAAGGAGGTTTAATGTCATTAATCATTAGAGAAATACAAATTAAGATCACAGTGATATACTTCTACACACCCACTAAAATGACTGTAATCCAAAAGACTTACACTACTAAATGCTGGTGAGGTTTTTAGAGAAACTGAAATCCTCTGACATTGCTATTGAGTATGTAAAATAAGTACACTTACATATACTTATATCTGACCCAGCAGTTCCATGCCTAGGTATCTGTTCAAGAGAAATTAAGATATAGGTCCATTTAAAGACTTGGTTGTTCATGGCAGCTTATTCATGCAATCCAAATATCCCCGACAGGCAAATAGATAAATTTAGAGCTATACAAGGGGATGCTATTCATCAGTTTAAAAAATGATTTACAACATGCATGGATGAATTTTAAGTACCTCATTCTAGATGAAAGAAGCTTAACACAAAAGACTATATATTTATGACTCCACTTATATGAAATTTCAAGAAAAGGTGAATCTGTAGAGTCAGAAGTCAAATTTAGATAGTCTGAGATTGTGAGAATTGATTGCACATGGTAGAAGGGAACTTTTTGGGTGATGGAAATGTACTAAAACTGGCTGTGGTCATGATTACAAAGCTATATCAATTTAGTAAAATTATTCAACTGTATACTTTTGATGGGTATCTATCATGATGTATAAGCTATGCCTCAAAAAAGCTGTAAAAAAATATTCAGAAATAGAATTGGCTGCTAGATAAAATCTTGAGACATCATGCTCTGTAGATTGGCTGTCTATCTCTGAAACAGAAACATTTACCTCCCAGGGAAACTTGCCTGGCTACATCCATCTTGAACAGTGAAAAAAAGGAATTAGGAATATATTTTGGTGATTCCATTTATTCAAAAGTCTTCACTAACCAAGTCCATTTTATTTTTTAAAATTTTTATTGAGATATAATTGATTTAGACTGTGTGTCAGTTTCGGGTATATAGCAAAGTGATTCAGTTTTATCTATATCTATATATAGAATGCAGAGAAGGCAATGGCATCCCACTCCAGTACTCTTGCCTGGAAAATCCCATGGACGGAGGAGCCTGGTAGGCTGCAGTCCATGGGGTCGCTAAGCGTCAGACACAAGTGAGCGACTTCCCTTTCACTTTTCACTTTCATGCATTGGAGAAGGAAATGGCAACCCACTCCACTGTTCTTGCCTGGAGAATCCCAGGGATGGGGGAGCCTGATGGGCTGCTGTCTATGGGGTCACACAGAGTCGGACCTGACTGAAGCAACTTAGCAGCAGCAGCAGCATATATAGAATGGGCTTGCCTGGTGGCTCAGACGGTAAAGCGTCTGTCTGCAATGAAGGAGACCTGGGTTTGATCCCTGGGTTGGGAAGATCCCCTGGAGAAGGAAATGGCAGCCCACTCCAGTATTCTTTCCTGGAAAATCCCATGGATGGCAGAGCCTGGTAGGTTACCATCCATGGGGTCGCAAAAAGTCAGATCTAAATCTGTAAGAATAGATTTACATACATATCAGTTCAGTTCATTCAGTTCAGTTCAGTTGCTCAGTCGTGTCTGACTCTTTGGGACACTGTGAACCGCAGCACACCAGTCCTCCCTGTCCATCACCAACTCCCGAGTCCACCCAAACCCATGTCCATTGAGCTGGTAATGCCATCCAACCATCTCATCCTCTGTCATCCCCTTTTCCTCCTGCCTTCAATCTTTCCCAGCATCAGGGTCTTTTCCAATGAGTCAGCTCTTCAGATGAGGTGGCCAAAGTATTGGAGTTTCAGCTTCAACATCAGTCCTTCCAATGAACACCCAGGACTGATCTCCTTTAGGATGGACTGGTTGGACCTCCTTGCAGTCCAAGGGACTCTCAAGAGTCTTCTCCAACAACACAGTTCAAAAGCATCAATTCTTTGGTGCTCAGCTTTCTTTATAGTCCCACTCTCACATCTGTACATGACTACTGGAAAAACCATTGCCTTGACTAGATGGACCTTTGTTGACAAAGTAATGTCTCTGCTTTTGAATATGCTGTCTAGGTTGGTCATAACTTTCTTTCCAAGGAGTAAGCATCTTTCAATTTCATGGCTGCAATCACCATCTGCAGTGATTTTGGAGCCTAGAAAAATAAAGTCAGCCCTTGTTTCCACTGTTTCCCCATCTATTTGCCATGAACTGATGGGACTGGATGCATATATGTACATAAATCTATTTCTTTTTTAGCCTCTTTTCCATGATAGGTTATTACAAGATACTGAATATGGTTCCTGTGCTCTTCTGTAGGTTCTTACTGGTTATTGACTTTATATATAGTAATATAGAAATGTTAATCCCAAACTTCTAATTTATATCCCCTCCCCCTTTCCCCTTTAATTCTGATAGTTTGCCACTTAAATTATATCCAAAGAGACCAAGTCATTTCTTTTTTAAAATAATTTAATTGGAAGATAATTACTTTACAATATTGTGGTTTTCGCCACACATCAACATGAATCAGCCACAGGTGCACATGTGTCCCCCCATCCTGAACTCCCTTCCACTCCCTGCCCACTCTATCCCTCTGGGTTGTCCCAGAATACCGGCTTTGAGTGCCCTGCTGCATGCATCACACTTGAACTGGTCATCTATTTTACATATGGTAATATATTGTTTCAATGCTATTCTTCAAATCATGCCACCCTCACCTTCTCCCACAGAGCCCAAAAATCTGTTCTTCACATCTGTGTCTCTTTTGCTGCCTTACATGTAGGGTCGTCATTACCATCTTTCTAAATACCATATATATGCATTAATATACAGTAATGGTGTTTCTCTTTCTGACTTACTTCACTCTGTATAATAGGCTCCAGTTTCACTCAGCTTATTAGAACAGATTCAAATGTGTTCCTTTTTATAGCTGAGTAAGGGGGCAACAGAGGATGAGATGGCTGGATGGCATCACCGAATTGATGGACATGAGTCTGGGTGAACTCCAGGAGTTGGTGATGGACAGGGAGGCCTGGCGTGCTGCAAATCATGGGGTCACAAAGAGTCAGACACAACTAAGCAACTAAACTGATTATTCCATTGTATATATGTACCACAACTTCCTTATCCTTTCCTCTGTCAGTGAACGTCTAGATTGCTTTCATATCCTAGCTATTGTAACAGTGCTGCAATGAACACTGGGGTCCATGTGTCTCTTTCAATTATGGTTGCCTCAGTGTGTATGCCCAGCAGTGGGATTGCTGGCTTGTATGGCAGTTCTGTTCCCGGTTTTTTAAGGAATCTCCACACTGTTCTCCATCGTGGCTGTACCAGTTTGCATTGCCACAAACAGTGTAAGAGGGTTCCGTTTTCTACACATCCTCTTCAGCATTTATTGTTTGTAGACTTTTTGTTGGCAGTCAATCAGACCAGCGTGAGATGATACCTCATTGTGGTTTTGACTTGCATTTCTATGATAATGAGTGATGCTGAGCATATTTTCATTAGTTTATTAGCCATTTGTATGTATTCTTTGGAGAAATGTCTGTTTATTTCTTTTGACCACTTTTTGATTGGGTTGTTCATTTTTCTGGTTTTGAGCTGCATGAGCTGCTTGTGTTATTTTGGCGATTAATTCTTTGTCAGTTTTTTTATTTGCTATTATTTTCTCCCAATCTGAAGGATGCTGTTTCACCTTGCTAATGTTTTCTTTATTGTGCAAAAACTTTTAAGTTTAATTAGGTCCCTTTTGTTTATTTTTGTTTTTATTTCCATTACTCTCGGAAGTGGGTCAGAGAGGATCTTGCTGTGAATTGTCACAGAGTGTTCTGCCTATGTTTTCCTCTAAGAGTTTCATATTTTCTGATCTTACATTTAGATTTTTAATCCATTTTGAGTTTATTTTTGTGTATGGTGTTAGAAAGTGTTCCAGTTTCATTCTTTTACATGTAGTTGACCAGTTTTCCCAGCACCACTTGTTAAAGAGACTGTCTTTTCTTCATTGTATATTTTTGCTTCCTCTGTCAAAGATAAGGTGTCCATAAGTAAGTAAGTAAGTGTTAGTCACTCAGTCATGTCTGACTCTTTGTGACCCCATGGACTATACCCCCCCAGATTCCTCTGTCGATGGGATTCTCCAAGCAAGAATATTAGAGTGGATTGCCATGCCCTTCTCTAGGGGATCTTCCCAGCCCAGGGATTGAACCCTGGTTGCCTGCATTTCAGGCACATTCTTTATCATCTGAGCCACCAGGGAAGCCCCAAGATGTCCGTAGGTGCATGGACTTATCTCTGAGCTATTTTGTTTCACTGATTTACATTTCTGTCTTTGTGTCAGTATCGTACTGTGTTGATGACTATAGCTTTGTAGTAGAGTCTGAAGTCAGGAAGTTTGATTCTTTCAGTTCCATTCTTCTTTCTCTTTCTCACTTGCTTTGGCTATTAGAAATTTTTTGTTTCTGTACAAATTGTGAAATTATTTGTTCTAGTTTTGTGAAAACTACTGTTGGTAGCTTGATATGGATTGCACTGAATCTATAGATTTCTTTGGGTAGTATATTCATTTTCACTATATTGATTCTTCCAATCCATGAACATGGTGTATTTCTCTATCTATTTGTGTCATCTTTGACACAACACTGTCATCAGTGTTTTATAGTTTTCTACATATAGGTCTTTTGTTTCTTTAGGTAAGTATTTTATTCTTTTTTGTTACAATGGTAAATGGATTGTTTCCTTAATTTCTCTGTTTTTTCATTATTAGTATAAAGGAGTGCAAGGGATTTCTGTGTATTAGTTTTATATCCTGCAACTTTACTGTATTTATTGATTAGCTGTAGTAATTTTCTGGTGGTATCTTTAGGATTTTCTATGTAGAGGATCAAATCATCTGCAAACAGTGAGAGTTTTACTTCTTTTCCAGTCTTGATTCCTTTTATTTCTTTTTCTTCTCTGATTGCTATTGCTATGAATTCCAAAACTAGTTGGATAGTAGTGGTGATAGTCGGCACCCTTGTCTTATTCCTGATTTTAGAGGAAATGCTTTTGGTTTTTTGCCATTGAGGATAATGTTTGCTTTGGGTTTCTTGTATGGCTTTTATTATGTTGAAGTATGTTCATTCTAGCCTTGAAGTATGTTCATTCTATTCTATGTTTTCTGGAGAGTTTTTATAATAAATGGGTGTCAAATTTTGTAAAAGGCTTTCTCTGTGTCTTTTAATATAATCATATGGTTTTTATCTTTCGGTTTGTTAATATGGTGTATCACATTGATTGATTTGCAAGTATTGAAAGATCCTTGCATCCTTGGAATAAAACCTACTTGGTCATGATGTATGATCTTTTTAATATGTTGTTGGATTCTGTTGCTAGAATTTTGTTGAGGATTTTTGTGTCTATGTTAATCAGTGACATTAGGCTAAGTCATTTCTAAGGTCCCTTTTCTCCAAGTTACTGGAAAATATTTAACTGTGGTCCCACATACAACTGCACTCTCTCCTCTCTCTCTCACACACACACATTACCACTTTATAAATAACCTACAAAGCTCCTTTCTTCCTGGAGAAATATTACCTGGCCTCCCCAAAAACTTACAAATAAATCTTTACCATATTTGAGTTTTGTAGACATGGAAAATAGTTTTTAAATGGGGAGTGTATATGCCACAGTAGTCCTTTCAGGTATTCATAAATTTCTCCAAGTAGAAGTGGAACACTGAGATATATATTATTCATTATTTAAAACCAGAAGGGTGGGGAAGAGATGGAAAACATGAATATATGTGCAAATTAGGGCATTTGCTTCTCCAAAATACAAATAAAATATTTTGGAGGAAAGGATTTAAAGTAAGAATTTTAAAGTGTTGGTTGGTTGCCTATAAATTTATTTTTCAAATCAACCATATGATACAAGGCAATACTCTAATGAATGAAACACTTCTTTCTAATTAATAGATTCAGCTTGTGGTTGCAATAGCCTTTTCAGAACTGACTTAACCAAAAAATGACAATGGAAATAGTGAGTGGGTTCTTTTCTGAGGCTCTGTGTATCATTCTACTATTACTACTATGGAAATCATGAGTCAGTACAACCAGGTCTGGTTTGAGTAGGATGGCATTGAGAAACAGATTAGATTCAGACACACCATAAATATCACACAGTGACTTACACAGCAGGCCAAGGCAAAGCCTGGTGAACCAATATTTCGTCCTAAGTACAGTGCATATGGAGGATGTCCAAAGAAGTTTCTGATTGCTGCTACCCCAGCAAGACTTTTTTCCATTAATGATGGGGCTTATGGCAACATTATTCTCTGCAGCCTCTCTTCTGCTCATGTGTGTGGGCCCAGAAGCAAATGACACCTTTAGAATTTGTTTACTTATATGGTTCAGGATTTTTTCAATGTGAGATTCTTATCAGGTAATTTTTTTTAAGTGGACCCTCATAAGACTATTTTTATTATTCCTAAAACGTTTTTTTTTTTTGCTGTTAAAGTGTATATTACCTCAGGTAAATCATTCATGTCAGTAGTCTCCAAAGAGAGTTAGGAGCATGCGTATAATGAAATGAGCAGGTAATCCAGTAGGGAATGAGGACAAAGTACTAGAACTTCCATTTCAATTGTTATATAATATTAAAAATATTAATACCTTAAGCTTCATCAGGATTTAGTATATGGATTAGAAACGGTACATTCATCTGGTCACTGTGTGAGTTGTTCACAAATGGTCTGTGGGTTACTCTGAAGGAAGACCAAAGTCCCACCTTTTGAGGGACTGATTCAGTATCATTCTTGCATGATTATTAACTTAAAGCACACTATACTTCACGCAGTAAAAGATGGTCTTAAATCTGTGGTTGAAACATAGCAGAAAAATACAAATATGAAAAATGGAAACACGGTAGCTAGAGCTCTAGGAGCAGCTCTTTGGCAACCTACCACAAAGTCAAAACAGTGGTCACCTAGTCATATCTGTCAAGAAGATGGCCACTTCCTGCCTTATACTGGATCATATGAGACTTTCGCAATACTGAACTGGAATTTCTGGGTATCGTCAATTGAATGAAACCAATGAATGGGCCTCCCAGTATCTACCAGTCTCCATACTTTCCTCCACTATCTTCTGCCTGACCCTCTTTGCTCTATGTTTGGTTCCAGGCCTCTGTAGGCATTTGAGTTTCTCATCTGATTTGTCCGATCATTATTTTTATACTTTATTGTTTAACATTTGTAACTTAAACCTGTCAAAATAAATGTTTATATCTCTCATAAAAAAGATGGCCAATTAGTTTTTTAAATTATAAAGAAAATTTATTGAAATTATATTTTACATCCACGTTTGTTAATAAAGAAGTAATGTGTGTTGAAGCTTAGTTAATGATAGTAGAACAGAGAGTTTGTTGAAGTCACATTTTTTAATTGGGTAGGCAGTCAAGCCATTTGGAGACCACCCAGTAGGAAATATCACTTAGAATTTGTTTCCATGATTCTTGATGTTTCTGGCTGAGAAACATGTATTGGGAGACATACATCAGGAGACAGACATGTATGTGAATTTAGAGTGGCAGCTCAGAAACTGGCAAATATCAGAAATGGGTGAATTCTGTGGTTTATTGTACATTTGATATTCTGAATATGTGAGCTTTGATAACTGCATTAGTTGCTAAGTATCTGGTCATCTTTGTCAAAATCTGGACCATTGTCCTTGTGTTCCACTCGCCCAGTGTTACATGCAGTCAGACATTGACATTTAAAAATGAAAAGTAGCGCAATTCTGAGAGCAGAATAAAAATTCAAGTTAGATGTCAGGAGGTAAAAGGCTAATCATGAAAGCCTAAAGTATATGTGAATTCATAACAACTGACCCTCACATCTGGAGAAAAAGAAGACATATATTTGGATTAACTCAGCTTTTCTGCTAGTAGCCATCTGCCAAGAGGCTCCAACTTTTTACATCACATTGAATTAATTAGTTGAATTAATTTGAAGGCATTTATTGAATGCCTACTAAGTGATGAGTGCTAGAAATAATTGATGTCAATTTATTCAGCATTTTCTCTGCCTGCTGCTGCTGCTAAGTCGCTTCAGTTGTGTCTGACTGTGTGTGACCCATGGACAGCAGCCCACCAGGCTTCTCTCTCCATGGAAATCTCCAGGCAAGAATACTAGAGTGGATTACCATTTCCTTTTTCATTTCTCTGCCTGGCTGTGGGCTAAACCTCTTGAATGTATCACTATGATGAATCCTATAACATTTAAATTAGGTGTTATAATCCCAATTATAGAAATAAGGAAATTGAAAGATTAAGAGGCAAATTACTTGGCCCACTTCTAAACAGGAATTTCTGGAACAGCCTCAAATCTGTGATGCTAGTTAGTCCTCTTGGATGGAAAACTATAGAGAGGGTGGAACGGTAGGGAGGGAGGAAAGAAGAAACTTGGGATGTGGGAGAGCAGTAGCCTCTCTCAGATCAGAGCTACTTTCTTGTGGAAGTTGCCTGGTCTGATCCCTTGCCTTCAGATTCTTCTAGCTGTGCTATAATATTTGAAATTTCACAAGCTGTAGATCCAGTCTGGCACCTATGAAGGAGAAATCGACTTCTAGAGCTGTAGCTCTAGGTTTGTGTTGCAGGATTAGGTCACTTTTGCAGCCCTTTCCATTCTGGTCTTTATTTCATGGCATCCCAGTATCTGGCCCTTCTGCCCAGTCCCCTCGGCTGCTCCTCCTCAGGACCTCTCCGAGACTGAAGTCTGTGACAACTGTTGCCAGGTGTTTTTCAAGCCCTCCGTAGCCTTGTTGAGTGTTTGCTTATGGTGATATCAGCATCCTCTAAATTCTGTCACTTGCTCTGTTCTTGTTTGAATAAACTCTCTAGGTATCAGCTCTAATTAGAAGGCACTGGTACTGTTACCTCTAACTTCCTGAGAAGTTTGTTTACTCTTTGAATTGCAGATCAGCTTGCTCTGCCCCCCTGCTTAGAAGGTTTCCTTTTAGGCTGCTCCAGCTGCTCTGCTTGAAGTCTTCCTTCTTCTGTTCATTAATCTGGCCTCCTTCCCATGCCTGAGCCTCAAATAAAACAAGGCAGGCATATTTTTAAATTGTGACATTTGTCTTGACTCCTCCTCAGGTCTGTCTGCCTTTGTGTTGCTTCTACTCTTTGACATTCAGGTTTTTAAATTGGCATCATTAACATCATCATCACCATCATCATTTTCTTCATCATTCTTTCTACTTTGGTTTCATATATTTATTTTAACACTGGTTAAAGGTGAAGTTCTCATGTTTTCCTAGTTGACCTCTCTGCTCTGTTTCTGCGTAAGTTCAGTTCAGTTCAATCGCTCAGTCATGTTCAACTTTTTGCGAACCTATGGACTGCAGCACGCCAGGCTTCCCTGTCCACCACCAACTTCAGAGCTTGCTCAAACTCATGTCCATCAAGTCAGTGATACCATCCAACTATTTCATCTTCTGTCATCCCCTTCTCCTTCCACCTTCAATCTTTCCCAGCATCAGGGTCTTTTCCAATGAGTCAGTTCTTCGAATTCTTTGGCCACCTGGCCAAAGTATTGGAGTTTCAGCATCAGTCCTTCCAATGAATATTCAGGACAAATTTCCTTTAGGATGGACTGGTTGGATCTCCTTGCAGTCCAAGGGACTCTCAAGAGTCTTCTCCAACACCACAGTTCAAAAGCATCAATTCTCTTGTGCTCAGTCTTGATGGTCCAACTCTCACATCCATACATGACTACAGGAAAAAACCATAGCTTTGACTAGACAGATCTTTGTCAGCAAAGTAATGTCTCCGCTTTTTAATACACTGTCTAAGTTTGTCATACTTTTCTTCCAAGGAGCAAACATCTTTTAATTTCATGATTGCAGTCACCATCTAAAGTGATTTTGGAGCCCCTAAAATAAAGGCATCTAATATCATGAGTTCCAGTTGATATTATACTTTTCTACAGATAGAATTATGTTAGTCACTCAGTTGTGTCTGACTCTTTGCAACCCCATGAACTGTATGTAACCCACCAGATTCTTCTGCCCATGGAATTATCCAGGCAAGAATACTGGAGTGGGTTGCCATTCCCTTCCCCAGGGGATCTTCCTGACCCAGGGATTGAACCCAGGTCTCCTGCATTGCAGGCAGATTCATTACATGCTGAGCCACTAGGGAAGCCATATATTTCTACATATATCTGGGCATAAATAATTAATGACCAGTGTTTATTGAGAACATAGTGTACACTTAGCACTGTTCTAAGTTGTTTATATATATATATATATATTCCTTTCTTACATATAACTGTTAAATATATATATATGTACTTTTTCAAATTTGTTTCAATTATAGGTTATTGAGTATAATTATAGAGTATAATTCTCTGTGCTATACAGTGCTTCCTTTATCTATTTTATATATAGTAGTATGTATATGTTAATCCCAAGCCTCTAAACTAATCTGACTCTCTCCACTATCTCCTTTGGGCTTCCCTGGTGGCTCAGATGGTAAAGAATCTATCTGCAACACGGGAGACCTGTGTTTGATCTCTGAGCTGGGAAGATCCCCTGTAGACCAGAATGGTTACCCACTCCAGTATTCTGGCCTGGAGAATTCCATGGACAGAGGAGCCTGGTGGGCTACAGTCAATCTGTTTGCAAAGAGCTGGACACGACTAAGTGACTTTCACTATCTCCTTCGGCAACCATAAGCTTGTTTTCCATATCTGTGAGTCTATTTTTATTGGGTAAACAAGTTTGTATTATTTTTTTTAGATTCCATATATAGGTGATACCGTATCATGTTTATCTTTCTCTTTCTGACTTACTTTAGGAGTATGATAATCTCTATGTTACTGCAATGACATTATTTCATTCTTTTTATGGCTGAATAGTATTCTGGTATATGTGTGTGTGTGTGTGTATGTGTGTGTGTATACATACCACGTCTTTATCCATTCATCTGTTGATGGACATTTAAGTTGCTTTCATTCTGTGGCTATTGTAAATAGTGCTGCTATGAACATTGGGGTGCATGTATCTTTTTTAATTAGAATCTTCTCTGGATATATGCCCAGGAGTAGGATTGCAGGATCATATGATGTTTATTTTAGTTTTTTGAGAACCCTTAATATTGGAGAAGTCAATGGCACCCCACTCTAGTACTCTTGCCTGGAAAATCCCATGGACAGAGGAGCCTAGTAGGCTGCAGCCCATGGGGTCACTAAGAGTCAGACATGACTGAGCATCTTCACTTTCAATTTTCACCTTCATGCACTGGAGAAGGAAATGGCAACCCACTCCAGTGTTCTTGCTGGAGAATCCCAGGGATGAGGGAACCTGGTGGGCAGCCATCTATGGGGTCGCACAGAGTCAGACATGACTGAAGCAACTTAGCAGCAGCAATACTGTCCCCCATAGTGACTGCACCAACTTATATTCCCAACAATAGTGTAGGATGGTTCTTTTTTCTCCATACTCTTTCCAGTATTTACTATTTTTAGACTTTTAAATAATGGCCACTGTTACTGGTATTAGATGATACCTCATTTTAGTTTTGATTTGCATTTTTCTAATAATTAGCTCTACTGAACATCTTTTCATGTGTCTATTGACCATGTGTATGTCTTCTTTGGAGAAATGTCTGTTCAAGTCTTCTGCCCATTTTTTGATTGGGTTGTTTTTGATATTAAGCTGTTTGTTATATACTAATATTTTTAACCACTGTAATGGTATAAAACCTTTAGCAGTATTTATTATAGTAATTTTTAAAAAGACTCAAAAATGCACTGAAAAACTTTCCCTTGACTTATTTTTCTCTAAGCATTGCATTTTTGAGATATATTTAATCCAGTTGTTGATATTTACTGCTATACGATATCTGTCAGCAATGTCCATCATAATACACTGTATTCTCCTCAGGGGCATCTAGAGTGTTTCTGGTTTTTACTGCTACAAACTTGGCTGCAATGAACATTGTTGTGCATGTCTTCTTGTTAACAGCCACTTTACTCTCCAACTTTATTTTTAGTTTTTTGAAATGTGTCTATTTCACGAGGGCCTCTGGCAATTGATAGGATGAAATTGTTAATTGAAAAGATTTCTGCCAATATCTGACTGATGGATAAAACTGATCCTTCGTTGGACTTTTCAGTTGGTTAAATTGAAAGAGTTTAATCTCTGATTGTTGATATAATGCTGTGAAGACTTTCAGAAATTAGGAAGGGTGGATTTGAAGGTTGTATATGTGAGGAGATAATCCCAGGGGACTCATCTTTCTCTTCTTATCATGGAAATCTGGGTCTCTATGGGAGTCTGTTTCAGCATCAATATTTCACAATGGTTCAGATACTACCTGAATCAGTGCTCCTTTTCTTATGTTACAAATTGTAAATGTAAGGGCAGAATATTTATTGGATTAAAAATTACACTGAACTATAGTTGCCATGAGACATTACAATATAGGGAAACATGTTTCTAAATGTGGTGGCTCAGATGGTGAAGAATCTGCAGGAGACCTGGCTTTGATCCCTGGGTCTGGAAGATCCCCTGAAGGAGGGCATGGTAACCCACTCCAGTATTCTTGCTGGAAGAATTCCATAGACAGAGGAGTCTGGCAGGCTACCTTGGAGTCACAAAGAATTGGACACTATTGAGTGACTTTTACACTGCACATGGGGTGAATATATTTGCATATTACATGAGATTTCCTCTGTAGTCCAAGTTGCCTTGCTCTACAGTAGTTTAAGTGCCTTTTGAATCAAGCTGGTCCAAGTGGAAATATCAGAAAACTATCTACCAGATAGATAGTGCTTCCCTTGTGACTCAGCTGATAAAGAATCCACCTGCAATGCACAAGACCTGGTTTGGTCCCTGGGTTGAGAAGATCTCCTGGAGAAGAGAAGGCTACCCAATCCAGTATATATTAGAAGCCCAAGAATAGTACATGTTGTGACAGCTGCAGTCTTTTATTCATGGAGAAGCTTCACCAGAATCTAGTTTTTTCTGGATGAACTCATTGTGAATGAACTCAGTTGTTTGTCTGCTATTTTACGATTTTATATGCATGTGGCTCTCCATATACATCTTGGTGCATGGCACAGGTGTTGTCCAGAAATGGAACAACCCCTGGGCCTGAACTTTAATAATCAGAAATATAGAATTTCCCATTAATGATGCTCCATCAAGGAAGAACACTGGGTTTAGAATTAGAACACCTGGTTCTAATTCTAACACTGATTTGGTGAAATTGGGCAAGTTATTGTAAATGGGAATCATTACTGATCTCCTGTTGTAAGGTGATTATAATAATATCTTCTAAATTAGTATAATTTATCCAAATGAATTTAAAAAATCTAACAAGTTAATAAACACTGAGTGGTATACCCGAGGCAATAGTGATTTACATTGAAATATTCTTTACAAATTTAATATAAAAGAGATTTACTCATATCTCTTTCATAGAGATATGCTATGAGAAGAAAAAATGGCTTGATGTGTATAGGGTATTATGTACAAGAAAAACCCTGGCCACATAGTAAGCCATGTATTACCATGATTCTTTGTTTCAGGGATCACCCTACCAGTGGCTCCAAGTAAGAATAATGGGTACTAGTTACCTTAAAGTTTAAGTACAATATATCTCAATCTAGGAATCTAACTACTTCTCCTCAGAGAAGGCAAAAATCAATAGTTTAATGAAATGAACCCACTTTCCCCTCTCTTACCCAACAAATATGAAACAGGTCTGCATAGAGAATGAGATACCATCTTTTAGGAAGTACTAATTGTTTAAAGTAGTAATTATTCCATCCTGCATAAGAAAGGATTGCGCATTTGTTCCCTGACCTTCCCACAGGATTGAGAGTGCCTAAATTGTTTTTTCTTCCCACTCCATATATAAGTCACAGACGAGGAAAGATTTGTACAAAATGCTGAGTAACTGAACTGATCGATCATCTGTTCTTTGGGCTTGAGCATGGAGAATAGGGCCAGAGATGAGACAGAGATGAAAGAGAAATGCCAGGGTGGAGCCCATATGTCTGTGTTTGATATCATAAGGATGTGTGAGTGGAATCTGACTGAAGTGACTGAGTATTCAGATTTTTTTCAATCACAACTCTCTCCCAGGGGCCACATTTTGGTTAAAGGAGGTAATAGGATGTGGCATGGGTCACCTGAGATGGGCTTGAGGTGAGGAGAAAAAGGCTGAGCCACTGACAGAAACCCCATGTCAGGGAGTTAGGCAGAGAGATCCCCCCGGAGGTCCCACCTGAGGATCTGCGAATGCCTCTCATGAGCAAGTCAGCATGAAGCTGAAAGGGGAAATGAGGCCAGACAGTGGTCTGTCAACAAGGAAGAGAAGCCGATTTCCCATGTGTAGTTGCTTGCAGAACACCATCCATTTTCTCCTTCATTCTTGCTTCAATCCTAGAAGAGGACTGAAAGCAAAGATGATGAGAAGCAGCATGAGAGAAGACCCAGACCCCATCCATGCCTTCCCAACCGCCTGCTCCCAGCCTACAGAGCACTGTCTAGCCTATCAAGGGTAGCTGTTGCTGTTGTTCAGTCGCTCAGTTGTGTCTGACTCTAATCCCATGGACTGCAGCCCAGCAGGCTCCCCTGTTCTTCACTACCTCCTGGAGTTTGCTCAAACTCACGTCCATTGAGTTGATGATGCTGTACAACCATCTCATCCTCTGTCACCCTCCCTTTCCTCCTGTCCTCAATCTTTCCCAGCATCAGGGTCTTTTCCAATGAGTTGGCTCTTCATGTCAGGTAGCCAAAGTAATCATGGATGGTAGAAGAAAAGAACTGTGAACTGAATGTGAGATTAAGGTTTTCAAATGAAAAGCATCCAATCTAGTTTGAAAATTTATGAAATTTGACTTAAATATCACCAGGGAACCCAACTCCAAGGGGAATGGAGGCTTGACAAATAATATTTTTTCAAAGAATTAAAACCTTTTAATGGGTATACCACAGGTTGATAACATCTCAACAAAATCAGTTATTAATTATTCATTATAAATACCTCCCTTTATAGGACAGATATCCTGAGAAGTTGTTCTTCCAGATGAATGTTAAGAAATTTTTACTCAGTCTCGGCAGAGATGAAACTTGGCCAGCTTTCTATGTGGCTAATCTTAGATTGTTCATGCATTTGTTCATTTATTCAAGCTACATTTATTGGGTATTTAGTGTGCCAGACCCTGAACTACTGAACCAGACTCTTGGGATAATGAAGCAGGCCAAATACTCAGTTCACACGATTTCACATGGATTGCAAAAACTTCTTTTCTAAAGCTTTTGAGGCATTGGCAGACACTGCACAAAATACCTTGTGGGGTTTACAACCAAATAGCACCTGGAACTGCCTGGTAGAAATAATGATGACTATGCATCCTGGGTTTTCCAGGGACTGCCTTGGTTTCTTAATAATTTTTTTTTCAATACAGTAAATTTATTCAATATGTATATAAATGGAATTCATTTTTCATGACATTGTAACACTTTGAATTTAAATGGTAAAACATCCTTTGTTGGACCACATGCCCCGATCTTTTATTTGAAAAATGTGACTGGATAATACATGAATTTTTTTCAAAAGTGAATTTAGATCTGGATTATGATGACAAAAATGTGAAAGTTGTTTTCCTGACAGTTGTATCTCTTGGCATACAACAAGTTTTAAGGTATAACAAGCTGAGCTATAAAGCAACAGTTTGCTTTATGCCAATTTTAACCCACAGTGATGCAAAGGTCACTAATTCCCTGTACTTTCAAAGGTAATGGATTGAGATATCTGAGTCTTCACTCAGATTATACTTCCTGCAAGATAAAAATGCAATATGGAGAGGATTGAGGGACAGAAACAAAGAGAAGAAAAGACTTAGAAAAACACAGAGGAGAGAGAGAGAACCGGGGAGAAATAGTTTGTAACCTTCTCAGCTCTCATCTCGAAATAATTCTTACACAAGCTATTCAAGAAGCATGATGAGGATAATATTCAGCTCTTGTTTTCAGATTCCTTTTTAGCTTTATTGTGGAATAATTTAATTAAAATACATTTTTATTACCATTTTACAGCTTCTGTCCGCTCTCTTTACTGCTATAATTTCCTGAAAAGGAGATGGATGACATACTGTGGGCATCCCTGGTAGCTTTTCAATCAATTCATATCTTCTGAGTTCGTTTCATTTTGTCAAAGGAATCCTTTTCTTATTTAGCATTCTTGTCATTGAAAAGGAGTAGTCTGATTATCTGATGCATTGCACAGTTATGGGGGAAAAAAAAATCCTTTAAAATTGTAAAATCTCCTCCTTGACTATGAAAGGCTTAGAAAAGAGAAACCTAGTGATAAAACATTTCTTTTAAAGATATGCCTTCCTGCTTTCCCAAGTATGGTAGGCAAAATAATGCCCCCCATCCCCCATTCTGATCTTTAGAACCTGTGAATATAGTAGCTTACATGGCACAAGGGACTTTGCATATATAGTTAATTTAAGGATCTTGAGATAGGAGTTTATCCCATATAATACAGGTGGGTCCATTGTAATCACAGGGTTCTTAAAAGTGAAAGAGGGAGGCAGAAATGAGGTCATAGAAAAAGACATGCTGATGGAATCAGTTGGAGAGATGCTGTGTTGCTGGCTTTGAAGATGAATGGTGGGGCCATGAGCCAAGGAATGTGGGCCACCTCTAGAAACAGATTGCTCTAGCAAGGGAACGGATTGTTCCTTCACAACCTTCAGAAGGAACATAGCCCTTGCTGACATTAACTTTAGTCAATGAAATCTTTGCTGGCCTTAGAAACTATACAGCTGTGAGATAAAAAATTTGTGTTGTTTTAAGTTATAGCAGCAATAGAAAACCAATACATTAAATATCCTTTTTGTGTATATATTGAATCCTAAATTATTGGCTTTTAATTACATTAGTTCATAAAAGTCTTCCTAGTTTCACTAGCCTTTCATTGCAATATTTTATATATTGAAGATGTAATATTGGCAGCAGATTTCTCACCACTCTACACTTCCTTTCTAATTGATGCCCTTTATAGAAACCAATTTTCAGTGGCAGCATACTTACGCTTGGACAGTTCCATTACTGCTTATTCTCAAGTCTAATTTTAATCAAATTTGTCAGTAGATGGAAGACCCAAGCCAGACAAGGCTTCATGAATTTTATAACAGTTGATAAGACAGGAAGGAATACTCTTCTTCCTTATTTATTTATTTTTTTTTTTTTAGTGTTTGGGAGATTTGCTTTAATTTGAATTCTAGGAGTGAAATTTGCCAAGATCACTTTCATGTTGCACTGTCATGGTAAATATTCTATGGCCAGTAATGTTATCTAGAAAGGAAGCCATTTCTTTGGAGCAAATGTTAGTGCCTGAGAGGAGAATCTGGGTATAATTCAGTTGGTCACTTCATTAATTGGAAGCTACAAATCAATGTGAACCTGTGATTCACTTATATAGATGTTAGTTTTTCAAGCACTTTATTTTACCTGCCATGCACTTTTTCAAACAATCCCTATTGCTCTGTATCACATTGAATTTTAAACAATTCTCACTGATATTTTTAAACACACCAGATGAATGGAAAGGTATGAAAAGAAGAATTTGTGGCAGCTTTTATTGTTTTTATTCATAGCTTTAATAGGAGCTTTGTAATAGCTGTAAAGGCTTTGGATTAAGGCAGTGCCTCTGCTACAAGTTCACTTGTGACAGAGACAATGACACTCCAGGGATGTCCTTGTACATCTAACAAATGTCAGGCAGCAGTTTCTTGGGTTCTTGACAGTGGGTAGCTAAATTCCACTGTGATTGCTAACTGTAAAATTTGTCACAGTAGACTGAATTTTTAAAACATTTTATTTAAAAACATTATTTATTTGACTGTGCTGGGTCTTTAGTTGAGGCATGTGAATTCTTAGTTGGGGCATGTGGGATCTTGTTCCTTGACCAAGGATTGAATCTGGGCTTCCTGAATTGGGAATGTGGAGTCTTACCACTGGGCCACAAGGGAAGTCCCAGTGGATTGACTTTTAACAATAATGTTCACATGGCCTAATTTTTCAAAGTGTTGAATGGTGTGATGATTTTTGTGATGGTATGTGTTTCTGCGTGTGAGAGAAAAGCCTTTATGAGACAAAGTCATTTTTCCCAAGGACCGTGATAGTAGTTCATGGAAATACTTTTCAATTTGAAATCAGTAAACACCACATAGAAAATGAAATTATACAATCATTAAAAACTGGGGTTGGAAGTATCCTGCCCTTCTGCTTTCTGCTTCCTTTTAGTTTCCAGCCCTTCTCATCCCACAGGCTGTTTTTTCCCTCTCTCTCCAGAAAGAAAATGTTGACTGCAGAGAAGTTAAAAGCCTTCAGAAGACAATTCTGTCATCTCTTCAATAACAACAAAGCATCTGCCAACTAGCAAACTAACATAAATCTACATCGGCCATGTCCTTCTTCCTACTCTTTATGTTGATCTCCCTACTATCTAATGTTTTGAATTTTACCCACTCTGGTGTGCCTCAGAACTTTACACTTGTTTCTTTACCTTACATGGTAAAACTTACTCCCTAACTTGAATACTTTTCATTTTAATTCTTAAATGTGATTATATCTTTTATTTTTTAAGACAAGTTAAAAAAAATCCTCATTACCCTTCAGATCTTGCATTCTCTTTTTCTCCACTGTATAGCCAAATTTCCTCCAGTTGCTTCTGAGTGCATCTCAGTTTGGCATTTGATCCTCTAACTCCACCAAAATTGCTCTCATTTATGTCAGTATTGTTCATTTCATTAAATTGAATAGACAATTTCACTTCTCCTCTTCCCTTTCAGCAGCTTTCAACATGTCCTTATTCTTAAAACTCAAAACTTTGAGTTCTGTGATATAACACTTTCTCGGCATTTCTCCTGCCTATCTGTTCATTCTTTCCTTATTTCTGTTTTGGGCTCAACCTCTAATACCTGCTCATTGGCTAAAGGAATTACTCACAGTTCATTTTTGGTTCTCTTTTCTCCTACCTGCCATTCTCCTTCTAGGCAATGTAACTTTTGCCCCAAACTTCAATTACAATTTCTAAGCTGATGAATCCCAAATATCTTTTGTAGTCTAGACTATTCCTTTGTTTCCATCTGAATTATCCACCTGCCAACTCGGCACTTTCCTTAAGTAGCTCAAGTTACCCAGTCAAATATGTCCAAGAACGTACCACAGTTAACCTGTATCCTGTCCTTTCACCTTGGTCTCTTTCAAGCAGATGCCATCAGTAATGCTATCAGCAAATACACCAACATTCACCCATGGATGCAAGCAAGCCGGGGGATATTGGATCATCCTTGACAAATCCTTCTAATTCACTAAGCCAGTCCTGTTCTGCACCAAGTCCTGTTATTTTACTTTCCGAAGGCTCACTCAAATATACCCAGTACTCATCATTTTCGTCAATTATAACCTAGTCTAAGCTACCCAGTAGCTGCTTCCCTTCCACTTCATTTTCTACAGTTAGCTAGAGTGATCTTTTTCATAGCACAAATCTGAACAGGATACTTTCCAGAAAGTTAAAACCCTTTAACAGCTTCCCACTGTTCTATGAATAAAAATACACGCCTATGAACTTTGAGAGGCTTCCCTGGTGGCTCAGATGGTAAAGAATCTGCCTGTAATGCTAGATACTTGGGTTTGATACATGCGTTGGGAAGATCCCCTGGAGAAAGGAATGGCTACCCACTCCAGTATTCTTGCCTGGAGAATCTCATGGACAGAGGAGCCTGGTGGGCTACAATCCATAGGGTCATTTTCTCTGGCCCCTCACTACCTCTGTAGTGTCCGGGTGTACCATGTCCCCATTCTTTTTAGCTGGCTCCAGGCACATTGTCTTTCTTTCAGAAATATGTGTCACATTCCTCCAACCGCAGGGCTTTTGTATATGCTTGGAGATTCTTCTCTCATCTTGTTCCTTGTTGAACACCTACCTATGAAGCATCATCTCCTCATGGACTGTTTTAATTGGCTCCTCTAACTTGACCAAATGCCTGCATGAATCATGTATTTCTCCTTCATAGCACTTAGAACAGTTGCAGTTTAATATACATTTATCTAATTGGCTAATATAATATTTGCTTCTTGAAATATACTTGGGATAAAATGATAAATTATTGTTTATGATTAGCTGAAGTCAGTTAGCAAAGGTGACTGGAGAAAATATTTGTTGAAGGCATACATGGAGAGGACTTACAAATTATTTTAATCTGTTTTAAAGAAGCTTGACTGAATCTCAGAGAAGCTTGTCACTCAAAATGAAATTCAGGTTCCATAATACTATTATTAGGGCAGATTAGTGGTATAATGTTATGTTTCTAAATATGCTTTATGCTCTGTTTATACGTTAATACAAATCTCAGTGGGGTTAGTGTCAATTATTTCAATAGTGATGACACTGGAAGAGTTGTAGGTAAAGTCTGCATTCAACACCTGTTCCATATAGTTAACGTTTATAGACAATCACCCGATCCTAAGTTTCCAATCTAAATTGCTGTACCTGATGAAACTTCTAGTGTGAAAGCAAACTTTCTGACCTGGATTAGCTAGAAATATATGCATGAGAGACAAAAGGACTCCACAGGAAGTAGTTTTACAAGGAATCCTAGCTACTTGTCTGTTGGCCTGGCTTAAACTCTAAATTTCATGAAGGCACATTCTTTCCATTGCCTGTGTGCTTGCTAAATTGCTTCATTCATATCCGATTCTGTGAGGTCCTATGGATTTCAGCTTGCCAGGCTCCTCTGTCCGTGGGATTCTCCAGCAAGAGTACTGAAGTGAATTGTCATGCCTCCCTCCAGAGGATCTTCCTGACCCAGGGATCAAACCTTTGTTTCTTACACTTCCTGCATTGGCAGGCAGGTTCTTTACCACTAGTGCCACCTGGTAAAAGCTAGCCAGTCATTTGCCTATTTGTTCTCAGATCAATTGATTGCATATTTTTATTCTCAGATAAATTTACTGCATATTCCCATTATGATTGTGTGTTGCAGTCTAACTAGCTGTTAGGTAGGGTCAGGCAAGGGAAGAAAAGGTGAAATACAAGAAGAAGGGGGAGTTTATGGTTATATGTCCTTTCATATTGACTTAGGCAGCATCTTTGGCAGAAACTGCATCTCCTCCTTACTTCCAGCTCCTGGCAGATAACCTTTCCTTCATTCAGTTGTCCCTGTCCCCATAGGCAGCTTGTCGGTGGTATGTGCCCCCTTCCATACTGCTGGCTTTTAGGCTCCAATAAGATCACTTATGCCTCCTGTAGCTCTATAGGGTAATACCGGCTTTCCTGCTATTGCTAGTCTGTGGGTTGCTTCATGATCTTCTATTAAGTTTCTCAGCTCTGTCAGCACATGTGTAACCATTCACCTATATTAAAGTTCCTTTATTTGAAATATGTAAATTGATTTATATTTTCCTGGGTAGACTTTTACCAGTACAATCTTTAAGGGGAGGTATCAGGATTAGTTCCAGGAAACAGATCCTCAAGAGCAACTTCGATTGCTTGCTTCTTTTAGCTTGAACACACCACAGAGCTTCATTCAGATGGAAAATGGGATACTATAATTAATCTGTCTCATCAAACGGCATCACAATTACTTTAAATTATAACCTAGTTTGTTTGGGATGATGTGCCAATTGAAAACTAGGCTTTGGGGAAACAAGTAGCTGTTGCATTTGACGATAAAAATGGGATCACTGTTTCTGATTGTACTGGACTGCTTTCAAGTGGAAAATGATAAATCTAGAGGTTTAAACTCTTATCTCAAGAGACAACCAAGGAATCAGAGGCTTGCTATGGAATTCTTAGAGTTCTTTGTATCAGGAGGGAAATCCTGTTGAGAATCAGAAGCATGTGTTCTTTGTAGAGTTACCTTGCAAGTTGAAAGCAGGCTTAGCAATTTATTATGTCAGTATTAAGGCATTAATTTTGAAGAATGAATCTCTTCATTCTTTAATGAAGAGTTTGGACAGACGTGTGATGTTTGAACAGATGCAGTTGAATCTGAGAACCATGATCACAATATATCCAAAGTTTCCTTTACCAGCAATTCAACTATGTCTGATGAGGGTTGTCTTCCCTTACTTAAAGAACTTAAAATTTATCCACCTGAAAAAGTTGACTTGAGAAGAGATGCTTATTTTTCTCAAGGGTCACTGACCAGAAGTATCTCTTGTTGATAGCTTAGGTGAAGTGCAAAGCCTGATCCCAGAATAAATATTTTTTATAGCCAAAGAATTACAAAATATTTGCTAATTTTTATTAGCAGATGCCTGGAAAGCATGTGTGGAGATGAAATCCACATATAAGTAAGACTAAGAAATGCAGTATATAATATAAGGTTGGTCAATGTTTATTAATATAGGTGTATTTACCTAAGTATCCAGATTAAATTCATTTGAATGCTAGCTCAAACAGCTGAAAATTATACTAAAGCATTGTTTAATTGGTTTACTGAAGCATAGACTCTATAGTGGTCTATGAGAAATGATAAAATGCCAGACCTTTTTGGAATTAAAGCTGAAGAATTGAAAAACATAAGGAGATGAGAGTGTTAGAGTGCATTTATTATATGCAACCTGTCCACTTTTCTTATGGCAATTTCTCATAAGAAAATCCAGAGAACTCTTATTAAAACCTCAGTAATTGCACTAATGAGAGGAGCTTCAATAATTAAATGTCTATGGTGACTTTACTCTGCAGGCTGTGGATGACAGTGAGAGATGATGCCTTTGAAGTGACTGATTTTAATAGGAAGGTGAGATCTTAGGATGTCTGCAATCAAGTTGCAGTATCACTTTACTAATAAAGACAAGATGATCATAATTACTGTAATGAACAGAAGTATTGAGTGGAATTCAGGATCTTTTATCTGCAGGGATCTATGATGACAACTAATTAATCATAGTTGCCCCAGGAATTAAGTAGAAGCACAGCAAAGAATGGCTTGACCTACAAGACTAGAAAATGCTGGTGTGGTGATGAGAAAACTATTTTCAATAAACACAATAGGAAGTCTCACAACTGCTCTTCTTTTTCCCAGGCATGAGCCAGTTCACAGATCAAGAGCCAGGCAAGAGGCCAGCATCCCTTGAAGAAGGGCTTTGAAACACTGCTGCAAGTATAAACTATAACTCTCTACCATCTCTTTTGTTGAAGAAATCTTAACTTATTTAATGGAATAACTGTGCAAAGAAAAATATCCAGGAATTTGAAGATTCTCAGACATGGATTCTTAGTTGAGGCTACTACCTGGTACCACAAAATGAATCTTTGATCCAGTAATCAGTGTAGGAGCCTATAGATATGATGGTAAATGAAGTTTGGGCCCCACATGAATCTCACAGTGAACCCGATAACCCTTGTAGTTATTTCCCCAGTTCCTGAATGTAGAGTTAAAATAGACATATTGGAAACTGGCTGAATACCCACATTGGTTCATTGACTCATGGAATGGGAGCTATTATGTTATGAAGGGTCAGATCAAAGCTTGTGGAAGTGCACCACTCAACTGAGATAGTAAATTGAGAACAGTATCTATATGAATTAGAGACTGTTACCATCTAAGGTTTCCAGTGTACAGAATATGATTACTATCTCATTCATGTTTAACTTGTCTGCTTGCTCCAAATTAAAGCTGAGATAGCTTCAAAAATATTTAAGAATTTAAAAATTTCATCCAGTAGTAATTCCAACTGTAGCATGTTCCAGGTCTGATATATTTGCTGGAGCAAGTCACCACAACACCTGGATCTTGGTATGCAACTACTGCTCTGGAACATACTTCATTTTCCCTACATACGAACATAGATTATCAAGAACAATTGTTTTACTTGGAAGGGGCAGTAGTATACCTTCCCTGTCTCACTTCAGGCCTATGCCAACACAATTTTTTTCTCTGTCATAGTACAGAGATACTGATGATCTGTGCATCACACAAAATATCATGCTTATTGATTCTGGTGAGCAGCAAAGCTTATGCTTATTGATTATTAAATATGCTTATTGATTCCGGTTAGCAGCAAGTGGCAAGAAGTGTGTACTAGAGAGTAGAATTAAAACCCCAGTGACCTGATATCTCATTGAAAAACTTTAATGTGAACGACAAGTTTTCGTGCCTTATATTTGCTCCCATGAAGAAAGAGGTATAGTAAATGCTGAGTCTTTATGGAATTTGGAGGAAACATAGCCATAATTCCTGTATTGTTCTTATTAATTTACTGAACATCTCATATAATCACTACTTTTTAGTAAGATTCAGAGAAAAAGAAGACTGCCTAGGATCTAGGCTTTCATACAAGTTGTCTTGTTATTTGAAATTTATGTTCTAACACATGCCATTGTGGCCTCTAACAGATTGGTCAGAAAAATTACAGTATAGGAGATTAAGTTTTGGAGCAAAACCATGTCTTCCTCTACTGATGCAATTGGCTTAAACATTGGATTTTAAAAAATGACTGCTTGACTGTGGGACACCAGAAGAGTATGTCTCATGAGCCACCCATCATGAATGAGATTCTGGCTGACTTACCAAGCCATAAGGTTGGATTTGTGCAGTAATCATCCATCATCAACTAAACACATATGTGGGGTTGGGCTTACAGAGATCTGGAAGACATGGATATGAAGAATTTGCTGGCATTGCAGGTTCTTATAACATCTACATTTGGTTTTGTAGGGCATTTCCATTACTAATTGGTGGAAGACAAAAGAGTTCAAGTATGGTTTACATATATGTCTGTAAAATTTGCTGTAACAAGCCTCAAATAATTGTTAAAATCAAACCTCAAATTATTGCTATGTTATAGAACCACTGAGCCAAGCCAAGTCACTTCAGTCATGTCCGACTCTGTGTGACCCCATAGATGACAGCCCACCAGGCTCCCCCGTCCCTGGGATTCTCCAGGCAAGAACACTGGAGTGGGTTGCCATTTCCTTCTCCAATGCATGAAAGTGAAAAGTGAATGTGAAGTCGCTCAGTCATGTCCAACTCTTAGCCACCCCATGGACTGAAGCCTACCAGGCTCCTCCATCCATGGGATTTTCCAGGCAAGAGTACTGGAGTTGGGTGCCATTGTCTTCTCTGACAGAGCCATTGAAGTAACCTTTAAAGAAATTTTCAAGGAAAGCTCCATCTTCAGAGTACATTTGGCTATCTCTCTTTCTTGGAAGTATATATGTCCTGTGGCAGGGGTCTACACTATCTTGCTATCGTGTCTAATGACTTAGTTTGCTATTCAGGAACTATGAACAAACATGATTGGAAGGTTAGTGAGAATGAGGTTTGGGAGAAGTTCTATAGACTGTAATCTAACAATGTAAGCATGTTTAAGCTCCATGTGAATACTCCTCAAAGAATATCCATGAAGTATCTTCCAATAATATGGGGGATAACATTGTGCATTCTGTGGGTGTCCGATAGTCTCTTGGCCATTCTTATGCTTGCCCAACAAAATGGTGCTAGTGGCAGGAAAGAAAGCTTTGCATGGATGCAACAACATGGACTTCCCCTCATTAAGGTTCATATTCCTATCTGACTCCCCAATACCTAGTGTATCAGGAGTAAAAGCCAGTCCCAAGTCCCTGATATGGTAGATTCCAACACTGGAGTCAGGTTAGACACCTACTAGAAGTTTAATTATTCCTTTTCCATCATTGGTTCGGCACTTAATTAAATGAACCCTAATTGGATTATAGTTGTATGCACCATCATCCGTGGACTTATTATCTTACTCATCATGATGGTACTCTATATAACTTTGCTCCTAACTGGAGAAGTTATTTTATATCAAGAGAAGTGCTTATGAAATTCATTAGTCCTGTCCTTACACCTAGGATTTCAGAAGTAGATGACCTGTTAGAATGATGGATTACCAACTGAAGACTTGGTATCAGCAGGAGTGAGGAAGTAACATTGTATGAAATTAAATTGTTTCCCTCTAGAGTGCGGCATTTGTTTTGAACTTGTGACTAGTGCATGCCACTTTCTCTCCCATGGCTATAATTTGCAAGTCTTGATATCAAAGTGTAAGTAGTAGTGGACTCTCTCCTTATTACACCTAATGGCACATTTACAGAATTTTTGTTTCCTATCTCTATTCCCATTTAGAGATCTGAGTTTCCAAAGGAGGATGGATCCACCAGGGAACACAATGCTGATTCTATTGGAGTGAAGCTTTTAGGGGCTTCTCATGCCATAGATCCCATAGCCAGAAAAAGATAATTGAGTTTTGCTGGGTTATTAAAGCTGATGGTTAAGGGTAAATTGCCCTTTATTCTACACAATGGGAGTAAGCATTCTGAGCATGTTTAAGGTTCAGAAAGTAAGGTATATTCAATTTATTTTTGACTCTCAACTTTTTTGACTCACGATGTGTTTTCACTGGGATGTAACTCCATCATAAATCAAGTTCCTAATAATAGCATGAAGGGGAGGTCTGCATATCACATGGAGATACTTTAATATAGGCATGGTGATTGATGGGTCTTTACATCTCCCAATTTGGGAAGAGGGTGAGAACATTTTTACTTTATGCAGGACAGTTATTCTGTGGATTCTGTAAATAACATTCTATGAAAAAGGAGAATAAAGTTGTTATGAGAGTTAAATATGAACAGGGGATATAATGAATTCTGATTAGCAAAAAAAAAAAAGGTGGGCTCTGTAGGTTATACGATGGTTTCTCTCATATTCATTCTCTGCACTTTTTCTGCACTGCTCTGGGTCATGAGTCAATATATTTTCCACATTTTCTTGCCTAAGTTTGTAGATATGCTTGATCAATGAGAAGTCCTAGGGGAAAGGCAGAGAAAAGGGGAGACAGAAA
Source organism: Aepyceros melampus (assembly GCA_006408695.1). Lineage (NCBI taxonomy): Eukaryota > Metazoa > Chordata > Mammalia > Artiodactyla > Bovidae > Aepyceros > Aepyceros melampus. The sequence continues at coordinate 37,076 of SJXQ01010438.1, forward strand.
TAGTATATTTCTTCCTTCCTCATTCTTTCCGGTGGTATCTGGAAGTAGGTTCATCCCTTCTGTTGTTCTGGCACCTGACAGGGAGCCCATCACTTTACCTTCTGGACTTGTGTGGGAAGCTCCACTATGGTCCCGGTTCCAGCCAGACATCCTCAGCTTCTGGCTTTCTGTGACATCATGTAACAGTTTTCCCCCAGTGTCTGCAGGAGATTGGTTCTGAGAGCCTCCTTGGATACCAAAATCCAAGGATGCTCAAGTCCCTGAGATAAAATGGTGTAGTATTTGCATATAACCTACATATGCCCTTTGGTGGCTCAGAGGTTAAAGTGTCTCCTCCAATGCGGGAGACCCAGGTTTGATCCCTGGGTCGGGAAGATCCCCTGGAGAAGGAAATGGCAACCCACTCCAGTATTCTTGCCTGGAGAATCTCATGGACGGAGAAGCCTGGTAGGCTACAGTCCACGGGGTTGCAAGGAGTCGGACACGACTGAGCCACTTCACTTCAAATTACTTATAATTCCTAATATAATGTAAATCCTATGTAAATAGTTGAATATACAATGTAAATGCTATGCAAATATTTGCCAGTGTGTGACAAATTCAAGTTTTTCTTTTTGGAACTTTCTGGATTTTGTATATACATATTTATTTTATTAAAATAAGTAAATATAATATATATATTATAGATTCAACCAACTGCAGATTGAAAATATATATATACAATATGTATTTAATATGTATAAAATTATATATATTATAAATATATATTATAAACCAACTGCAGATTGAAAAAATATATATTTACAATATATATTTATCAGTTCAGTTCAGTTCAGTCACGCAGTCGTGTCCGACTCTTTGCGACCCCATGAATCGCAGCATGCCATGCCTCCCTGTCCATCACCAACTCCCGGAGTTCACTCAGACTCACGTCCATTGAGTCCATGATGCCATCCAGCCATCTCATCCTCAGTCGTCCCTTTCTCCTCCTGCCCCCAATCCCTCCCAGCATCAGGGTCTTTTCCAATGAGTCAACTCTTCGCATAAGGTGGCCAAAGTACTGGAGCTTCAGTTTTAGCATTGTTCCTTCCAAAGAAATCCCAGGGTTGATCTCCTTCAGAATGGACTGGTTGGATATGTTATATATATTAAATATATATATATATATTATATATATATTTTCAATCTGCAGTTGGTTGAATCTGCAAACATGGAACACATAGATAGAAAATGTCATTTTCTTTTGGAGCTAAGTTGTAGGTTGCCTCATTGTCTCTATTTTAACTTTCCTGTCATTTATGTAAACAGTGCCCTGTATTAAATTCCATTTTTCTGAAAAGTAATTTCTTCTGTTGAAATATCTGAATCTGATTGTGAAAATACTGGGTAAACAAAGAAAATATAGGTTATTTCAATTTCAGCTCAAGTTGTTATCTCAAGTGGTTCTGAGTAAACTTTTTAATTCTCCCTCATGGGGCCTGAAGCTGAAAGCTCTCCATGTCACACAAGGCTCCCACCTAATATAGCTACTGTCTTCTTTCGTCTACCTGTTGACACTCCCTGCCTCACCCCACAATTCAGCAATTTGGAGTCATTGGCACTTCCCCCAGTGGGTGTTCTTGTTTCAACCCTCAGTGCCTCTGTCCCAGGTCTGGAAAGCCACCATCTATCTCCAAGCTCTCCCTTATTTTCTCAAGGCTTACTTAGTTCAAGTGCCTCTTGCAATGTGATACCTTTCTGGAGACCAAGAATAGTTCACTCTGCTCTTTGTGTCCTAACTCCATTCCACATATTCATATGCATATAGTGACTGAACTGAACTGATACCCATGCAAGAGCTGAGCTCCTGGAAGGGAAGGAATTCATCATCTCTGTATCCTTGCCAAGGGAAGACTCTCACGTATTTGATGAATGAATCACTGGAACAAAATGGTGGTGAGTGGAATTTGTACTAGGCATTTCTTAAAGATCAACTCATTATCTTTCCCATAAGGTAAGGCGAATGTTTTCAGTCATCACAAGTGATTTGACAACTCAAAATTTTAAGTCATCACCTACAGCCATAGCCTGCCTTCTATACAAACAAGTAGCCTTCATTTAGAAGACAGTTGTACATCACTTGTGCCCTCCAATGCCTGCCTGCTATAGAAACAAGTAGCCTTCATTTAGAAGACAATTGTACATCACTTGGGCCCTCCAATGTGATAAAGAAAAATGTCACAGCCTGCCAGCAGCTTGCTTGTTTCACAGTGCCTTGTTTTCCAGCCCATAGGATAATGATCCCAATGAACAATGTTGATCAGACTGAAGGAGGGCAGGCTGTGAACATGAAATAAACAATGACCCTCTAACATGTTGGAATAAGGCCTATTTAATTCTTTGGAACTCACATTAACAATCATTTTAGATTACTGAGCAGGCCTTAGTTTTCTGTTTACTGAAGCATTGAAATTGCCTTCAGGAGATTGAAGTTACTAGCCTGGCAAAATAGTTCAATCATGCTGGCCCTTTCAGTGATAGTGACATCACTGTAGTTGTGCTCTCCAGGAAATTTTCTTCTTTTTCCCAATCCTAATGCCTCATGAGGGCGTCTCTTGGGTACGAGATAAAACTGATTTATAGAGATCTGTGAAGGCTGAGGATCCAGTTTTCTACTATGCTAGTGATGATTTATACTTCCTTAGGATCCCACAATGCTGCACTCTGAGGTTTACAGTTCTATGGTTCGGCTGGTTTCAAACCAGTCAGTATAAAGCCTTTTGCATTAGCAGGACAGATTTTCACCCCTACTGCCTCTAATCTCTGACAGGCAGAGGCAAGGTTGGAGGCTGGAGAGCTGTGCCCTCCCTCTTCCCTGCTCTCCTGTGGGACCACTCCAAATAAGGCACAGGTAAAAGATACTACACGGGAGGCCTGTTTCAGAAGCAGCCTGTCAGGCCTCTGATACTCATCAGCATTTCTGAGATCCAATTGAAATGTATGTTTTGGCTTTGCCAGGGGGAGAATGGGTGACTGTCCTCTCATAGCATTTCTAGTGTCTGGAAAGATCCAGTCATGTGCCTGAGGCAAAGGGCATTAAAAAGAAGAGTTCTGCTGTCACCTGCTTCAAATTGTTCTTGCCTGCAGCATATAAGAAAAGTGTCTGTGCTGAAGAGAGAGGAGATGGGGAGGACAGACTGTTTTTTTTTGCTCCAGGCAGCTGAGAGAGGCAGGAACATTTAATGTTAAAAGCTGAAAACTTTGCTATTAAAATCAAGGGGAGAGGAAGTTATTTTCAACAGGCTCTCATGTCAAATACTGCTCCCTCCTCTATTAATATTTTTTCATCCTGATCAGACATTTTATTCTCAGTCTCAATAATTGCAGGGGATTGGATTATACCAGTATTCCAAAATTGGTTATTATACCATAATCCAATTATACCTTGAGATACATATTTTAGGGAATAAAAGGTACATATTTTAGGGGATAAAATGTTCAGCTGCAAGTAAATTTAAGAGCCAAGACTTACTATCCTTCTACTCTCATTTCCAATGTTATGATGACAAATTACCACAAATTTAATAGCTTAAAACAGAAAAATTTATTTTCATACAATTTTGGAGGGCAGAAGTTCAAGATAGGTATGAATGAGCTAAAATCAAGGTGTCAGGAGGTCTGTGTTCTTTCTAGAACCTCTAGAGTAAAATCTATTTCCTTATCTGTTCCAGATTGTAGAGTCTGCCCACATTCCTTCACTTATGGCCTTGGACTACTTTGATCTCCGTCATATGCTTTCACCATTACATCATTGCATCTCCTTTGACTCTCATATTCCTATTCCTCAAATGAGAACTCTTGTGATTACTAGAGACCCACCAGTATAAACTAAGATGTTCTCCCATCAGAAGATCTTTAATTTAATCGCATCTACAAAGACCTTGTTATCATATAACATAGCATGCTGCTGCTAAGTCGCTTCAGTTGTGTCCGACTCTGTGCGACCTCAGAGACGGCAGCCCACCAGGCTCCCCCATCTCTGGAATTCTCCAGGCAAGAACACTGGAGTGGGTTGCCATTGCCTTCTCCAATGCAGGAAAGTGAAAGTGAAGTCGCTCAGTCGTGTCAAACTCTTAGCGACCCCATGGACTGCAGCCTACCAGGCTCCTCCATGAATGGGATTTTCCAGGCAAGAGTACTGGAGTGGGTTGCCATTGCCTTCTCCATAACATAGTATATTCATTGTTATATGATAACAAGGTCTTTGTAGATGCAATTAAATAGCATATTCATAGGTTTTAGGATCAGGACATAAGCATAATAGCAGGCCACTATTCTGCCTACCACACTTTCATGGAAACTCACAATGCTTTAATAGTACGTTAAAGGATGCTACTGGAGATCAGTGGAGAAATAACTCCAAAAAGAAGGAAGAGATGGACCAGAGCAAAAACAACACCCAGTTGTGGATGGGACTGGTGATAGAAGCAAGGTTCAATGCTGTAAAAAGCAATATTGCACAGGAACCTGGAATATTAGGTCCATGAATCAAGGCAAATAGGAAGTGGTCAAACAGGAGATGACAAGAGTGAACATTGACATTCTAGGAATCAGCAAACTAAGATGGACTGGAATGGGTGAATTTAACTCCTATGACCCTTATATCTACTACTGTGGGCAGGAATCCCTTAGAAGAAGTGGAGTAGCCATCATAGTAAACAAAAGAGTCCAAAATGCAGTACTTGGATGCAATCTCAAAAATGACAGAATGATCTCCGTTTCCAAGGCAAACCATTCAATATCATGGTAAGCCAAGTCTATGCCCCGACCAGCAGCACTGAAGAAGCTGAAATTGAACAGTTCTATGAAAACATACAAGACCTTCTAGACCTAAAACACAAAAAAGAGGTCCTTTTAATTATAGGGGACTGGAATGCAAAAATAGGAAGTCAAGAAACATCTGGAGTAACAGGCAAATTTGTCCTTGGAGTATAGAATGAAGCAGGGCAAAGACTAATAGAGTTTTGCCAAGACAACACATTGGTTGTAGCAAACACTCTCTTCCAACAACATAAGAGAAGACTTTACACAAGGACATCACCAGATAGTCTACACCGAAATCATATTGATTATATCTTTGCAGCCAAAGATGGATAAGCTCTACACAGTCAGCAAAAACAAGACTGGGAGCTGACTGTGGCTCAGATCATGAACTCCTTATTGCCAAATTCAGACTGAACTTGAAGAAAGTGGAGAAAAACACTACACCATTCAGGTATTACTTAAATCTATGACTATATAGTGGAAGTGAAAAATAGATTTAAGGAAGTAGATCTGATAGACAAAGTGCCTAATGAACTATGGATGGAGGTTCATGACATTGTACAGTTCAGTTCAGTTCAGTTGCGCAGTCGTGTCCGACTCTTTGCGACCCCATGAATCGCAGTACGCCAGGCCTCCCTGTNCCCTGCATTCTTCTTCATCACTATACTTCAGGGTATAAGCTACCAACCGTGGGAAGGGTGCCTGGCAAAGGGAAACTTCATTATAGTGCTTTCAGGGAACCCTCTTGTAACCCAAATTCCCACTTACCCAGGACTTGCTGTTCTAGGTCAAGAGTAAAGGGTGGGACTGTAACCAGAGTATTCTGGCCTGTGTGGGGATGTCCTGAATGTAGGTATGCTGTAGATGGTATGGCTGAGAATAATAGCTAGTTTTCCCTTTCCTAACAACTGTCAAATGTTCATCCCTCTCTAAGGAGAGCTTCTAAGAGAGCAGAGAATATAGATTGCTGAAAATGGCTCTTTCACTCACATCTTTAAATGTAAGCATTTTTCCAGCTTTTAAAAAAGTCCCTAGGATATGTCGATAGCAGAAAAGAAGAGCATTTCTGTGAAGATGAAACAGTACAGGATGGCAATGCTGATTCTTTTCAGTGTAACTGGAATCTTTCTGAGACTATCACATTTTTAAAGATTTACTGTATAAAACTGGTACATGAAAATCTTGTGATCTTTTTTCAGAATTTTTTAAATTCATCATTCAATAAGATACTTAAATCTACTTTTTAAACCCATATGTATTATGAAACATTTACTTCAATATAGCCAATCCTCATTTTATTTTATTATGTAAAATATTAATACATGAAAGTATATGCTAGCTTGTTATACTATTAATTTTACATGTATAACTATATGCTAACCTATATAATATTTTCCTTTTATTAAATGCATAGTAAATATTTGTTTGGTATCTAAAGAAATCAATTAAATTGTTTCTGATTTTTATGCATGGTATTATTTAATTATTTCCCAAAGTCAAGCACCAGAGTTCTGCACACATGGGAAGATATTTAACTAAGAAACCTCATTTTGTTTTATCATACTCCTCACTTCAAAGATAGCTTACATATATAGCTACACAGTTCAACTGTATTATTTTTATTACTTGGATATAATTATTCATATTAGACTTAAATCACTTTACACTTCCCCTGTCTACTTTTAAAAATCTTCACTAAAATATGCATTCCATAATTTATCAATAGTTTTCACAATATTTCTCAAAATATATTTTAACATTTATTTGAACTATAAGTGTAGCCAGATTTTATTTTGACAGGAAGTAAACCTAATTTCACTTGCTGGTTGGACAACGACTGATTTTACCAGCTAGGTAAGCCTCATATAAATTGCATGAGTTAAATCTTCAGCTCAAAGATTTGGATAAAAATATATTTAAAGTATGTAATGATAAAAAAATATTATATTGGAAAACATTTACTGAAATTAATGTCCCTATTTTCCAAGTCCTTTTTGAGTATATAATATGAAATAAGTTTCTTCCAAGTGAAGGAGTAACAGATGTAATTTAATAATCATTTGTTAAGACATGCCTTTTCACGTCTCAGAAAATGAGATAGGGAATAACTCAATAACTGGATGACAAATCATCTAATTATTTGCTTTCAATAAAAGTGAAGGAGTACCCACCAACCTGTCAGCCAATCAATCATTAAAATTCACCTGTGATTTTGCCATAAAACCCATTAAGAGTTCAGAGTATTGAATGACAATGCTTCACTAAAACTCCTTTCATTCACATCTACTTAATTATGAGAACAAGGCTTCTCAATACGAGCATTTATAAAAAAAAAAAAAGTAAGCAGGAAAAATTGATGCTGAGTGTGGTCTTATTCCAAAAATAACACTCAAATATGGAGACATGAAGTAATTGAAAACAAAACATCCCCATTTATCTCATTAAGATGCAATTCCAAAAAATTTACTTTTTGTGTTTAGTAATTATCAACAATTTGTAATGTGTTTATTGCTTTCAGCAATTCTGTACTAAAAATAATTGTGATAACTCAATACTCGGAGTCATATAACATGTTTAAAAATTAATTTCAATTAATATACTGAAACAGTTGCAAAGAGGTATAATGGAGTGATCAATAAATTGCTTTCAAACACAGAATATATTAGAGCAGAGTAAAATTCTATGGAGGAAGTGGACTGGGAGTAAGAGTTCAAGAAGGAAAGAGAATGAAATAAATAATCTATTAAAGAAGAGCTTGTTTGTATATTTTTTAAAGGGTCAGAGAGTATCAATTTGCTAAGACGGTTAGATTACTCACTGGTTATATGTAAAGAAACGATTTAATGGTCTTGTTTTAAAATGTCAATATTCAGGATGGGTTGGAAGTTTTATGTTTTACAGCTATTTTAATTTATGATGAGAACTTTCCTGTGAACTTTAAAAAGACATGAATTTGAAGACCACTAATCTAGACTCCTTAAGTACCCATTTGGTTTTGGCTTTCATCCCAAATGTTTCCTCTTCAGACAACCGTTACTGTCAGATGGTAAATCTTCCTGTAGGGGACATAATGTGACTCAGTGGGATAGCAAGCAACTCAGAAATCAAGAGTCTTGCAGCCCTGTGCTTTTTGGAAGTCTATCATAAATATTAGGCTGGGGGAAAATGAATGGAAATCTGGGGGGGTAACTTCTTCATGCTAGCCAGGAGACTAGTGTGTTCAACTTGTCCTCAGAACAAACATGTTAGTCAGGAGTCATCATTCCCACTTTGCCAATCTTAAAACTTTTAGCAGAAGTAAAACTGGGCTTGTTACTTGTCTAAAGTAGCAGAGAAAATAAGGGCTAATTAGAACAGGGAGCTGAGGTTCAGCTCAGAACCCATTTCTGCCTGACTGCACTGCTGCAGTCTGGCCAATATTCCATTGGACTTCTCAACAACATGCACTTCTAAGGTGAAAAGATTCTCTACATTGGAAGCAATCTACAGAGTAAATATGGGCAAGGGATGGTCCTCCATGCTGATTTCCCATCAACCACTGATGCAATGAAAAATGGCAGCCCCACCCTTGCTCACCCACCAACGAGTTTAGAGGGGCAGCTGATGGAGAGAAATTCCCACCATCCTCAGTTCAGATGGAGCTGGGGAGAAGCTGCAAGGCAATATTGCTTTAGGAACCAATAGTTGGAGGGGTGAAGGTAAAGGTAAGTGGACCTTGACCTTATTCGACCTTCTAAGACTACAGTTGGGTGGAAGTGCTAACAATTCCTCACTTGTCCACTCATTCAGTTGTTATTGCCTCCTATAAACCAGGTAATGGACTCAATTCATGCTCCATGTTTAGGTAGCACAATTATATTAACTATATACTGACTCTGTTGTAAAGCATGACACACAGTGGCTTTATGAAGAATCCATGTATTAAATTTCTAAATCTCCCTATAGGGGCTTGGGACACTGTTTTAAGGTGAAAACCCTGTCTGACGCTTGGAGGAGACCTGTGTGTGCATTGGGTCTTATCTGAATGCATTTTCTATAAGCCTTCTCTAATTACTCTTTATCAGTTTTGGACTCTGAATAATAAAAGACACGTGAACAAGTTCAAGTGTGTATATCAATCTGGCATGAATAGGGATGTACCGAAACGAAGCAGGTGCTGTTCCTGTCTTAGGTGTGAATGCAGTCCTCATCGTGGTGGCATAAGAATCCCAACTGGTATCACCTGCTAAGAGCACAATAAACTGGTTTTAAATGTGGCAGACAGCATATTTTGATCAAATGTTATTTCAATACTTAAAGCAATTTTGCAAGAGACAAACATTTTGAATGGTAATGTAGAGTCTAAAGGAATGAAGGCCAACTTGAGAGCTCCACCAGGGAAGAAGGGAAGCTCAATATAATCATCTGAGTTTCCCCCCTAAATAAAAATGTGTTCAGCCATGTCTGATCCTTTGAGACCCCATGGACTGTAGCCTGCCAGACTCCTCTGTCCATAGGATTTCCTAGGCAAGAATACTGGAGTATTTTGCCATTTCCATCTCCAGGGGATCTTCCCAACCCAGGGATCCAACCCATGTCTCCCACGTTGGCAGGCAGATACTTTACCACCGAGCCACCTGGGAAGCCCTCCTTTAAGTTACTTGAATAAATCTATTGTTTTCCTTGAGAATTCACATAGGCTGTTTTCAAGAATTTGAGCAATACATAAAAATATAAAGGGAGTTCATCTGAAATTCTATCATCTTAATGCACTCACTATCACTGTTCTAATGCCTGACTTTTCATGCATCATATTGGATACATCTGTAAATGCATGAACTGATTTTACACAAAGGGGGTCATAGTTTGCAACTCAGGTTCTCTGCTGGAGCCTTCTCCTTACTCCTTCCTGCTCATGGTGTCCTCACCCTCCCCATCCCTTCTCCCACATTAACAGTTGTGCCTGTTTCTTTCCAGGCTTTCAGAGCAGCAGATATAACCATATACAGATTGATATATATGTACATAAATTTGGTAACAAACTGGTTTGTAAGATATTTTATTTTTTAAATTTCCCCTATTCTTTATTTATTTTTAATTTTTTGGCTCTATGACATGGCATGTGGGATCTAGTTCCCTGGCCAGGAATCAAACCCATGCCTCCTGCCTTGGACGTGTGGAGTCTTAACCACTGGACTGCGAGGGAAATCCCAATGTATTGGGTTTTAGGCCTATTTTGTGTTACAAAAACAGGCTCATCCTACACAAAGTAACCTTTGTGTATCTCTTCTGTCTGTTACTTAATAGCATGATATGAAAATTCCTCGTCTGGTGCAGACCCAATTCATTCTTCGTAATGATGCGCAAGATTGTACGGTATGGTGAAGTCACTCAGTCATGTCCGACTCTTTGCAACCCCGTGGACTGTAGCCGACCAGGCTTCTCCGTCCATGGGATTCTCCAGGCAAGAATACTAGAGTGGGTTGCCATTTCCTTCTCCAGGGGATCTTCCCGACCCAGGGATCGAACCCGGGTCTCCCGCATTGGAGGCAGACACTTTAACCTCTGAGCCACCAGGGAAGTCCATTAGATGTTCTTTAAAGCTGTGAGAGTGGGTGAGCTCAGCAAGGGACAGAGTGTCATTAGAAGAGCTGATATCCGAAGGCTGAAGCCCAGGCCTGCCCAATGTCAAGAGATTTGGGAGATGAGGAGCAGCTGGAGAAGAGTGTGAGATGAGCAGAGAACCAGGAGGCTGTGGACCGCGGAAGGAAAAAGGAGGTTCCAGGAGGAGGGAGGGACCACCTACAAGGTAAATGCTGCCGGCAGACCCGGGAGAGTGTGGACAGAGAATTCACTGCTGTGCCTAGTCACTCAGTCGTGTCTGATTCTTTTCAACCCTATGTACTATAGCCTGCCAGGTTCCTCTGTCCATGGGATTCTCCATGCAAAAATACTAGAGTGGGTTGCCATGCCCTCCTCCAGGAGATCTTCCCAACCCAGGTGCCCTGCATTGGCAGACCCTAGAACTGATCTGCCCAACCTCTCATTGCCAACAGAGTACCACGTAATTACTTGGGAATATAGTTTTAAATTTTAATTCAGTGGTCATTTGCTCCTTCATATCTTGGCAGTTACCGGTGGCTTTTTACATTTTACTAACACCTGGGTGAAATGCTCCCTTCACATTTGGTGAGTTTCACCTCCACCTGAGGCTCCCCTAGTCTAATGAAAGGCTTGGCCCCTGCCTGTCATGCTCTGTCCCTCTGCTTGCAGACTCCTGTCTACACTCTGATCCCGTCATACTAGAAATGACATTATCCTTTGATTCTCCTGCTTTAGTGTGAATCACTTTACACTTTAAAGCATTTTATTCCAATTGCAGATTAATGCTCTTTGTTGAGAGAATTTCAAGCATAGACAAGTAAGTGGGGAGAAACTGTGAGGCGGTGTTGCTCTCTAAAGAACCATCACTGAGCCTGATTTGAAGCTCTGAGTTTGACTCTTAGAGAAATCAGGAAGTTTTTTTTCTAAGCAAGCAACACCAACCTGGGCCCCATCACTCTTGGCAGATGCAAGTAAGGATGTGAAGTGAGGAACATCCTGGATTATCTGTTGGACCCTAAAGGCAATTTCAACATCCTCATAAGAGAGAGGCAGAGGGAGGTTGAGGAGGCCATTGTGAGCATGCAGGCTGAGACTGGAGGGATGGGGCCACAAGTCAAGAGTGCCGACAGCCACCAGAAGCTGGAAGATGCAAGGCAGGACTCTCCCCGGAAGCCACCAGAGGGGGTGCAGCCATGTCAATAGCTGGATTTCAGGCTTCTGGTCTCCAAGATGTAAGAAAATAAATTTTGGTTGTTTTCAGTGACCCGTTCATGTTCATTTATGATAGCCCTTGGAACGAATACAGCACTTAAGAGCCCAGTTGATAGTAATAGTTCGATAGCTATCAGCCCACGGTGGTCATCATCGACCTCGTCCTGTTTTGAGACCAGACCTGGGCAGTGACACATCAGACCCACCTTTTGGAGGGTGACCTTCCAGCAGTGCAGGATGGAGCAGCATGGAGTGACTGCTAGAGACGTGAGACTGGGTGTGAAGGGGCAAGCTCCCCCAGGGGGGAGAGGCACTTTGGAGGCAGAATCAATGAGACCTGGTGATGCCCTTGAGGTGTTGGTGCCCTCCCCTCTACTTTGAACAGCTGGGATCCTCCTCACTGCTCTTCTGAGTCTAGGAGGACAAGGAGCGTCACTTTGTACATGAGTCTGAGGCTCTCCTGTGACATCCAAAGGTAGATGAATATTTTGGTCTGAGATTGAGGAGGAGTTTATGAGCTAAAGATTAGAGAGCCACGAACTGGCACTTGAAGCCCTGTGGCAGGATGTGGCCACTCAGAGTGAGTATTAAATCAAGAGGGATACACCTTGGAGGATCGCAACATTCCCAGACAAAAGAGGGGAGAACAGACAGTGAAAGAAACCAAGACAGCGTGGCTAGATTGGGAGAGGAGATTCAAGGGGAATGCAAAGGGGGAGATCCTGGGGAGGAGCACCTCCCCCCAACACACACACACACACACACACCTTCCTCTGCCTCTCCTGTTTGCCTGGACACCACAGAGAAACTCGGTGTAGTAAATATTTTTGTATTAATTTTTTTTTCATCTGCTATTTGTAATTTACAAAGGGATGAATGGGATGAAAGTATACATTTCATTCATTCTCCCGGGACTGCAATCCTAGGGAATTTACAGTTGAACAATCCCCACTCCTCTGGAGCCACCAGGGAACCACAATTACCCAGCTAGAGGGCTGCAGTGGGTTATTATTGCCCTGAGAAAGGCTAGGATGGAGCTGACTACACAGTAATCATGCCACTAGCATCACAGCTAGAGTGGCTCTCCACCGACACAAAAAGCTGAGTTAGTAAACCCGCGGTATTTGCATGCAGAATTAGTATTAAAAGCCCTGCCTCTGTTAGATACAATATCCCTTTGAAAGAAAGGGAAGCGAAGCTTAGAAGCAAGCACCAACGGCTCTAGTTCCCAGCCTCTGCTGCCTCTGCGCCTGGGGGTCGCGTCTCTGCATTCTTCAGCCCTGCCCCCCTTTCTGGGCTGTTTCTCAGATCCTGCCTGGATCAGGGCTCCCCCTGGCTCTGCTCTCTTCAGAGCTCCCCACCACCGTTCCGTCTTTGTCTTTAGCCTTAAAGGTTCTCCCAAAGGCGTCAGTCCTCCCTTTCCCTTGTACCCTCCTGGGCATTTCACGGAGCGTTTAAACAACTGAGCGTTTTAGGGAGGGGTTTGGCAGAAGTTAGGGCGAAGGGCTGGGGAGAGGCAAGGTCGTGAACGCCCTTTCATTCTCCCTGAATTCCCAGCCTCTATTTAAATTGAGTTCCATCCATAAGAGCGCGGCATTTGAAGACCTAGGAGCCTTCGCCCTAGGTATCCCAGCTCCAGGAGAGACCCCGCCCCCGAACCTCGCCGGGCCAGGTGGCAGGGTCCGCAGGCTTACTTGACTGTCTCTTGTTGCCATATTGAGAAGGGCACGCATCTTCCGGCCCAGGCTCTGCCATTCTTGCTCCAAGAGGCCGTCGTCGCGGGGCGCTTTCCACCAGCTCTACTGGTGCTGCGGTGGAGGCTGTTTTGTGACGCGTCGCCATGGAGACGCAGGAGGCTCCCCGACAGCTCACTCCCGACCGTGCACCGAGGTGCTGAGCGCTTCACCAGGCCGGCTGAGGACACGGTGCGATGGTAAAAAGATGTGTTTCTAGTGCCATGGATACCTTACTTTTGTGTATTTGTGTTATTCATGCACTGAGCTTTCCTGAGCACGGTCATACAATTGGGGAGAGGAGCAAAAGGGGATTAGACTGAAAAGAAAGTAATATTGTCCGACTTTAACTGCAGATGTTCATCCTGGCGCAGTTTTCAGCTTAAGCAAATGAAGGCTAAGTTGTCAGGGATCTTGCAGGCTCTGAGCTAGAGGAAGTAGGGATCGAGCAAGAAGACAAAATCACAAGTCATGTGTGTCAGTGGAACTAGAGCCAGAGTCTCTGAGATAGCTCCATGCTATCAAACGAGTCAGTTTTCATCCCAATTCCAAAGAAAGGCAATGCCAAAGAATGCTCAAACTACCGCACAATTGCACTCATCTCACATGCTAGTAAAGTAATGCTCAAAATTCTCCAAGCCAGACTTCAGCAATACGTGAACCGTGAACTCCCTGATGTTCAAGCTGGTTTTAGAAAAGGCAGAGGAACCAGAGATCAAATTGCCAACATCCGCTGGATCATGGAAAAAGCAAGAGAGTTCCAGAAAAACATCTATTTCTGCTTTATTGACTATGCCAAAGCCTTTGACTGTGTGGATCACAATAAACTGTGGAAAATTCTGAAAGAGATGGGAATACCAGACCACCTGACCTGCCTCTTGAGAAATCTGTATGTAGGTCAGGAAGCAACAGTTAGAACTGGACATGGAACAACAGACTGGTTCCAAATAGGAAAAGGAGTACGTCA
>SJXQ01010438.1:53293-77166 GCA_006408695.1 Aepyceros melampus
GGGCTCCAAAATCACTGCAGATGGTGACTGCAGCCATGAAATTAAAAGACGCTTACTCCTTGGAAGAAAAGTTATGACCAACCTAGATAGTATATTCAAAAGCAGAGACATTACTTTGCCGACTAAGGTCCGTCTAGTCAAGGCTATGGTTTTTCCTGTGGTCATGTATGGATGTGAGAGTTGGACTGTGAAGAAGGCTGAGTGCCGAAGAATTGATGCTTTTGAAGTGTGGTGTTGGAGAAGACTCTTGAGAGTCCCTTGGACTGCAAGGAGATCCAAGTCCATTCTGAAGGAGATCAGCCCTGGGATTTCTTTGGAAGGAATGATGCTAAAGCTGAAGCTCCAGTACTTTGGCCACGTCATGGGAAGAGTTGACTCATTGGAAAAGACCCTGATGCTGGGAGGGATTGGGGGCAGGAGGAGAAGGGGACGACCGAGGATGAGATGGCTGGATGGCATCATGGACTCAATGGACGTGAGTCTGAGTGAACTCTGGGAGTTGGTGATGGACAGGGAGGTCTGGCGTGCTGCGATTCATGGGGTCGCAAAAAGTCAGACACGACTGAGCGACTGAACTGAAATGAAGGAGGTATGGGGCTTCCCTGGTGGCTCAGTGGCAAAGAACCCGCCTGCCAATGCAGGAGATTGCTGGTTTGAGCCCTGGGTGGAAAAGATCCCTGGAAAAGGAAATGGCATCCCACTCCAGTACTCTCACCCAGGAAACCCCATGGACAGAGGAGTCTGGTGGACTGCAGTCCATGGGGTCGCAGAGTCAGACTCAACTCGGAGACTAAACAACAGCAAAAATGACCCACGGTAATCAACCAGAGTCAGTGATACCATCTTATATACTTGAAAGTTGCCAACAGAGTAGATCTTAAAAGTTCCCATCATAAGAAAGAAAGAACAAAACTGTAACGAGTTCACCAATAGTTCAACGATTAGGACTTGGCGCTTTCATAGCCATGGCCTGGGTTCAGTCCTAGCTGCGGAGCTAAGATTCCCCCAAGGCACCTAGTGTGGCCAAAAATAGATAATTATTTTAATAAATTTTTAAAAAATTGTAATGATATGGTGATGAATGTTGACTAGACTTATTATAGTGACCATTTTGCAATATATACAATGATGAAATCATTACATCATATGCCTGAAACTAACATAATATAATATGTCAATTATACCTGAACTTTAAAAAAAAAACAAAACAGAGAGAGGGAATTCCCCGGTGGTCCAGTGGTTAGGTTTCCATATTTTCACTCCCAAGGACCCAGGTTCAATCCCTGATCAGGGAACTAAGATCCCACAAGTCGTTCAGGGTGTCCCACCCCCGTGCCAGGAAAAGAAAAAAGATTTCAACAACAAGGGTAGCCCCTGAGGGCATTATGCTAAGTGAGATGGATCAGACGGAGAAATACTGTAGACCCCCACTCACATGTGGAATCTCAGAAGCTGGAAGTCATGAAAACCAAGCAGAAGGGTGGCTCCCAGGCAGAGGGGTGGGGAACACCACGGCCACCACAACAAGAATATGAGAAGGAACACCTTTTCAAAGCTCTCATCTCTGCTGCTGCACCTAAATTTTCGGTCTCTCGTTCTTCCTTAGACACCACCCTGGGACATGTTTCTTGGGCACGCTTCCAGTGTTTATGCAAAAACCCAGAAAGTAGGAACATCTATTCCTCTCTCCCAACCTGGCCTCAGATAAAGGATGGTGCGGCTCCTAAGCCACTCTGCCTCTTGTGGCTTTATTGAACAATAGATCCTGGATGTTTTCCTAGGCTAGGGTCACACCTCTGTAAACAGACTCTCCTCCAGTTCCCACTGGAGCTGGCTGTCTCCTGTCTAGAAGGGAGACTAGAGGGCCTCCCCGGTGGCTCAGCGGGAAAGAATCCACCCATCAGCACAGGAGACTCGGGTGCAATCCCTGGCCCAGGAAGGTCCCACATGCCTCGGGGCAATTAGCCCACGCGCCACCACTCCTGAGCCTGTGCTCTAGAGCCCAGGAGCCAAAACCACTGAGTCCACAGGCTGCGGTAACAGAAACCCTGGATGCCCTAAAGCCTGTGCTCTGCAGCAAGAGCAGCCATCACAGTGAGAGGTCCCGGCTTAACTAGTGAGTGGTCCCTGCTAACTGCATCAAGAGAGAGCCAGGGCGCAGCAACAAAGACCCAGCCCAGCCAAAACTAAGTGAATTTAAAAGGAATTTTTTTATGGCTGATTGGTACATTGAGACATCTGGAAGCCACATAACCTGGGTGGGCTACACACCCTGGAAGCCAGACGCTTGGTGTTTTCTCGGGGATGATAAGGCCAAGAGGCTGTGCAGAGGGTCTGGACATGAGAGGTCATTTTTAACTCACAGTTGCCACACCCACATTCCTGTCAGCACTAGTCTCAATCCCTACACTCCCCTGAGGTCCTCCAGACGTGCCTAGGGTCCCCCTAACAGATGCTCCACATTTTCTTTTGGGAGAGACTCAATTTTCAGCACCCACTTCACTGTCATGGGAACTGGGGGTAAACTGCAATTTGTGAGCAGCTTTCAGAGAGAAAGTCGGTTCTTCTTTCCTTGTATCATTTCCCACTTCTTCTTCAGAGACTCCTTTGTGCCACAGTTCAGTTCAGTCACTCAGTCGTGTCTGATTCTTTGTGACCCCATGGACTGCAGCATACCAGGCTTCCCTGTCCATCACCAACTCCCGGAATTTACGCAAACTCATGTCCATTGAGTTGGTGATGCCATCCAACCATCTCATCCTCTGTCGTCCCCTTCTCCTCCTGCCTTCAATTTTTCCCAGTGAAAGATTGTTGCTTAGCTGTGAAAGGTACCAGGATTCTTGGCCTCTGGAGGAGAGGAATTCAACCCGGGGCCAGTGACAAGGCTTGATCACTCAGAGCTTTTGTGTGATAAAGATTTATTAAAGTATAAAAGAGAGAACGCTTCTGACATAGACATCAGTAGGGGGCAGAAAGACTGCCCCCCTGCTAGTCTTTAGCCAGATGTTTCCTGTCTGTTGGAAAGCTATTAATCAGATAAGAGAGACACCTCAATGCTGAGGGAGTTTTACCAGCCCCTCATCCCACAATATGCATTTTTGAGATAGGATGGAACGAGGTGTGTCATCCCCCAGCCATACAACAAGTGATACGAATACTGGTTTGTTGAGCTGTTATCAGCCCAAGGTTTGAGAAAAGGAAAAAAGTTAGTCTTAGGTGGAACCATTTTGAAGAAAGGCAAATTCCAAAGCAAATACATAGTTTCATTAACATAGCTTAAGAAAAACATTTCCATAAGAAAAGCACATTGGTGAGCTCAAGGCTTCAGTTCAGTTCAGTTCGGTTCTGTCGCTCAGTCGTGGCCGACTCTTTGCGACCCCATGAATCGCAGCACGCCAGGCCTCCCTGTCCATCACCAACTCCCAGAGTTCACTCAGACTCACGTCCATTGAGTCCATGATGCCATCCAGCCATCTCATCCTCGGTCGTCCCCTTCTCCTCCTGCCCCCAATCCCTCCCAGCATCAGGGTCTTTTCAATGAGTCAACTCTTCCCATGACGTGGCCAAAGTACTGGAGCTTCAGCTTTAGCATCATTCCTTCCAAAGAAATCCCAGGGCTGATCTCCTTCAGAATGGACTGGTTGGATCTCCTTGCAGTCCAAGGGACTCTCAAGAGTCTTCTCCAACACCACAGTTCAAAAGCATCAATTCTTCTGCGCTCAGCCTTCTTCACAGTCCAACCCTCACATCCATACATGACCACAGGAAAAACCATAGCCTTGACTAGATGGAACTTAGTCGGCAAAGTAATGTCTCAGCTTTTGAATATACTATCTAGGTTGGTCCTAACTTTTCTTCCAAGGAGTAAGTGTCTTTTAAGAAAAGTTAAGTTCAGGTGGAACCAGGTGTCATCATGGCAACACAGAATCTTAAGAGGAACCTCCTTTTAACTTTGTATAGAGAAGGAAATAAAAAATTCTGAAACTCGTAGTTTGTTTCCTCCTGCCACTTAAGGGAGAGATAAAAAATGTCTGACCCTTGTAGCCTATTTCCTCTGTTTGGAGATCCCTGGCCTTCCTGCCTGTTACCCTCTCACCAGTATCAGGGTCTTTTCAAATGAGTCAGTTCTTTGCATCAGGTGCCAAAGTATTGGAGCTTCAGCTTCAGCATCAGTCCTTCCAGTGAATATTCAGGACTGATTTCCTTTAAGATGGACTGGTTGGATCTCCTTGCAGTCCAAGGGACTCTCAAGAGTCTTCTCCAACACCATGGTTGAAAAGCATCTGAACTGTGACTTTGTGCCACAGTGATCATCAAGCGTGACATCACTCAGCCGGAAGAAGGGATGAAATTGGGTCATTTGGAGACATGTACACGGACCTAGAGGCTGTGAAACAGAGTGAAGTCAATGAGAAGAAGGAAAATAAATATTGCGTATTAACACATACATGTGGAATCTAGAAAAAATGGCAAAGATGATCTTATTTGTAAAACAGAAATAGACACACAGATGTAGAGAGCAAACACATGGACACCAAGGGAGGAAGGAGGTAGTGGGGGTGAACTGGGAGATTGGGACTGATTCAGATGTCAGGGAGTTTGTAATTTCATCGGTTCTATCTCGTCACAGCAAAAATTTGAAGCGACGGATGGACCAGCATTACAGCCCTCAGACAGACCAGTGTTACAGCTCTGTGGTACAGCTGTTTTATTTAGAAAGTAAAGGAAAATAACATCTTTGAGGCATGAGGAAAGGCCGTGAAGAGAAGAGGTCCCCAGCCCAATTTTTGTTCCTCTTTTTATATGTTTTTTCTCCTCCCCCTGGGCCTGCCCTATGTAAATTGGGCTAGCCAGGAGTGCTGTTTGTTTTACCTGAGGTCCTCACTATGGATCTCAGACCTTCCTTGTTCTATTTTCAGGGGCTTTTCCAGTTCCTTGTCTTTTAGCCACTGACATTCTGCATCCCTTTTCCCTATTCTAACTGCCTAACATATACATATATATGCACTATTGATATTGATATTATGTGTGAAATAGATGACTAGTGAGAACCTACTGTGTATTTCAGAGAACTCTCTCTACTTCGTGCTCCGTGGTGACCTAACTGGGAAGGATATCAAAAAAAAAAGAGAGGGCTGGCTATATGTATATATATAGCTGGTTCCCTTTGCTGTACAGCAGAAAGTAACACAACATTGTAAAGCAATTATATGCCAACAAAAATTAACTTTAAAAAAAAACAACCAGAAATTGACTTGGGGTGAACAGATGTCTTATTTCATTTGCGCTACTGCAGTCGAATACCACCGAGCGGGTAACTTACAAACAAGGCATTTATTTCCTATGGTTCTAGAGGCGGGAAGACCAAGATCAAGGCAGCAGCAGTTTGGTGACTGGCGAGGGTTTGCTTCCTGGCTCACAGATGACTGTTTTCCCGCTGTGTTCTCACATGGCACAGGGTCTGGAGGATGCGCTGATGGGCCTTTTTTTTTTTTAATTGGAGTATAGTTGATATACAATGCTGTGTTCATTTCAGGTGTACAGCCAAGTGAATTAGTTATACATATACATACAGTAGTATGTAGTGAAAGTCGCTCAGTCATGCCCAACTCTTTTCAACCCCATGGACTGTAGCCTGCCAGACGCCTCTACCCAGGAAATTCTCCAGGCAAGAATACAGGATTGTGTTGCCATTCCCTTCTCCAGAGGATCTTCCCGATCCAGGGATCAAATCTAGGTCTTCTGCACTGCAGGCAGACTCTTTACCATCTGAGCCACCAGGTAAGAGCCCACCAGGTAAGTAGATATATGCTGCTGCTGCTGCTGCTGCTAAGTCGCTTCAGTTGTGTCCGACTCTGTGCGACCCCATAGATGGCAGCCCACCAGGCTCCGCCATCCCTGGGACTCTCCAGGCAAGAACACTGGAGTGGGTTGCCATTTCCTTCTCCAAAGTAGATATATACACCCGTTCCGTTCAGTCGCTCAGTCGTGTCCGACTCTTTGCGACCCCATGAATCGCAGCACGCCAGGCCTCCCTGTCCATCACCAACTCCCGGAGTTCACTCAGACTCACATCCACTGAGTCCGTGATGCCATCCAGCCATCTCATCCTCGGTCGTCCCCTTCTCTTCTGCCCCCAATCCCTCCCAGCATCAGGGTCTTTTCCAATGAGTCAACTCTTCCCATGACGTGGCCAAAGTACTGGAGCTTCAGCTTTAGCATCATTCCTTCCAAAGAAATCCCAGGGTTGATCTCCTTCAGAATGGACTGGTTGGATCTCCTTGCAGTCCAAGGAAATCTCAAGACTCTTCTCCAACACCACACTTCAAAAGCATCAATTCTTCTGTGCTCAGCCTTCTTCACAGTCCAACTCTCACATCCATACATGACCACAGGAAAAACCATAGCCTTGACTAGACGGACCTTAGTCGGCAAAGTAATTGTCTCTGCTTTTGAATATACTATCTAGGTTGGTCCTAACTTTTCTTCCAAGGAGTAAGCGTCTTTTAATTTCATGGCTGCAGTCATCATCTGCAGTGATTTTGGAGCCCCCAAAAATAAAGTCTGACACTGTTTCTACTGTTTCCCCATCTATTTCCCATAAGTGATGGGACCAGATGCCATGATCTTAGTTTTCTGAATGTTGAGCTTTAAGCCAACTGTTTCACTCTCCTCTTTCACTTTCAACAAGAGGCTTTTTAGCTCCTCTTCACTTTCTGCCATAAGGGTGGTGTCATCTGCATATCTAAGGTTATTGATATTTCTCCCGGCAATCTTGATTCCAGCTTGTGTTTCTTCCAATCCAGCGTTTCTCATGATGTAATCTGCATATAAGTTAAATAAGCAGGGTGACAATATACAGCCTTGACATACTCCTTTTCCTATTTGGAACCAGTCTGTGGTTCCATGTCCAGTTCTAACTGTTGCTTCCTGACCTGCATACAGATTTCTCAAGAGGCAGGTTAGGTGTATATATGTGTGTGTCTATATATATATCTCCATTCTTTTTTAGATTCTTTTCCCATAGAGGTCACTACAGAGTACTGAATAGAGTTCCCTGTGCTAGTAGTAGTTTCTTATTAGTTATCTATTTTATACACAGTAGTGTGAAGGGATCCTTTATAATGATATCCACCCCATTTACAAGGACTCCACTTTTATGACCTAGTGACCTCCCAAAAGCCCCCACTTCCAAATACTTATATTAGGAGTCAGGATTTCAAAACATGAATTTCAAAGGCCATAGACATTCCACCTACAGCAACAGAAGTTCCAGTTCGGTTTACCACTTTTCATTTGTACACGATGATTCTGTGTCCTATTTAAGAAGTTTTTGCCAATCTCAGTCCGCAAAGACGTCTTCTTCTTGAATATGCTCTATTTTATCTTCCTCAGTTAGACCTCGGAGAAGGCCATGACACCCCACTCCAGTACTCTTGCCTGGAAAATCCCATGGACGGGGGAGCCTGGTAGGCTACAGTCCATGGGGTCGATAACAGTCGGACACGACTGAGCAACTTCACTTTCACTTTTCACTTTCATGCATTGGAGAAGGAAATGGCAACTCACTCCAGTGTTCTTGCCTGGAGAATCCCAGGGACGAGGGAGCTTGATGGGCTGCTATTATGGGGTCGCACAGAGTCGGACACGACTGAAGCAACTTAGCAGCAGCAATTAGACCTAAGAAGCATCTGGAAATTTATCTGGGGATATGGTAAGAGGGGGCTTCCCAGGTGGCATTAGTGGTGAAGAACCCATCTGCTGATGCAGGAGACAGAAAAGATGGGAATTCGATTCCTGGGTCAGGAAGATCCCCTGGAGGAGGAAACGACAACCCACTCCAGTATTCTGGCCTGGAGAATCCCAGGGACAAAGGACCCTGGTAGGCTACAGTCCAGAGGGTGGCAAAGAACCCGACAGGGCTGAGTGAGTGAACAACAGCATGGTGTGGGGTAGGGTCACTGGCTGAGCGATACAACAGAACAACAGAAAACAAGCTCATCCTTTCTCCGCTGCGGTGCTGTGCGCGTTTCTTCACGCATCGGTGGCTTTCCATGTGTGTGCGTGTGTCTGAAATCTGTATTCTGTTTCCTGGCCTGTATATCCGTCTTTGTGACAATACCATGTTATCTGCCCCATTCCCCTCTGCAGTCCCGGGTTCATCCACGTGGGCTTTCTGCTCTTTCAGAAACACGTCGAGGGAGGTGCGGGTGAGGACAGTCCCCTGATGGGAGGGGGGCAAGGGGTTCCCTCTCCCTCAAGGCACTTGCTCTCTCCCGCGCCCAGAATGTCCGGCCTTTCTGGGCCTCTGGCTCATCTTCGTCCAGCTCTGAGCTCAGCAGTCACACCCTCCAAAGGCCCTTTCACTCAGCCTAAAAGAGACTTGTGCGGATCCTCCATACCCTTTGATTTCCTGCGCAAAAAGGACAGCTAGTCTAGGGGTTTGGTCCTCCGCGTCTCTCCTCCAATGTGCGGGGCGAGCAGCGAGCTTCTTGGCGGTCGGTCTTGCGCACTCGCCCCCGGGACCCAGCCCTGAAAGGAAGACCGACGCCCTGGTTCCATTTCCAGGCTGAACTGCTCTACCCTCGCCGTCCGCTAGAGGGCGACGCACACGGAGCCCTCCCCGCCCCGCGCCCCCGCTGCAGGCCCAGACCGCCTTGAGCTGTTTTCGTGTGTTCTGGCCTGGCTCAATGCCTTTTCGCTACAGATTTAGAAAGACAGACCGCAAGTGGTGAAAACTTGGGTTCAGCCCCAAGATGACCTGAAACGAGGTCTTTCTATGGAAGCTGCCTCTGTTCTGAGGTCCCAGAGGGTATGAAGAGGTACCTGGCCCAGGTAGCTCGTCTGGGAGGTGACCTCAGTCTCCAGGCCACAGACACCCCCCGCCCCCCACCTCAAATCCCCAATAGGTATGCGATAAATCCCATGCCTGCGGATCGTGGTTTAATCAGTCTTGGCCTTCAAGCCTTCACAATTTTTTATGTTAGATTCCCCACTATTTTTTTTTTTTTTGATCCCCACTTATTTTTATCTGTGAAGGCGAACTGCGACATTCCTCTAGTCTCCTCGTAGAAGCTCAGGAGAAAAAGTCATCTGTATTCATTTGTCATCGTAAGGCTCCTTGCCTGGCAGATTATAAATAGCTCGTTAAAATGCATGCATCCTTCTGTGGTTGGTCTTGGTAATGCATTTACCAGGAGAGAGGACTCAGAAAACGCACCAAAAAGGGTAAAGTTCCAATTGCCCAATCCTCCTTTCCGTTTGGTCTGAGCCCATTTCTTGTGTAGCTTTCCAGAACTTTCCATGGCATATTTTATATCATATTAATATACACTATGCATCATATAATAATTAGCATATACTGACGTGGAGTCATTGTCCTAAGTATTTTCTGTGCCTTGAGTCATATAATCTATATATAGATATGATTTTAAGTAAGTAATGTGCTCATGTGTTTAGAATTTAAAATTTATACACATACAGGAAGAAGTTTTAGTCCCACATCTCAGTTTTCTGTTGTTGTTGGTTTGTGTTTTTTCTGCTTTGGGTTTGTTTTCTGTTTTTGTTTTGTTTTTTTGCTACACAGCAGGAGGCATGTGGGATCTTAGTTGCCGACCCAGGGATGGAACCTGAGCCCCCTGCAGAGGAAGTGTGGGGTCGTAACCACTGACCATCAGGGAAATCCCTACGTGTTCTGTGGGGGGTTTTGCCTGCTCTTGGGGAGGTCACCACTTTCCTGAGTCTCTTGTGGACCGTTGCAGTGTTTATACAAACACACACAATAAAACAGGAACGCATCTTCTTATTTTTATATTTTCTCACCAGAAGGTTAAATTCTTGTAACAGGGTCCTGCATCTTGCCTTTTTCGCTTAAGACTGTTATCTTGGGAAATCTTCCATTTAGGTAACTAGAGCTTCCTAATTCTTTTTTTTTTTTTTTTTTAAGATATACATCTTGCCGCATTATCTGGAGATGCCAGAGCTTATTTATCCAGTCCCTTATAAGCAGAGACTTGATTTATTTCCATCTGATAAGTACATTTAGGAGGGGAGTTTTACAAACCAAATAAGATTTCCTTCCTTCCTTCCCCACCCTCCGGCCCCTCCACCAGTCAGCCTACGTCTTCCAAACAGAAGACTTCAGTCTATTTTGCTGAAGAGATTACGATGAAAATCACCATCTGTTAATCCAATCTGCATCTCGAGGAGAAAGAAAATCATCTCATGGGGGTGAAACCTCCTCTCAGAAAGATGGAGGGAGGTTTCCTGGGGGTCTCCAGCAATGGTGAGAGTTGCTACCTATCTGGGTTCTGATTTGCAAATGAAAGGCGTTGCTTCTGCCTGTCGGAAGCAAAAAAAGAAAAGTGAAAGTGAAGTCGCTTAGTCGTGTCAGACTCTTTGCGACCCGTGGACTCTAGCCCACCAAGCTCCTCCGTCCATGGGATTCTCCAGGTAAGAATACTGGAGTGGGTTGCCTTTTCCTTCTCCAAGGGATCTTCCCGACCCAGGGATCAAACCCAGGTCTCCCACATTGCAGGCAGACGCTTTAACCTCTGCACCACCAGGGAAGCAAAGGAGGGGCTTAAGGGCAGGACACAGAACGAGTAAACGGCCGAGCTCAGGGGATGGCTGGAGAATGTAAATTGGCCGGAAGCCAAGAATACACAGCGGAGAGAATGCTCTTAAGTCAGTGCACCCAGCCATCCAGGCCAAGAAGCTGCCTGGCCACCACCCCCCCCACCCCGCCCCCCTTCACTCCCTCCAGTCAGCACTCAGCACCTTGTACCTTCGCCCTTGAAGCTGCACTCTTAATTTCCAATGTCCTTGCTCCTTTCCTGCCCAGTTCAAAGCCTCGGAAGGAAGCATTCAGCTAAGAGAGGGAGAAGAAGGCGGGTCTTGGTCCTTTTAGTCTTCCTAATAAATCGGACAATAGTGGGACTTCCTGGTGGTCCAGTGATTAAGTCTCTGCCTCCCAATGCAAGGGGCATGGGTTCAATCCCTGGTGGGGGAACTAGATCCCACGAGTTGCCTAGCCAAAAAGAAAGTCAGACAGTAGCTCCCACCTGTGTGCTTACAAGAGGTGTGAAAGTGAAGTTGCTCAGTCGTGTCCGATTCTTTCCGACCCCACGGACTGTAGCCTACCAGGCTTCTCCGTCCATGGGATTCTCCAGACAAGAATACTGGAGTGGGTTACCATTTCCTTCTCCAGAGGATCTTCCCGATCCAGGGATCAAACCGGGGTCTCCCACATTGGAGGCAGACGCTTTAACCTCTGAGCCACAAGAGGTTTAACTAACCCCAACAGAGGGTCCCGTGCTGGGAAGTTCCCATGGCGCCAGACCTGGTCTGTAGTATTTATACATGCTGAAGCCTGGAGAGGAAATTCTAGAAGCACTAACCTTCCACAGCCACCCTGACCCCAAAGACCAGAGAAATTTCTTCACAGAGCAGGAGCCCTGGGGAGCCACAGATGTCTAACAGCTTTAGGAACCCTGACTTCCTGTTTATTCAATTTTTTAAATTGCATTTTGTCAGATATTCTTTTAGTGCATGTGGGATAGTCACATGGTTTTTTTCTACTTGGCTCTGTTCATGGGATAAATCTTATTAACGGTTTCTGAATATTAGCCATCCTTCCATTTCTAGACTAAAATCCACTTAGTCACAAAGGTTTTTTTTTGTTTGTTTGTTTGTTTAATACTGCTGGGATCTTATCTAGCACAGGCTGAAAGTGAAAGTATGAAAGTGTTAGTTCCAGTTGCGTCCAACTCTCTTGCAACCCCATGGACTATGGCCCACCAGGCTCCTCTGTCTATGGGATTCTCCAGGCAAGAATACTGGAGTGGGTTGCAGGGATCGAACCTCGGTCTCCTGCATTGCAGGCAGAGTCTTTACTGTCTGAGCCACCAGGGGAGCCCAGTATACAGGCTTCCACACTCCAAAAAACTGAGAGTTTCAGATTTCTGAGTTTAAGAAATGAACACACTTCAATCCAATATGATGACCCCACTGTGTGCTTGAAATGTGGCCACTGAAACTGCAGAACTGAATTTTACATTTTATTTATGTATTTTTACATAATTTTTTCTATTTCTTTCTTTTTTTTTCTTGACCGAGCCTTTAGGCATGTAGGGATCTTAGTTTCCTGACCAGGAATTGAGCCTGCACCCCACCTCGACCCACCCCCACATCCACACCCACCGCACTGGAGGTGCAGAGTCTTAACCACCGGACTGCTGGGAAGTCCCATCTTTCTTTTAACTTTTGTGGTGAGACACACATAACACAAAATTTACCTAAAATGTTCCATTTCTGAGCATACAGTTCGGTGGCCTTCATTCAGTGGTGGTACAAGCATCACCACTCTACACATCCCAGAACTTTTTCCCATCATCCCAAACTGAAACTTTGGGCCCCTTAAATATTAACTCCCATTCCCCCTGCCCCCAGCCCTGGGTAAATACTGTTCTACTTTCTGTGTCTAAGGATTTGGCTACTTTAAGTAGTGGAATCCTATAGTATTGGGATTACTACAGTATTTGTGGTAGTGGAATCCTATAGTATTTGTTACTTGGTGCCTGGCTTATTTTACTAAATGTAATGTCTTCAAGGTTCATCCATGCTGTAGAATTTCATTCTTTGGGGAAATGTATCGCCCAGTAACCTCTGACCAATGCAGAGATGTATAGAAGTTGATGGATTTGAAAGAGAATATAGGGGACTTTCCTGGTGGTCAGCAGTTAAGACTCTGTGCTTCCACCGCAGGGGGCATGGGTTAAGGTGATTGAATTAAAATTCCCGAAGGGGCTGCAAAAAAAAAACAACCTTTTTTTCAAAGTGATAGGTTAGTTTCCATGGGGCTGCCATAACGAAGTGCCACAGGCTGTATGGCTTAGACAGAAATTCATATTCTCACAGTTCTGGAAGTCAGAAATCCTAGAGCAAGTTGGAGGTTGGTTCCTTCTGAGCTCTCTCTCCCTGGCTTGTTGACAACCATCTTTTCTTTGTGTCTTCATGTGGTCACTCCATGACATTCTTGTCACCACTGAACAGGGCATTTCCAAAAAAGGCAAGCTTGGAAGGTAAGTTTTCTGTTACGTGTATTTGACCACAATTGAAAACAACGATTATTTCTCAAAAAGTCAGTCAGTGAAAGGTTCTGTGAGCAGGAGAGGCTGAGTATTAGCAGCAGAGTATCCCTTGTTAAGAGCGATAGTAAGTTGATAAGAAGAAGAATGTATGTAAGGGTCAAAAAGACAAGTAGAAAATTTTTGTGTCAAAAAACTAAAAACAGAACTACCCTGTGATCCAGCAGTTTCACTCCTGAGTCTATATCCAGAAGCAACAAAAGCATTAATCTGAAAAGATGCATGCACCCCAGTGTTCACGGTGTCATTATTGCAACTGTCAAGATATGGGAGCAATCTGAGCGCCCATCAATGGATGAATGAATAAAGATCACACACACACATACAATGGAACACTAGTCAGCCATAAAAAGAGGAAATTTTGCCATTTGCAACATCATGAAAACTTTGGAGGGTATTATGCTAAGTGAAGTAAGTTGGGCAGAGAAAGACAAATACTGTATTTTATCACTTATATGTGGAATCTAAAAAAAATACAAGAAAATAGTTAATATAACAGCAATAAAAAAGAAACAGACTCGCAGATGTAGAGAACAAACCAGTGGTTACCACTGGGCAGAGGGAAGAGGGGTAGGGAAGTATAGGGGTAAGGGATTAAGAGGTGCAAACATTGTGTATATAATAAGCTACAAGGATATACAGTACAACACAGAGAATATAGCCGACGTTCTAGAATAACTGTAAATGGAGTGTAAGCTTTAAGAAGTGTCAATCACCATACTGTACACCTGGAAACTCATATAATATTATATATCAAATCTACTACAATTTAGAAGACAAGAAATGCAAAAAAAAAAAGACAGGATTAGCGTGAGATAGGAAGAACTTCACTGTTGTTCAAGAACAGCTCTGGAAATATTGTCACATTCTGGTTTCAGTTTAGGGAAGTTGAGGACCTGGCCAGCCAACGACTTCTGTTCTCTCTCTAAATAAAGAAGGTAGGTCATGGACTGAGAACGCAGGCTGAGGGCAGAGATCAAAGAGCTTAAAAATAGTGTGCTTGTCACCATGACAATGAGAAAGAGCCGACCAGAGGATTGCAACAGGGCTGTAGGCAACACGTATGAGCGCAGTGCTGAGTCTGGTTGCCACGTCTTTGTGACTTCCCCGGAGGCTCAGATGATAAAGAATCGTCTGCAGTACAGGAGACCTGGCTTCGATTCCTGGGTGGGGAAGATCCCCTGGAGAAAGGAACAGCTGCCCACTCCAGTATTCTTGCCTGGAGAATTCCATGGACAGAGGAGCCTGGCAGGCTGCAGTCCATGAAGTCACAAAGAGTCGGACATGACTAATACTTTCACTTTTTCACTTTCACCATATCTTTATGCCGTGTAATATGACTTTCTCCAGTGATGTTCAGTTGCTTAGGGATAAACACACAAGGGAGAAACCCTGAGAGATGGGCTTTTTCTTAATGTTTATTTTCTATTGGCTTATGCTCAGATGCTCAGTTGCGTCCAATTGTTTGCGACTCCATGGACTGTAGCCCACAGTCTCCTCTTTCCATGGGATTTTCCAGGCGAGAAGACTACAGTGGGCTGCCCTTTCCTCCTCCAGGGGAACTTCCCTACCCAGGAATCAAACCTGGGTCTCCTGCATGGCAGGCAGATTCTTTACCAACTGAGCCACCAGGAAACCCAATTTTATACTGGAGTACAGTTGATTTACAATGCTGTGTGGGTTTCTGGAGTACAGCAGAGTGATTTGGTTATACATATACATGTACTGGAGAAGGAAATGGCAAAGCACTCCAGTACTCTTGCCTGGGAAATTCCATGGACAGAGGAGCCTGGTCGGCTGCAGTCCATGGGGGTCACAGAGAGTCAGGCATGACTGAACAGCTAACACTTTCATACACTTTTTTTTTTAGATTCTCTTCCCTTATAGAGGACTGAGTCGAGGTTCCTGTGCTCTATGGTAGGACCTCGTGGTTTATCTGTTTTATATATATAGCAGTATGTTTATATTAATCCCAAACTCCCAATTTATCCCTCCACCCTCGACCTTTCCCCTTTGGTAGCCACAAATTCGTTTTCAAAGTTTGTGAGTCTCTTTCTGTCTCATAAATAAGCTCATTTGTGTCCTTTCTGAGATTCGCATGATCGTTGTCTTTGTCCCACTTAACTTTGCTTACTATGATCATCTCTGGGTCCATCCACGTTGCTGCCTGTGTGCACGCTGAGTTGCTTCAGTCGTGTCCAACTGTTTGCGACCCCGTGGACTGTAGCCTGCCAGGCTCCTCTGTCCATGGGGTTCTCCAGGCAAGAACACTGGGGTGGGTTGCCATGCCCTCCTCCAAGGGATCTTCCCAACCCAGGGATCAAACTCAGGTCTCCTGCATTGGCACACGCGTTCTCTGCCACTAGCACCTCCTGGGAAGCGCCGTGTCGCCTCATGCCTTCTCTCTATGGCCGAGTAACATTCCATTGTATATATGGACCACACCTGCCTCATCCATTCATCTGCCAGTTGGACATTTAGCTGGTTTCCATGTCTTGTCCTTTGTGAAGAGTGCTGCTGTGAATGGAGGGGTGCACGCACCTTTGAAAAGCATGGCTTTCTCTGGATGTGTGCCCAGGAGTAGGATTGCTGGATCATATGGCAGTTCTGTCTTTAGTTTTTTAAGGAACTCCACACTGTTCTCCATACTGGCTGCACCAACTTACATTCCCACCCACAGGGTAGGAGGGCTCTCTTTTCTCCTTATGCTTTCCAGCATTTGTTATTTGTAGACTTTTTGACGATGGCCATTCTGACCAGTGTGAGCTGATACCTCATTGTAGTTTTTATTCCCAAGTGTAGGCTTTTTTTTTTTTTTAATAATCACATTCATGTCTAACACTCTCCACTTTAAGAAGCTATCTGAGCCTAAACTCTATTTGTTCATTTATTTTATTTTAAAATTTTGGCTGCACTGGGTCTTCATCTTGACACGTGGGTTTTCACTAGTTGTGGTGCATGGGTGGGGTGGGGAGAGGATTTCTCTTATCGAACCCATGTCCCCTGCATTGGACAGGAGATTCGTAACCACTGGACCACCAGGAAAGTTCCTTCATTGCAGTCTTGATTTGCATTTCTCTAACAATTAGCGATCTTTAGCATCTTTTCCTGTACTCTTTGGCCATCTGTATGTCTTCTTTGGAGAAATGTCTATTTAGATATTCTGTATTCTTTTCCTTTTTCTTTTTCAAGACTGGGGTAATAAAAAGACAGAATGGCAAAGGAGTGTTAAATATCCTAGTGTGAAAAGAGGATCATTGAAATGATAGACTGTGGAAGCATATCTGAAGAGGAAAGCAAGGAAAGAGCATGCCGATGGGGGCACCTATCAAGCTGAGACAAGATCACAAGTGGCTATTGCTAAGGAAATAGGATGGAAGGAGAAATCGTTGATGTCTGAGAGGCATGGAGAACCCAGTGGAGAGGTGGATGCTATGGTGTGGAGGGTAATGTTCACATAGGTCTTCTAAGTCAGTGCCTCCCAAACACTGTTACATCGTGGGGCAAATAGAAACATGACAATATTTTCTGCAGCTCATGGAGATGAACAAGAGGAGCCTGGCAAGAGCCAGGGGCAACCAGACCACTCTGAAGGCAGGGGGATCCATGCAGCCTGTTCACGGCGTATCTATCTAGAAGGATGCTCTTTAGAGAATTTTGGGAAACTATGTGGGAAATGAGTGCAAGGGACTGGGAAGTCCAAAGACACCAAAAAGGTGATAATTACGGCCAGAGAACAGACTAGGGGGAGATGTCCATCTCAGTAAAGGGAAGAGAGAAGACGGTCCCACACTTATGATGGCTTGACTTAACTGTTCAGTTTTATGATGGTGCAAAAGTGATTCGCACGCAATAGACACTGTACTTCAAATTTCGATCTTTTCCCAAGCTAGAGATATGCTGTATGACACTGCTCCAGAATCACCAAATTTTCCACCAACTTCTGCTTTCAGTACGCTATAGACTCTGTCCTGGCCAATCGCAATGCTGATAAGACCTTGAAGGCAGGAGAGAGCAGATAACATACTTCATTTCTTACTAAAATACACATGCCAGAGCATGGGAGATAAAACCCCATAAAAACAGGTAAGTTTGTCACTCAGGGACTTTCCTGAGAATCCAATAGTCTGAGGACAGTGGGAATATCCCTTCCAAGTAAAGGAGTTATTACTCCTTGAACCCTTTCTGATGGTTTAGTTGCTCAGTCATGTCCAACCAACTCTTTGCAACCCCATGGACTGCAGCCCACCAAGCTCCTCTGTCCCTGGGATTGTCCTGGCAAGAAGACCGGAGTGGGTTGCCATTTCCTTCTTCAGAGGATCTTCCCAACCCCGGGATCGAACGGGTATCTCTTACATCTCCTGCATTGACAGGCGGGTTCTTTACCACTAGCACCATCTGGGAAGCCCTAGTTAGCACTGAATGATGGCTGGTTGCCCAAGGAACCAATTGTGTGATTGGGGGTTGAAACTCTCAGCCCCACCCCCTGACCTCCAGACAGACTCGGGAGATGGAGCTTGTGCACTGATGGCCAGTGATTTCACCAACCATGCTTCCATAATGGAGCTTCCATAAATACCCTGAATAGCGGGGTTCAAAGGGCTTCCAGGCAGGTAAATGCATCACGGTGCTGGGCGATGACACGCCCAGAGAGAGCCTGGGAGCCTGGCATCCCTTCCCCATATCCTCCCCTGCATATCTCTCCTGTTTGGCTGTTCCCAAGTTGCATCCTTTATAATAAATCAGTAATACCCTGGTGGCTCAGATGGTAAAGAATCTGCCTGCAATGCAGGAGACCCGGTTTCAAAAGATCTCGGGGTCAGGAAGATCCCCTGGAGAAGGGCATGGCAACCCACTCCAATATTCTTGCCTGGAGAATTCCAGGGACAGAGGAGCCTGGTGGGCTACAGTCCATGGGGTCACAAAGAGTCAGACCCGACTGAGTCTGACGTGCACTTTCAATACCAAGTGCCTCCTTGAGTTCTGCAAGCCATTCTAGCAAATGATGGAAGCCAAGTCCTGGGAACACCCCAATTTCTAGCCAGTCGGTCAGAAGCAGGGGAGGCCTGGGACTTGTGGCTGGGGTTTGAAATGGGAGCAGTCTTATGGGACTGAGCCTATTGTGGGGTCTGACGATAATTGCAAGAGGTTAGTGTGTCCAGATTTGGAGAAGGCAATGGCAGCCCGCTTCAGTACTCTTGCCTGGAAAATCCCATGGACGGAGGAGTGTGGTAGGCTGCAGTCCATTGGGTCGCTAAGAATCAGACACGACTGAGGGACTTCACTTTCACTTTTCACTTTCATGCATTGGAGAAGGAAATGGCAACTCACTCCAATGTTCTTGCCTGGAGACTCCCAGGGACAGGGGAGCCTAGTAGGCTGCCATCTATGTGGTCGCACAGAGTCAGGCACGACTGAAGCGACTTAGCAGCAGCAGCAGTGTGTCCAGATTCAGACACTCATAAGACACTCAGTTACTGTCTGAAATTAGACAATTAGTGGCTGATGTAGAAAACAAGCACACAGGCGCTTGTCAGAGGTGTCAGGAGCAAGAACCAGCCCATAATCTGTCCCCAACGGTTTCCCTGGTGGCTCAGTGGTAAAGAATCTGTGTGCCAGTGCAGGAGACACAGGTTCCATCCTTGGTCCGGGAAGATGCCACATGTTGAGCTGGTCCTCTAAAGCCCAGGAGCTGAAACTACTGAGCCCACGAGCTTCCCTACAACCAGAGAAAAGCCTGAGCAGCAACGAAGACCCAACACAGCCTAAGTAAAGTTTGTTTGCTTTTTAAACCTGTACCCAGGTCTACTCTCCCCCCAAACCCTCCATTACAGACAGTGCTAGTAAGACTTAAGTAGACCATTCTGTCCCCAACGGTTTCCCTGGTGGCTCAGTGGTAAAGAATCTGTGTGCCAGTGCAGGAGACACAGGTTCCATCCTTGGTCCGGGAAGATGCCACATGTTGAGCTGGTCCTCTAAAGCCCAGGAGCTGAAACTACTGAGCCCACGAGCTTCCCTACAACCAGAGAAAAGCCTGAGCAGCAACGAAGACCCAACACAGCCTAAGTAAAGTTTGTTTGCTTTTTAAACCTGTACCCAGGTCTACTCTCCCCCCAAACCCTCCATTACAGACAGTGCTAGTAAGACTTAAGTAGACCAGATGACCACCCCACGGCTCTCGGTCAGTTTCTCCCCCACCCCCATCTCCCCAGTGCCTGCTTAACGTTCACCAGTACCTGCTGATGGACGAAGCGGCCTTTGTGGGCTACGCACGGATCTGCCTCATCACAGCTACGGAGCTTCGTCACCGATGGAGGCCCACCTTGCTGTCAGCAAGCAGTGTTGGGCCCCCTCATGTGCTATGGTTCTCTAGGGAGATCAGCCAACACCCGGTCACCTGAGGAGCACCTTGGACCTCTTCCATCGTGGACTGGGTGCTGACCTTTTCCTGCCTGGAATAATGAGCTCTGGGTTCTGTTTGCTTTCCTAGCCAACAGCAGCATCTGTGTAGAAACTAAAAGGCCCCATTCACCGGCAGAATAACCCACACAAGACTGCTTCTGATCAAAGGGCCAGGTTTGTTAGGAAGTTAGGGGTCGGGTCCACATACACCAGCAGAAAGCAGCTGCTCTCACTAACAGAGGCACAGCCTGCTGGAGGCTGGGTTTCAGTGCCCGGTGGCAGACGGCATCTCTGGGGTCTGGGTGCTGTCCTGGCAGGATGTGGGTAAACACTCTGAACCAGTGGCACATACCTTTTACCAGACTGACCCAGGAGCCCTCCGGGGTCAGTCTCAGGATCACACCCGATGACTCACTCGTTAAATATTTGCTTCCTGTTCCTGCCACCCTGCACTCTGCTCTTTTGAGGTTTCAGTGCCTTAAAGGGGGGTACAGTGCCGCCGGAGAGCACACTGGCAGTAAACTGTGAGCGGTGACGGCCTCCTTACTATTTGGCAGGCCCATCTCAGGAGTGCCCTGCTGGCTCAGAAGGTAAAAGAATCCGCCTGCAACGCGAGAGACCCGAGTTCTGTCCCTGGGTGGGGAAGATCCCCTGGAGTAGGAAATGGCAACCCACTCCAGTATTCTTGCCTGGAGAATCCCCATGGACAGAGGAGCCTGGTGGGCTACAGTCCATGGGGTAGCAGAGTTGGACACGACTGAGCGACTGGCTTCTTGGCTTCAGGAGTGCCACTTTGGGGTCAGGCAAAGATCTGGGCAAGAAAGGGGTGAGAGATGCTTCTTTACCCGGGGTCAAGGAGGTGCGTCCCTGGAGATCCTCCGACGAATACCTTGTCCTGGCTTCCTAGATATCCCCACGCGGGGCTCCTAGAGACCGTTCCCCTATGCAGGGCACCTAAAGACAGACAAGGTCTGCTGCCTTTGCAGGACACAAAAGGGGGCGTACAGGCTCCACAGCCCTTCAGCCCCCACTTCTCCCCTCCCCAACTGCAAAGCGCACAGCGTTCAGGTGCCCCCCAACGCCTCCCACCTCCGTAGAGCACGCAGCCCCGGGCTCCGAGCTCCAGCATCCTCTCGGACCCCTCCCTTCGCGACGCGCTCTGCTCCCACCCTGGAGCTCGGCCTCAAAGCCTCCTTCCTCAGTCCTCGGCCTGGAAGACACCTGGCGGCGGCGGCGCGGGCAGCGCCCAGGATAGCGCGGCGTCGCGGAGCAGCCGCAGTCCCGCCGGGCCCCGCCCAGCGGCAGCCAAGAGCCAGGCCGCGCCAGGGACCAGTGCAAGAGCGGTGAGTGAGCCGGGCCAGCAGGGAGGGACCCGGGCGTCCCGGTCTCCGCTCCGCCCCAGCCCCAGGCCGAGCATCCCAACCTTCAGCTCCTGCTTGCTTCTGGGCTCTGTCCGTCCGTTTCAGGGCCCCGAAGCGGACCCTAAAAAAGGACCCCGCGCCTCCTCCCTACTCTGGGCCCCGGGCAGAGCAGTCCCTTGGCCCCCTCCCTCCCTACAGCAATCAGGAATCTGGCACCCCCAGCCCCCAGCCTCACCCTCATTAAGCTTCTGAGCCCCTCCCTTTTTCCAGGAGCCAGGAATGCAGGCCAAAAATATCTCTCGCTTCCAGATCCAAGAGGCCCGGCTTGCAACCCCATCTGCTCCGAAAACCCGGGAGTCTGAGCGTAATTGCTCCTAGGAGCCAAGAATCTGGGCCCACAGCCTGGGGCTCCATGTCCCCGTCTCCCACTGCCCTGATCCCAGAAATCTTGCTACCAACAACCCCCACCGACACACGGGACTTTGGGGTGCGGGCCATCCGTCCCTTCTTCCGCGAACCGCATTATAGATAAGAGGATTAGGAAGGCCCACTTTACTCCTTCCCAAAATTCCTTAAACACTGCAATCCAACCACTGTTCTTTTGAGGACCCAGGAACCCCCTAAAGTCTAGGGATCGGCACATTTCCCATTTCAGGGAGCCAGGAGACCCTAGCAAACAGATCCCAGTAAAGAGAGGCCCGCTCTCCGCAGCCGCTTTGCGACCCAGATGTCCAAGATCTCATCCATCCTGGCAGAGGAGGGAGACGAGGAGGGAGGGGCCTGGAAGGGGAGAGGGAGAACAGACCGAGGTGAGAGTGGGGGGGGGGCGGCTTTGTCCTAAACAAAGGCCAAACAGAAGGGTTGCCATGGCAACGGCCTTCCCGGGCCGGCCCTGGAGAGTTCTCCATCCAGCGCTGGGGCGAGGAGGGCAGCCCTCCTGAGCCCAGACCCCTCCAGCTGTTGTGTCTTCCTGTTTTGTCACCACGGAAACAGTGACCTCTGGAAGGGGAGAGGGAGAACAGACCGAGGTGAGAGTTGGGGGGGGGCGGCTTTGTCCTAAACAAAGGCCAAACAGAAGGGTTGCCATGGCAACGGCCTTCCCGGGCCGGCCCTGGAGAGTTCTCCATCCAGCGCTGGGGCGAGGAGGGCAGCCCTCCTGAGCCCAGACCCCTCCAGCTGTTGTGTCTTCCTGTTTTGTCACCACGGAAACAGTGACCATAGCCCTCCGCCCCGCCGCTGGCGGGGCGGGACCACTGCGGCTCGGTTCCTCGCCGGAGGGGGTGCGGCCTTGCCTCTGGCCCCGCCCTCGGGGCGGGACTGGGATAGCCCTGGCCAGGGAGTCCCTTATCCGGCTCGAGCCCGGAGTTCCGGCCCCGCCCACCTTCACTCCCCGGCCGGCCAACCCCACCCAGACCGCAGACCCTTCTAATCTGCAGCTGTCGCCTCTGCTTCAGCCGCAGCGGTCGCTGGCCTGTAAGGTGAGGCTGCGGGAACCCCCAAGGGTGGGCGCAGCGTCCAGGATTCTCGGTGCGGAGGGATTCTAATTGTCTCAGTCCCGAGAAAGGTGGACTTGGGTCCTGGAGAGGTGGACTTGGGTCCTGGAGAGGAGACGGCTGGGGGCCTGAACTCACACAGGTCGTACATCTAAAAAAGGAGGTGGAGTGGGGCCTGGACTCCTGGATCTGATGGAGGAAGGGCTGGGGGCCTGGACCTCTGGGTCTGGAGGAGAAGGGGCTGGGGGACTGGAACCCTAGGTCTGAGGGAGGAGGGGCTGCGGGTCTGGACCCCTGGATCTGAGGGAAGAGGGGCTGGAGTCCTAAACTCATACAGGTCTTACATCTTTAAAAGGAGGTGGAGTGGGGCCTGGACTCCTGGATCTCATAGGTCAGGGGGCTGGGGAGCTGGAAGGCTGGGGTCTGGACTCCTGGGTTTGATGGGTGGGGGACCGGGATTCCTGAGTTTGAAGGAAGAAGGGCTGGGGACCTGGACCCCCGGCTCTGAGGAGGAGGGGCTGGGGACCTGGACCCCTGGGTCTGAGGGAGGAGGGGCTGGGATCCTGGAGGAGCTCGGAGTTGGGAGTCCTGGGTTTGACAAGGAGAGTGGCTGGGGTCCAGAATTACGGACCTACTCTCCATCCAGGGGGCAGAATCCGAACTTTGGACGCAAAAGGCCAGAGGGTGAGCTTCAGTACCCATGCTGCCAAAGTGAAGATGGAGCTGGGTCCCAGGGGCTGAGAGGCCAGGCTGGGGTTTCAGGGCACGATTCGGAGTTTTTGGAGTGATGGGGTGTGGTGTTCGGCGCGGAGGTGGGGACAGGACTGGGGCGTGGCCGAGGACGTCCTGAGCTGGGTTCAGAAGCCAACAGGGTGTTTCCTCTCCCTGCTTGGGTCTCCGGCGGCTCATTCCTGAGCTCTGACCTGGGGCCACGGCTGGGGTCTCGGAGAGTGGGGACGGACCCCACCCCTCCAGGTGGTCCGCGCGCTAACTCCCGTTCCCGGGGAGCCTCACCGAGGCCCCGCCCTCTGCCTCCTGGGCGCGCCCCACTTCCTCCTAACGGGTCAGGGAAATGGGAGGTGGCAGACTCCCGCGGGGCACCTCCCAGGTGGCCCGGGAGGCCCAGCTCCGGCCGGGAGGCCAGCTCTCCGGGAGGTGGCGAGAGGTGTGGCCACTGTCTCCGAATTGGACTCCAGTACCGTGCAATTTCGCGCCCCATCCCTACCCCGAGAGGCGAGGCGTGCACAAGGCGAACCCAGGGGCTCCAGGTACCCAGCCCCTCCTCCTGGGGCTCCGGGCTCCCGGCCCGCCTTTTAGGGGCCCAGAACTCACATTTAGAAGGACCCAGGCATCCGACCTAGCAGCTTCTCCTCCGGGGACCTGGAGTCCAGGCTCCACACTGCCCTGCCCCCCCGCCCCCAGCATCCCTCCTTCCCTTCACCCTTCCCCTCCCCCGCCGGAATCCCAGG
>SJXQ01010438.1:87267-107084 GCA_006408695.1 Aepyceros melampus
TAAAGTACCAGCTGCTACTGCTGAGAGCAGAGTGAGTCAGGGAGCGGGGCGGGCCGTCGTTGTCGCCCCCAGACTCACTTCTGCCCAAGTTGATGCTCTCTCTCCGTTCTGCTGAAGCACCTCTCTGTCTCCTCCCTTCTAGTCTGCCTGCCTGTCTCTTCACTTTTTAATCTCTGTCCATGGGTCCTGCTTTCTCTCTGTCTCCTCTCGCCCTGTGTCTCCCTCTCTCTCTCTCTGTCTCTGCCTCTGTCTCTGTCTCGTCTTTGGCTGTGTGTAGGCACTGGGCGCTCTGTGTTTCTCTGTGTCCGTGATTCTCCGCATCTCTGTTTCTTTCTCTGGGTCCTCTTTTAGAATCTCTCTCTTTCGCTGTCTCTCTGTCTCTCTCTGCCTGTCAAGGTCTCTTTGATTTTCTCTGTGTTGAACCCTATGAAGATCCCTCTCTCCTGGGTTTCTTTCTGTCTGGGTCTCCCCTCTTTCTGATTTTCTGTCCACTGGGGTCTCTCTCCGCTCTGGGTTTCTATGATTTTCGCCTTCAGTCTGCAGTTTCGTGGTTCATCGACGATGCCACGAGTTTGTGACCTTCGAGTGTCCAGGCGCTGGGAAGGGCCCCCAGACGGACGTGAGTGCCCGGACACCCGGTTCTCTCTCCTCGGGCCGTGCCCCCGCCCTCACCCCCTCGGCGTCCGTCCCAATTTCTCCTGCTATTTTTAAGGCTGGGAGGGGAGGGGGGCTGGAGAGATAGGGAGAGCTAGTCTGGCCCAGATTCCCTGCCCTTGGCCTGGAAAGGGGGAATGAGAGGGGACCGAGACTGGCTGGGGACCCAGGTAGGGGACAGAGAGGAGGCCGGATGAGGGGACCTCGGTGCTGGAGGAGGTCAGCTGTGATCCAGGAGTCAAGAGATTTACAAAACAGAAGGATGAGGGGCAGAGAGAGAGACAGAGAGAGGGAAACTGATGCAAGCACTGAGATCCTGAGATAAGACAGAGAGAGAACACCCAGAGATGCAGAAAAGAAGAGACCCAGCAGACTGGGGAGGAGGGAGAAAGCAAGAGCAGTGGAACAGAGTCAGCAACATGGGAGGAAGGAAAAGGGAACCCAGAAAGACTGGGAGAGACAAACTCAGAGACGGAGGGGCAGACACTCAGAAAGGAAAACTAGGATAGAAAATGGTAAATACGGGAAACTGCTTAGCAGGTACTGAGAGAAGGAAGCCCGAGAGATCTTGTCATATACACACACACGCATATGTGCACTTATAGACGCCCCCTCACACCATGTGCACACACGTATGGACGCATATTAGACCCCTGTGCGCGCACACACACACACACACAAATTCCCCCATGTTGCACACTCATATGTGCATGCACACGTCCCCCATATACACACACACAGATACAGACAACCATTCCCTCCCTCTTCTCCACCCCCAACATCAAGGGGCTAACAAGAACTGTCCACCCTCCATGCCCACCCCGATCCTTCCTTCGCTCTCTGTCTGGGCCTGGGGCTCCTCTCTGGGAGCCTCAGTTTCACCCTCTGTAAAGTGGGGCTGTCCATCTAGTGCTGACCTGGAGAACTTTCCGGCATGATGGAAGCATTCTGTATCTTTGTCGTCCAGCTGCCAACCACCATAGCTAGCCGCTGAGGGATGGAAGTTTAAAATCCTGCTTGGTTTAGTCGCTAAGTCATGTCGGGCTCTTTGCGACCCCCTTGTACTGTAACCCACCAGGCTCCTCTGTCCATGGGATTCTCCAGGCAAGAATACTGGAGTGGGTTGCCATTTTCTTCTCCAAAAAATCCTGCTTAATTTGAATTAATAAATAGCCACCTGTAGGATTTCCCTGATCCAATGGTTCACTCCACACTCCCACTGGAGATGGCGCAGGTTCAATCCCTGGTCAGGGAACTAAGATCCCACATGCCACGCAGAGCAGCCAAAAAAAGAGAAACAGCCGCCTATAGTTAGGGCTCCCGTGTGGGATAGGCATCAATCTAGACGCCCCCAGGCTTGTTTTGACAGTTTAGTGAAGTCAGGCGGCATAGACTAGCCCAGGGTTTGACACAGAGTTGGAGACAGTTTTATGGTTAGCAGATGGAGAAAGAGGCGGATTGAGAAAGAGAGAAAGCACACCACGGAAGTCCATGAGGCATTTTGCCAGCTTGTCAGGTCAAAAAACTGAAGTTTAGAGGATGCGACTTCCGAGAACATAGATTGAGCTCCACTGTCTCCCAGCACCTATATGTATTATTTGCTGCCTTCACCGTCCACCTCCACCACCACCAAACAAACACTCCATCTGATTTACCCAGGGCTCACTGCGTGCACTTAACAGACATCTTGTATATAGGGTAAGAATGAATCCTCTCAACAGCTTATAAAGTTAGGTATTGTTCCTGTCCCCATCTAACAGAGGCTCTTGGGCCAGGACACCTGGGCTTGAGTCCCACCTGCATCGCGTGTTGGTTCTCTGACCTTCCAGAAGTTAATTTACCTCTCTGCACCTCTGGAGTTCCTTGTCTGTAAAATAGGGTTTAATAACCATGCCCTTATCTGAGAGGATTGTTTTAGGACTGAATGAGCCAACTCCTTGGGTATGAATACCTGGTATGCAGCAAAAGGCAAAATACTAATTTTTATCATTGTAAAATTGTTACTATTCTCCGTGAGGAAACAAAGGGAAATAGTGTGGACAAGGCCTTTCCTCTGTATCTGGCTTTCTTTTTTCTCTGTGAAGCATTAAGCTTTTATTCTTGTCAGCAACACAGATCAAGGGCTTAAGAAGTGCTCGGGGCTCAAGATGCATCATTGCATTCTGTTTGCACAAGAACCCTTTCAGGGAGGACTCACGGTCCCACTTTATGGGGAGGCTCCCTGAATTTCTCAAAAGGGTGGTGCAAGGGAAGATCACACAGCTGGGTCATGGGCAGAGTCAAAATTTGAACCCCAATCTTCCTAATCGGAACCCCAGTACTGTCTCCTTTTTTAATAGCTACTTTCACCCTGAGAGTGACCACAGCAGCTCACATGTCAGGTGCCCTGCTGGGAATTTTCAGCCACAGCACTCATTTCCTGTGGCAGGGAGCTCGGGTCAGCTGAAGGTCTTTAGAGGTTCAGAGCATGCAACTGCCAACACCTTTCCTCACCCAAGTACCATTCAATCCCCACTAAACTTCAAAATAAAATCCTAAGATCTTGAATTTTCACCCTATAAAACTCTTGCAATGCACTCACAGAAAATCGAATCCAGGTCTCCTGCACTGCAGGCAGATTGTTTACCATCTGAGCCACCAGGGAAGCCCCAAAGTGTTCATCACTCATTTGTGTCTGACTCTTTTCAAACCATGAACAGTAGCCCACCAGGCTCCTCTGTCCATGGAACTCTCCAGACAAGAATACTGGAGTAGGTAGCCATTCCTGTCTCCAAGGGATCTCCTCCACCCCGAAATCAAACCCAGGTCTCCTGCACTGCAGGCAGATTCTTTACCATTGGAGCCACCAAGGAAGCCCGTTTAGAAAAACGCAAATATCAGTTGCAGGCAGATTGTTTACCATCTGAGCCACCAGGGAAGCCCCAAAGTGTTCATCACTCATTTGTGTCTGACTCTTTTCAAACCATGAACAGTAGCCCACCAGGCTCCTCTGTCCATGGAACTCTCCAGACAAGAATACTGGAGTAGGTAGCCATTCCTGTCTCCAAGGGATCTCCTCCACCCCGAAATCAAACCCAGGTCTCCTGCACTGCAGGCAGATTCTTTACCATTGGAGCCACCAAGGAAGCCCGTTTAGAAAAACGCAAATATCAGATTATTTCATACTCAGACATTGCTGAGGGTGGAAAGAGGAATGCTTTTCCTGGTGTCTTAAATTCATGCTTAATTAGAATTAAGCTATAAGCACTGCTTCAAGATACAGATTGTTTATTTTCATTGGGCAGATCAAGACACTGATGCTCAAAATTGGGCATGAACGTGAAATCACACAACTGGGAAATGGCCCAGCTCTTGATTAAACCCAGGGCTATGTGGGGACTGCAATAAAATCGCTAGCAATAACCATGGCCGTGATGATAGTAGTAACACTACCAAGCACCTTTAACCAGACCCTGCACATACCAGACCCTGCTGTGTGGTTTACATTTAATCTTTGGGATACCCGGGTCCCTAAAACTGAGAGGGCATAGTCTGCATCCCACAAGGGGCTTAGAGAAGGCTGGTCATCATTGGGCAGACATTTGAAAGAGGCTGACCATGAATAATCCGGGGTTCATGGTGGCCCACAAGTCCTCAGAACAGCTTGTGGAAGACTATGGAGTAGGGACTGTGGGATCTTGGAAGCCTCCACTTCCTTCAGATTCTTCCATATTCCACCTTGTTGGTACAACCTTCCTTGATCACTCTATTTCACATATCAATCCCCCCCGCATCCCTGATAAAGTGCATCCCTGCTCCATCTTTGTCCAGAGCACCTATATCCATACCTCATACTGTATATTCTAAGATTTTTTTATGGGGACTATTTGTTAAAGTCTTTATGGAATTTTGTCACAATATTGCTTCTGTCTTGGGTTTTGATTTTTTGGCCCCAAGGCATGTGGGTCTTAGCTTCCAACCAGGGATCAAACCTCCACCCGCTGCACTGGAAGGTGAAGTCTTACCCACTGGACCGCCAGGGAAATCCCTAGCTGTATTTTTTTAGAGTCTCAGTTACTTTTAAGAGACTTTTCCCCATCTCAGAGTTTGTTCTTTATTTCACCAGGCCTTAACTGTCTCACCTGCTTGGGGGCTTCTGGGATCGGCCACACTGAAGTTTCCATGCCTGGGATGGGGGCTCTGCCTCTGACAGCAACACTTCCCCCCTCACAGGCTTTTCCTGTTCTTCCTGACTGATTGTGTTCAGTTTCTGCCTTTGTGCATCCCTTCTCCACCAGGGATGGAACAGGTACCCCTGCACTGGAAGGCAGAGTCTTAACCACTGCACCACCAGGGAAGGCCCTATATATTTTATTTGTCGTTTTCATTTTCTGTCTCCCTCCACTAGAAAGTAAAGTCCACACGGACTGCAGTTTTTATTGGCTTTGCTCAGGGTCTGGGTCGTCGAACCAAGAAAAGTGCCAGGCACATAGTAGGTGCTCCATAAATACTAGAGAGTGAATGAGTGAGGCGGAACAGCAGGAAGCCTGGGAGAGCAGGGCTGAAGAGGAAGAGGGAGGGCGGTGCTTGTTCAGAACCCCCTCTGGCCCCCGCTTCTGACCTACTTCTCCCGACCGCCCCCCACACCAGGATCCCCGGAACAAGCACAAGTTCCGTCTGCACAGCTACAGCAGCCCCACCTTCTGCGACCACTGTGGCTCCCTGCTCTACGGGCTGGTGCACCAGGGCATGAAGTGTTCTTGTGAGTCTGCGAACCCGGCGCTTCGGGGCCCCTGCAAAGGCGCAGAGTCTGGGTCTCAAGTAACGCGCGTGGTGGTGGGGGGAGTGGAGGAGGGGAAATGGAGTCTGGAGTTAAAGGTGAGACCCACAGTCCCACCTCTCAGTTCTGTCCCCCCGCCCCCACCAGGCTGCGAGATGAACGTGCACCGGCGCTGTGTGCGCAGCGTGCCCTCTCTGTGCGGCGTGGACCACACGGAGCGCCGGGGGCGCCTGCAGCTGGAGATCCGGGCGCCCACTTCCGATGAGATTCACGTTACGGGTGAGACCCCGCCTCCTCGCCTGGCCCCGCCCCTTTCATCCCAGGGACTGGGTCGAGCCCACCCAGCTGCCTGCCCACTCTCACCGACCCAGGAAGCCACGCCCCCTCGCGAAGGTCACGCCCACACTGCTGACCCCGCCTGCACAGGCTGAGCACCACCCGGCCTTGCTACTTTCTGCTCGAGGTCCCTGGTCTCCAGCCTTGCCTCTCGTCATGGCTTGTCTAGGCATCAAGATCCTGGGGGTAGAGGCGGGTGCAGACGA
Organism: Aepyceros melampus; assembly: GCA_006408695.1. Classification (NCBI taxonomy): domain Eukaryota; kingdom Metazoa; phylum Chordata; class Mammalia; order Artiodactyla; family Bovidae; genus Aepyceros; species Aepyceros melampus. The sequence goes on from SJXQ01010438.1 coordinate 93,223, forward strand.
GAGAAGAACTGGTCCCAAGTGAGGTTCTGGTTTACTATATGGCTTCCCAAGTGGCACAGGAGACATAAGAGTCCCGGGTTCCATCCCTGAGTTGAGAAGATCCCCTAGAGGAGGGCATGGCAACCCATTCCAGTATTCTTGCCTGGAGAAACTCATGGACAGAGAAGCCCGGCAGGCTACAGTTCATGGGGTCGCAGAGTCGGACACTACTGAAGTGATTTAGCATGCACACACTGGTGATAATGGCCAGGATCCTAAGGGAGACAGGGGCTTTGGATTTGATTTCTGGGTCACTGGCTGGGGAAAGGGCTTCATACCCCATCTTTTGGGTACTGGAGAAGTAAAAGGTATTTTAAAAAAGAAAGAAAAGGAAACAAAAAACATGGGTCACAGAAGAGGAAGCTGAGAGATTGGAATTCGTGACTGCTGGCTGGGGGAAGGCTCCGGGGCCTCTCCCTGGATCTTAACCCCATCTGCCCTCCTTCACCTCCCCTCTCAGTTGGCGAGGCCAGGAACCTCATCCCAATGGACCCCAACGGTCTCTCCGATCCGTATGTGAAGCTGAAGCTCATCCCAGACCCTCGGAATTTGACCAAACAGAAGACCCGCACAGTGAAAGCCACGCTAAACCCTGTGTGGAACGAGACCTTTGTGTTGTGAGTCTCGGGTGCAGGGGAGGCCCGGTGATGACTAACAGAGAACGATCTGAGAGTCCTGGTGGCCCACAAGACTACAGAGAGCAGGTGTTAGGATAGGAGGAGTCCCGCAAAGGGAGAAGAAGGCGGTGGGAGGAGAGAATGAAGAGAATGAGGAAGAGGGATGGAGACACAGAAGGTGACCGTTTTAGAGCTAAGACAGAGATCAGAGAGATTAGACAGACCCTGAGACTCAGAGAAAGAAACATAAACCCAGGGAGAGACACAGACGGCATGGGGCGGGGTGTGATAGGTGGGCGGCAGGAAGAGAAAGAGGAGCCAGCTAAGAGAAAGACAGAAGGACGGTTCTGGAGGGAGAATAGGAGAGATCCGGAGAGAAAAGCCCAGAGGCAGGGATGCGAAAGACTAGGGAGGGGGACTGAGAGAGCCGTCTAGCTGACTTTGGGCCCAGGCAGGGAGAGGGACCCTCTTCGGGAGGACCAGGGGTGGGAAGACACTCCGCAGAGCAGGAAAGAGGCCCCAGCTCAAGAGGTTTGCTGGCTCCTCCAGCATCGAGGATGCGGAGGTGGGGAGCCACGAGCTGGCCCCTCACTGCGCCCCGCTCTCCCCGCAGCAACCTGAAGCCGGGGGACGTGGAGCGCCGGCTCAGCGTGGAGGTGTGGGACTGGGACCGGACCTCCCGAAACGACTTCATGGGCGCCATGTCCTTCGGCGTCTCGGAGCTGCTCAAGGCGCCGGTGGACGGCTGGTGAGGGGCGGACGGGGGCGGGGCTCGGCGCAGACACCCGCGCCTCCATCCCCGGGGGTGTGGTTTCTCTCCGCCCGGATGCCGTCGTCTCAGCCTCCCTGGGCTGTTTCATCCTTTTCCCCCTTGTCCCTCTCTTCTTATCTCACTCTTTCTTTCGCTATCTGCGTCTCTCCATCTCTTCCCCTCTTCTGATGTCTCTGCCTCTCCCTTGGGTGCCTCGCCCCCCGCGCCCCATCCGTCTTCCCAACCTCTCCCCTCCCTCCCGCTCTGGTCTCCCTCTGTATGTCAGGTACAAGTTACTCAACCAGGAGGAGGGCGAGTATTACAATGTACCGGTGGCTGACGCCGACAACTGCAACCTCCTCCAGAAGTTCGAGGTACCCAGACCCCGGCTTCCCCAGCCCCCAAACCCCGGGGAGCACAGCCTCCCACAGTTCAGAGCTGGCCTTCCCCAGACTCCGTCACTGCTTGCCCACTGGTCCGGGGACGAAAATTCCCAGAAGACCCTGGAGTTCTTTCTGTTTTTCTAAGGGAGTGCTGGGAATTAGAATTCCTATGCATCCCCAGGACTTCCCAGGTGGCGCTAGTGGTAAAGAACCCTCCTGCCAGTGCAGGAAACAGGAGAGGCGGGTTCAGTCCTGGGTTGGGAAGATCCCCTGGAGGAGGGCATGGCAACTGACTCCAGTACTCTTGCCTGGAGAACCCCATGGACAGAGGAGCCTGGTGGGCTACAGTCCACGGGGTCGCTAAGAGTCGGACTCGACTGAGCAACTAACACGCACGCACACACATCCATCCCCATGGCTTGGGGGTCAGGAGCCCCTCTCTCCTGCTTTAGGGCCATCGCCTACCTCTCCCAGGAGGCTCTGACTCTGACTTTCTTCTCCCTCAGGCCTGTAACTACCCCTTGGAACTATACGAGGTGAGGAGAGCCAGAGGCTTGGGTTGGAGGCGGCTTCAGTCCCGTGGTCTGTATCTCATCCCTCTCATATCCGTCTGCATTTCCACATGTGTGGGTGGAACGCATACCATACCTAGATCTTGTGTTTGCTGAGTAATTGGAGTGCTCTGGAGGTCAGTCTGACCCTCAGGCACCTCCCCAAGGTAGGGACAGCATCACAGATTCCTTAGACTCCAGGGCCCACAGTCCTGAGGCTCTGGGGCCCTGTAGCTGCAATTCTGGGTCCTGTGTTTCTGGCGTTCCATGGACTGTGGGGCCTGGCTCTGGAATTCTGTGGTCTGTCATTCTGGGCCTGTGGTTCTCGGATTCTGTGGCTACGCTTCTGTTCCTTCCTGGCACTGAAGGAGGAGCAGAGCTCTGGGGGCTATAGGTCCAAAATAGGGTCCTCCCTGCCACCTGCGTCTCCCAAGGCAAGTGTATTTATGCCGATCGCATTGCAGTCTTCAGCGTTACTATTGTCGGGGGGTGGTAGGAGGAGCACAGCCGATGGGAGGATCCCGGTAACCCTGCTGCTGCTGGTACCCTTGGGGAGCTTCCATCGTGCCCTGACTCCCCTCTGGGCTGAATCAACCTTGGGGAGCAAAGGTCAGGATCTTCCCAAGGCCTTACCCAGCCTCTGTGACTCTGTGTTTGATGGCTTGTGTGAAACCATGGCATCCCGTGCTCTCTCAGCCAAGCCTTGTATGTATGAAGTGAAGTCTTCCAACTGGCCTTGGATGGGCCCACAGTCCCCCAGCCCCCCACCCCACTGTGCGCCTCTCCATGAGGCGGCCAGTAGCGCCTGTCATTCCACCCTGGAAAGGCTCAGAAAAGGGGCTCTCGCAGACCCAGGCCCTTCTCTGTTCCTGACTTTGTGGGTGTGTCCCCCCTCGAGTGGCCCCTAAGGACCCTCTCTTGTTGGATGAGGACCATGCAGGGCCACCCCCAGAACAGCATCAGCCTGTGAACTGGAAAAGCCAAAGGCAGCTGAGGAATCCCTAAGGACGTGGCCACGAGAGCCTGGAGTGTCTGCGGCACTTTCAGTTTCACAGGGTTCCCGCCCAGGACAATCCATGGGTCGGGAAGATCCCCTGGAGGAGGAAATGGCAACCCACTCTAGTATTCTTGCCTGGAGAATCCCATGGACAGAGAAGGCCTGGCAGTTTCTGGGGTCGCAAGAGTCGGACACGACTTAGCAACTAAACTACCAGGGCACCCAAGAAGCACAGAGGTTGACCCAGTGCGGCAGGGGCCGGGGAGGTGATCAGGGAGGACTTTCCTGAGGAAGGGACACCTGAATTGCTCCTTGAGTTTTTCTGTCCATTTCTCACTGTGGCCTTTCTCTCCTCCATTGGTTTTGTTTTTTTTTTTTTTTTCCTATCCTGAAGTTTTACATAAGTCAAGCCCTATTCTGGGAGTAGAATCAGGCCATTCCCCGGGGAGCTCCTCTTTCAATGAAAGTTACAGATAGAGAAGGAATATATTTGATCATGGAGATGGCCTCGGGCACTGGGGAGTCCTAAACCTCTAGCAAGACCTGAGAAAGTCAGAGAAAAACTTCATCAACAGGAAGTACAGGATTCCCAGGGTAAAGGAGAAGGAGGACAGATTTCCAGGCCAAGAAGGGAACACATGCCCTTTCTCTCTCTTCCCTGGTCGCTCAGACAGTAAAGAATCTGCCTTGCAGTGCAGGGGACGAAAGTTTGACCCCTGGGTGGGAAAGATTCCCTGGAGAAGAGAAGGGCAAACCCATTCCAGTATGCTTGCCTGCAGAATTCCACGGACAGAGAAGTCTGGCAGACTACAGTCCACGGGGTCCCAAAGAATCGGCTGTGACTGAGCGACTAACACTTTCACTCTGTCATTGCTTCTTTTAAAACAACATATTTTCATTTGAGCCCTCTGTGTGCCAGGCATGGTTCTAATCACTGGGGATATAGCAGCAAACAAGAAGAGGGGGGGTGAAATATACTCCTGTTCTCCTGCGAGGAAGACATTAAACAGAATAAAGGCGGTGATGATTCTGTATTAGACGACGGTGAATGCCTATGAAGAAAAACGAGCGCTAAAGATAGGGAGTGCTGTTCTGTGAGATTTTACAATAAGCGGGGAAGGCTTCACCGAGAGAGTGACCACTGGGCAAAGACGTAAAGAAGATGAAATAGCGAGCCGTAAGGATGGCGGAGAGCCTTCCCAGTGGAGGGACGGTCACATGCAAAGGCGCTGAGGTGGGAGCAAGCCAGCAAGGTCTGGGTTCAATCCCTAGTCAGGGAACTAGCCCCACATGCCGCAGCTGAGAACTAGCGCACCTGAAAAGTCCATTTTTTAAGTAAGTAAATAGATCAAGTGAGATGGGAGGCCACAAAAGGTGGCCCGAGATGGTTTTGATTTGGACAAGAGGACTGCCTCTGTGTCGAGAGCTGACGGTAGGAGGAGGATGCAGGCATCATGGAAGTCCAGAGGTGAGTTCCTGGAGGCTTGGCCCAAGGAGGCAATTACGGTAAGCATGTTCAGGTTCTGGATATGCTCTGAAGTTAGAAGTACAGGACCTGCATTCAGCACTCGACTCCAGACCCAAGCCACCTGCTGGGTAATTGTGGAGAAGCACAAAGGAGGGAGTCATAGTCTCTGGCATTAATGACTTTTGATTTCTGGCTCTGGTTTTTACCTGCTGTGTGACTTTGGGCAAGTTACTTACCTTCTCTAAGGTGGGAGATCGGGTGGTGGTGCTGATGGGGAGGATTGATGGCATATAGTAAGCTAAGTCCTAGCTGAATCCCAAACTCTCCAGGCAAGCGTGCTGAGTCTCTTCAGTTGTGTCCGACGCTTTGAGACTGAAGCCTGCCAGGCTTTTCTGTCCATGGGATTTCCCAGGCAAGAAACCTGGACCGGGTTGCCATGCCCTCCTCCAGGGGATCTTCCCGACCCAGGGATTGAACTCACATCTCTGATGTCTACCGCATTGTCAGACAGGTTCTTTACCACTAGTGCCACCTGGGAAGTCCAGTGTTAACCGTTCAGTCATGACCAACTCTTTGCGAACCCATGGACTGTAGCTTGCCAGCCCCTTCTGTCCATGAGATTCTCCAGGCAAGAATACTGGAGTGGGTTGCCATTTCCTTCTTCAGGGTATCTTCCTGACCCAGGGATCAAACCCAGGTCTCCTACTCTGTAGGGAGATTCTTTACTGTCTGAGCCACAAAGAAAGCCCAATAAAACCTGCAGGCTATGGGAAGTCAGAAAAAGTCCCTAAACCAAAGATGGGTGTGGAAACAGTGTTTCTTTTTTGTCCATCTTTCCTTTGTCTCTCTCCCCTTTATTCCCTGGATGCTGTCTCTCTGAGGGGCACCCCCTATCCCCTTCCGGGGTCTGACTAACTCTGCATGTCTCCCCTTTCTCACAGAGGGTGCGGACGGGTCCCTCTTCGTCTCCCATCCCCTCCCCGTCCCCCAGCCCCACCGACTCCAAGCGCTGTTTCTTCGGGGCCAGCCCTGGACGACTGCACATCTCCGACTTCAGCTTCCTCATGGTTCTAGGAAAAGGCAGTTTTGGGAAGGTGGATTTCTGGGGCTCTGGGGGAAGGGGAAGATGTCTGGGGTAGGGGTCGGGTTTCTTAGAGATGAAATCAGGGTTGGGGGGGAACTAGGCTCCTGAGCCCCAAAGATGGCTTGATGGGGCCTCTTGAGTTCCTGGAGAGAAGAGGCCTCAAGATGTGGATGGGTGCCCTGAAAGAGTGGCTGGCCACGTCAGGGCACCTGGTCCCCCGAGATGAGAGGGGGCACCCGGGATTCTGTTTCTTTGTCTCCTTGAAAGGGAAGGCTAGGGACCAGCGCTCTGGGTTCCCAAGATGGACTAGGCCTTTGTCCCTAGGTGATGCTGGCCGAGCGCCGGGGCTCCGATGAGCTCTACGCCATCAAGATCCTGAAGAAAGACGTGATCGTCCAGGATGACGACGTGGACTGCACCCTGGTGGAGAAACGTGTGCTGGCCCTGGGGGGCCGAGGCCCCGGAGGCCGGCCCCACTTCCTCACTCAGCTTCACTCCACCTTCCAGACCCCGGTGCGAAAGGATAGGGCCCCAGGCTGGGTCAGGGGCCCTGCCTCATCTCCACCCCCCACCAGCCCCCTAGATGCATTCAGCACTGGATTTGAGAATCTGAGTTTGGAGGAGGGCAGAAGAGCTCGGTGGACACTGAAGGGGCGTGGCCGGCTCCTCAGAGGGTGTGGCCAGCACGCAGGGGGCGGGGGGCATGGCCAGAGGGCTGGGAGCCTGAGTGGGCGTGGCCTGAACTCCCTAGGGGTTGGGTGGGTGTTTCTGGAGTATGGCTTCTGGAGTAAAGGAGTGCGTGGAGAACGTCTCCTGAGTGAGCTTGCCTACAACTGGGCTCTGTTTGATGAGGCTGTCGCTCGTGGGTTCTTAGTTAAGGAGTCATCAGAAATAAGGTGTTTCCGAAGACTGAAATGGGACAACAAGTCAAAACTGTCAGAGGTTAGAGAGGGCGCGACTCTACTTTGAAGAGCTCTGAGTGGGTGTAGCCAGCTTCCTGGATTTTTTTTTTTTTTTTTAATTAGTACTGGGAATTCCCTTCTGGTCTAGTGGTTAGGACTCCATACTTGCACTGCAGGGGGCCTGGGTTCGATCCCTGGTTGGGGAATTAAGATCCTCTCAAGCTGGCAAGGTGCAGCCAAAAATGAAAAAATAATTTAAGAATTAGTATCATTCGCAAGTGAAGCCTGAACAGCTTTGGTCCCTAGCAGGTGGCCAAGACTGCATGTGTGAGTGAGTGGATATGGAAAGAGGTTTCAGTTTCCCTGAGATTTCAAGCAAACGGTGGACCTCAATCTTAAATCCCGGAAAGGGAGGAGAGGAACACCTGTCAGTTCACAGTAACAGGATGGAGTGGGTGGAGATTCTGTGATGGCGGGTAGGCGTGGACAGTTGCTCTGGATTTCTGATTGCATGGGCCCAGAGCCGTCCAGGTTGGCCTGGAGTGGGCAGTAATGGACGTTTCCCTCCCCTGGTGGGCGTGGCCTTGCCTCTAAGCCCCCGTCCACCCCCTCCCCAGGATCGCCTGTATTTTGTGATGGAGTATGTCACCGGGGGCGACTTGATGTACCACATTCAACAGCTGGGCAAGTTTAAGGAACCCCACGCAGCGTAAGTCTTGGCCAAGAGAGGTGGGTGGGGGTAAAGCGGAAGGGAGCGGTGTCCTGCCTCTGGCCTCCTGACCCCCCTGTCCCCTCCTCCAGGTTCTACGCCGCAGAAATCGCCATTGGCCTCTTCTTCCTCCATAACCAGGGCATTATCTATCGGTGAGCAGTTCCCGGGCTTTCGGTGGAGGGAACAGACCCCCTAGAAGGGAAGGGATTCGAACTTCATGGCTCCAGGCTGTTGAACTCACTCCCCTTCCTGCAATTCCTACCCACTCCACCCCAACCCACCCACAGGGACCTGAAACTGGACAACGTGATGCTGGATGCCGAAGGACACATCAAAATCACCGACTTCGGCATGTGTAAGGAGAACGTCTTTCCCGGGAGCACCACGCGCACCTTCTGCGGGACCCCAGACTACATAGCCCCGGAGGTAACCCCACCTCCGCCTCTCTTAGCGCTTTCCACGCTCGCTGCGTGGATATGCCTGGGGGGCTAGTGTTCGTAATGTGGGGAACTGACCCCGGGGTCTCCACGGGAGTCATGGACTGTTCCAACTGTGTGAGTGTTGTAAGTGGGCAGGGCTGGGTCTCTAAATAGGCAGAGTGGGCAGGACTTGTGGGTGAATGTTCCGAAAGAGCAGGACCCCCCTTTAGGGATTCTGGAGAACAGAAACTATTACTGGACCATTCTAAGAAGCTGGGGGAAGAGTCCCAGTGTACTCTGAGGGGGTGGGGCCCATCCCACTAGAACATTAGGCTTGTGGAGGCTGTCCCCTGAATATTTCAAGTGGGCCAGAATCTGCTGTTTGTTGGGGGGTGGAGCTAATGATCCACTGTATGTAAGCAGACTAAGAGCAGGTCCCGACTTTTCTCCTTGGGAGAGGTGGGGTTGATGTTGCTGTCCTTGATCTTCCCTGGTGACTCTGCTACTGCCTGAGTAACCAGTGCCAATGGTTTCAAAACATAGCTGCTGATCAGCATCACCTGGGAAGATTTTGAAACATACTCACACCTTCCTGCCTCTGACTCTGGTCTCTTGTGGCTGGAATTCTTCAGGGCTGGCAACAACTATCTTTAAGCAGTCAAGAATCTGGTATGTGTCCAGATTTAAGACTCTGGTCTCTGAAGTTCTGTGCTGTGCACCTGGCATTGTAAGGAGAGAGTTCAGTGATCTAGATACTCTAGAGGGTGGGCGGAACTTGCAACTTAGTCTTAAATCATCTTTATATTGGAACCAAAGGAATGTTCTGAGTAGGTTGAATCTTCTTCTCAAATGTTCCAAAGGATGGAGCCAAAGCTTTCGAATGGGAAAAGTTTCTGCTGAAAACATTTAACGTTGGGTAGGGTTTCCAGGTGGTGATGCTAGAGGGGCCCGCTTGTGTTTCTTAAAACACAAATGACAGTTTCTCACCTTCCTCCCTCCCCTTCTAGATCATTGCCTACCAACCCTATGGGAAGTCTGTTGATTGGTGGTCCTTTGGGGTTCTGCTCTATGAGATGTTGGCGGGACAGGTAAGGGATGCTGGGGAGAGGCTGGTTTGGCTAAAGGCAACACGGAAGGGGTGCCACCTGTTACATGGCCTATCTCAGGAGGAGCAGGTCAGGAAGGGACGTCTTTAGGCTGAGTGTAGGAAGCTGTGGGGAAGTCTGTCAAATAGAAGAGAGCTCTCCATGGTTCTGAAACATTAACTTCCCACAGGCTTGTGTCTTGGATCTCTTTCTCAGAACAGTGCTTTTAAATACATGAAATAAGATAATAGCATTACAGAAGTCAATCATATTGAAATCTGGCTATCAAAATGTTAAAGGCTTAATTGAATCTAATATAACCAAGTAAATAAATTTAACTTAAATGTGTATGGTTGTCTAAGGGTATTAGAATATGGACTTACATGTAGTTTCCTACTAATGAATTAAATGGTATTAAATAGTAATATCTCATAGGAATAGGAAGTAAGTAGGAAGGCCTGTCAGTAATTTTAAAGTAGAGATGACTGGGTTTTTGGTTTGTTGGTTTTTTTTTTAGACATCTGCAACTATTACTTGATAAGAAAATATCAGTGATTTCTATCAGTGATAAAGTCACAACTACTACTTCTGGGGTTTCTTTCCTACATTTATAAGGCTGAATTTCAATTTTAGGTTCCAAAAAATAAGGATGCATTTTTTTTCCCATCCAAATTCAAGGACGCCCCACTCAGCTGTAGAAACAGACTCCCTAGACCCCACATTAAATCTTTGTCTGGATACTGCTTTTCCAAATCCGAGAAGACTGGAGGCCACTCATCCAGCCAAGAAAGTGCTTTTACAGCTTTTTCCTGCAGTTTTTCTCTCTCCTATTTAAATGACACATTGCCTAATTAACACCTTGCTGATTTACATAGCAGATAAAGAGAGACAGAGCAGCAAAGAGGTGCAGAGAGATGAAGCATCTGAGATAGAAAACAAGAGCCTCTGAGAGTGGGAAAGACATAGCTTTGGTGGTCTGGTCACGTTTTTTCTTTAGCAGTTGGACCCCCCGCCAACCGGGGCAGGCTCTGCTTGTGGTGGGCAGTGAGGGCAGGAAGGTGGGGCCAGGTAGTCAGGCCTCTGACTCTTTAACGCCTCTGCTTTCTTAGCCCCCCTTTGATGGAGAAGACGAGGAGGAGCTGTTTCAAGCCATCATGGAACAAACTGTCACCTACCCCAAGTCGCTTTCCCGGGAAGCTGTGGCCATCTGCAAGGGGGTGAGAGCCCCCTGACTTCCAGATTCTCCAGGCCCAGCGCCCACACACCCCACGGCTGCCATTCAGGACTGCCCACGTAGTGCCTCTGCACGTTAGGAAAGGCTCCCACTCCTCAAGTCGATTTACTCCCATCTGCTGAAAAAGTTTATATAGCACACTGATCTTGTTAGAACAATCACACCCTGCCTTGCTGCCCCAGGCAGTCCAAGGGAGGCCTCTACCCTGTCCTGTGTTTCTCCCCCCACCCCCCAGCTCGGGGCAGGCAGTGCTGAGGTGAGCGGGTCATTCGAACCTAACTCCTGCCACTTTTCCTGCTGTGGGATCTGGGGCAAGTCACCGAAACTCTGGGAGCCACCGTCTCCTCCTCCGGGGTTGTGGCGTTAAGGCAGGAGGAGGAGCCTAGCCTACAGCAGATGTCAGCAGGCTTCTGCTTCGAGCTCCTGTCTCCACGTCTCTCTGACCACATCTCTCTCTTGGCTTTTGTCCCATTCCTCTGCCCCATCTGCACACGATGGGGCTTTCTGTGTTATGCTTTGTTTTTTTCTTTTTCTGTGTCTTTTGGGATCTCTGTTCACCTTTGCCATTGTCGTCCTCCTCTTTCTGGGTCTCTATTACCGTCTCACCAACCCCCCTTCACACACACACACACACACATACACACACACACACACAATCCTCCTTCTGGGTCTCTCTCATCTTCTTTTTTTGGGTCTCCATCTTCCCCTTTCTCTGAGTCTCCTCCTTCATATGGGGTCTTCATCCCTCTCTCTGGGTGCTTGTTTCCTGGGTCTCCACCCTCCTCTCTTTGTGGGCTTCCGTCTCCCCCACCCCTTCCCATCTTCTCCCTTCTCTCTTCTCCTACCTCCTCCTCCCTTTTCTGTTCTCCCCACTGAGTCTTTCCCTCTTTCTGGGTCTCTGTTCCCCCTTTTCTCTGGGTCTTCTCTCTCCCACCTTCTCCTTCTCTCCCACTTTCCCTCTGGGATGTTTTCCGGATCATCTTCCCCTCTTTCTGGGTTTCTCTGCCGCTCACACCTTCACACCCTGATTTTGCTCCTTTCTTTGTCTGTACCTGGGTCTCTGGGTTTGAGTTTCATCTACCCCATCTCATCTATCCCCCCTTCTCCTCTTTCCCTCTCCCTGTCTTCACCCCACCCCATCTCTGCACCATTCCCACTCCCCCACTGTTGGTTCTTCTCTTTCTGGATCTCCGTGCTTGTCTCTCCCTATTCCTCCTTCCTCGTCTTCCCCCCCACCCCCGTCTTTCTTTGGGCCTCCTTGTCTGGGACTCTGTCTGTCTGTCCGTCTCTCTATGTTCCCTGCAGTTCCTCACCAAGCACCCGGCCAAGCGCCTGGGCTCGGGCCCCGATGGAGAGCCCACCATCCGCGCTCACGGCTTTTTCCGCTGGATCGACTGGGACAGGCTGGAACGATTAGAGATCGCGCCTCCGTTCAGACCCCGCCCGGTCAGTCCCCTCCCGGGAAGACCATGCTGGCCCCTAAGAGGGTGGATCAGCCACGCGTTGCGTTCCGACGCTTCACGTTTCCCTCCCGTGTTTCCCACAGTGTGGCCGCAGCGGCGAGAACTTCGACAAGTTCTTCACTCGGGCGGCGCCGGCGCTGACACCCCCTGACCGCCTGGTTCTGGCCAGCATCGACCAGGCCGAGTTCCAGGGCTTCACCTATGTCAACCCCGATTTCGTGCACCCGGACGCCCGCAGCCCCATCAGCCCAACGCCTGTGCCAGTCATGTAATCCCACCTGCCGCCACCAGGCGTCCCCACGGCTCCCTCCTCCGCCCCGGCCTCGGCCCTCGCCTCACCGAGCCACCCCCCTCTCCAACTCCAGATCTGGCTCCCCAGCGTTCCGGCCTCTGCCCCACCCCCCGGGTTTTAGCCGCCCCGCCCAAGCGTTCCCGGCGTTCCGTACTCCCAGCGCGATCTCTGGAGTCTTACGTGTTCTAGATTCTGCTGCTCTTGAGCCCTAGATTCTGACCTGCCTGAGCGTCCTGGACTCTGTTGCATCAACTTACAGAACCGCCGACACCATCCCAGTTCTTTTTTTGCTTCGTTTTGTTTTTCCTTCTTCTTCCTGGGAAATAGTCTCATGGGGCGGGCTGTTCTAGACTAGGATTGCAGAACATCCCCCCACCTCCGCTCCAGTTCCGGAGTAAGTGGGAGGCTGTGCCCCCTTGCTCCAGTGCCCCTGTTCCGCGCTCTAGGGATTCCTGGGACGTATGGAAGATATTCCCCACCCCTGTTCTCCGTCAGCTTTTGTCCTAGGCTCCCCCACCCCAGACCCATCACCGCATGGCTCCTCCAGTCCTGCTCGGAACCCCACCTCTACCCAAATGCCTGCCACTCGGGACTCTCCGTGCCCCTTCTTCCGCCCGGCCACAGCTGCTGGAGAATAAATTTGGGATGCTGATGCTCAAGTGTTTGGATGTTTTTCTTCTAAGCTTGGAGAATGAACGGGGATGGAGGTGGGACAATGACTGTACATAGAAACACAGAGAGAGAGAGGCTGAGTAGGGGGCTGCAGAGAGGAGGGCGGGGAACGCAGACTCATAAAGCGAGGAAGATACAGCAGGACAGCAAATAGCAGAGACCCAGAGAGAGGACCAAAGTGGACACGTGAAGGAAGAGGCAGTTGTACGCACAGACAACCGAGCGTGTCAGGCAGAGATCGGGAGCACAGAGACACAGGCACGCACCCATTTGCCCGGAGCAAGGTAAAGCTCCCAGGCACGCACGGGACACACAGACCCGGAGGCCGGGAAGTCGGAAGAGGGAGGAGGAACGGCAGCCCTGCCATTGGGAGACCTTACGAAAGAGAAACCTGTGAGCTTAAGGATCTGCGACGTGAGGCGGAGGGCGGACGGACGCACCCTGCGGGCCTCTTTCCCTTGACCCACTTGCGAGTGAGGGGCGTGGAGAGGACACTCCCAATAGACTACACTTCCCAGCAGACCCTGTGGTAGACCCTCCCCGCAGGGGCGGCCTCGCCGCCGCCAGGACTGATGGGAACTGTAGTTCCTGGATGGGGACAGGCCCGTGGAACGGTGTGCTTCTGTCTGCGTTTGGAGAGGACTGAGCCCCAAAGCTTCACAGGCCCCCTCGGGGAGCTCCGGCGTCTCCTCGTCCCAGCAGACTCCTGGGTTCCCGAGACTCGGTCTAGCTGGGTGCTGGGGCTCCCGCTGTCTCCCCCGCAGCACAGCCGCGGGGCCCCCATCCGTGCCCGCGGCCCCCAACCCCTGCTCCGACCCTCGGCGGGCGGCCTGCCCCTTTAAGAGTGGCCCCGCTGACATCACGGCGGGGGTGGGGGGTGCTGGCCCGGCTCCCGGCTCCGCGGCGGCTGCAGGACGCGGCTCCGCTCTGCGCCCGCCCGCTGCTCAGGGGACCCCCGGCCCGGGACGCCCCCTCCCGTCTCCTCCAGCCGCCCAGACCCCAGGCTGCGCCCCCACGCCTGGCCAGAGCCCCAGTCTTCTCAAGGGACCCCCAGGACCACCCCTGCTGTCTATCCGTCTCAGGGTCTCTCCTCTCTTTCTCTGCCCCTCTCTCTCTCCCTCCCTGTCTCTCTCTCTCTCTCTCTCTCTCTCTCTCTCTCTCTCTCCCTCAGGCTATTTCTTTGGAGTGCAGAG
>SJXQ01010438.1:111050-125373 GCA_006408695.1 Aepyceros melampus
TGCCCGAAACCCAGAAATCAACCCCGTGTCTCTCCTGGACAGTCACATGTCTACCTGGAGATTCCATTTCTAAGGTTTGCCAGGTGGTTGCATTGCGGAAAGAATCCGCCCGCCAGTGCTGGAAGACGCAAGAGATGCGGGTTTGATCCCTGGGTCGGGAAGGTCCCCTGGAGAAGGAAATGATAACCCACTCCAGGATTCTTGCCTGGAGAATCCCATGGACAGAGGAGCCTGGAGGGCTACAGTCCACAGGGTTGCGAAGAATCAGACACAACTAAGCAGTGGAGTGCTCACACAAACACGCGCGCGCGTGCATACATGCACACACACACACATACACATTCAATTTCTAGTGCTTTAGTCTCTGGATCTAAGAACCCCAATGATCACACAATCTCCAGGTCCCTAATCCCCAGTAACCCCCTGGAGCCCCCAGACCCAGAGAAACAGTAATCCTAGTTCAGAAATTGTCTCCTGGACAGTTCCAGTGCTGAATGTGAAGGATAAAAAATATCTATGCGTCCCAGCTACCATGGACATCGCTCCTTCTAGGAATCCTTTCCCACCTCAACCCCCAGACCTTTCCCTCCTTAGCGATCCAGGAGACCTGGCCCATACCCCCTTCTTACTTGAGACTCTAGCTTCCAGCTTGTCTTCCTCCATCCAACGGTCTCTAGGGCAACTTGCAATAGGAGCTGATAGACTCCTGCCCATACCCTTCTGTAACCCCCTAAGAGGAGCACAAACGTAGTACAGAGTAACACAGAGTAGACAGACACTAATCCCCAGGACATTCCCATCCTGAGGTCTCTTGACTGTGCGTCCTGCCCCTGACCGCTCTGCCTTCTTATCTTCCCCCCAGGCCGGGAAAAGGGTCGCTGCGTGGCCCAGAATATTTCCTTGAACCAGAGATCAACTTGGTGACGGAAAACACGGAGAATATTCTGAGTGAGGGGAAGCACAGGGCTGGGAGGGTTAGGCAACCAAGGGGCAGGGTGACAGGGCGGGTCCTGGGGAAAAGGGCAGGCCAGTTGGCGCTAGTGGTAAAGAACCCGCCTGCCAATGCAGGAGACTTAAAGAGATGTGGGTTCATTCCCTGGGTCGGGAAGATCCCCTGGAGGAGGAAATGGCAACCCGCTCCAGTATTCTTGCTTGGGAAATCCTTTGGACGGAGGAGCCTGGCGGGCTACAGCCCATGGGGTCGCATAGAGTCGCGCACACAAGAGAAGGGATAGAGTGGAAGGGAAGGAGTGCAGGCTTGAAAGCAGGCAGAGGTGGTGAGTGAGGAGGTGGGGCCAGGTCGAAGGGGCGGAGCCCGGGAGTGGGTGGAGTCAGGAGCTAAGGGGTGGGGTACAACCAAGGGGGTGTGGCCTGGGTGAGGGGGCGGGGCCAGCAGTGGAAGTTTCAGAAAAGGGCGTGGGGGTGCAGAGATGAGGAGGATTCAGAGGCAACCCCAGAGAGTGCCCCCTCACCTCCGTCTTTCTTCCTACACCTCCCCCAGAGACAGTGCGCACAGCCACCCCCTTCCCCATGGTCAGCCTCTTCCTCGTGTTCACCGCCTTCGTCATCAGCAACATTGGCCACATCCGCCCACAGAGGACCATTCTGGCCTTCGTTTCCGGCATCTTCTTCATCCTCTCGGGTAAGCCCAAGGAAAGGACTGACAGGCTGCAGGACCATTTCAGGTGCCAGGAACCTGGGGCTCCTCTTCCAATAAGACCACCACCTCCTTGCCGGGTAATCCTGAAGGAATTGCAGAACCTCTCCAAGCCCCACTTGCTGCTCTGTGGAATGGAGCATTTCTCAGCGAGCACTTCTTGGGTGCTAACTGGGTGCCAGGCTCTGTTCTGATACAATAACCTTGTGAGGCAAATGCTATTAATAACCCCATTTTACAGTTATGGAAACAACACTCAGCGGATTGAAGTCAGGGCCATACAACCAGGGAGAGGCAGAGATGGGACTCAACCACACACATTTCGCCTCCAGAAGCTGTATTTTTAACCACTCTTGATATTTTAGCAATTAACAGTTTGCAAGGCTCTTTATGTTCTGTGCAACGTATTACTGGAACATTTTTCAAACAGAAAAGTGGAAAGAACCCTGTACCTGCCACTTAGAGTTGATCATTACTATGTCACGGGATTTGCTTTATCCTGTATCTCTCCATCTATCTTTCTACACATCCATCCGTCTATTTTATTATCATTTAAAAATGAATTTCAGAGCAAGCTGCAGGCATCAGTACACTTGCCTCTAGATTCTTTACCATGCCTGTCATTAGCTAGAGTTCAATGTTTCTTTATAGCTATCTTTTCTTTTGAGATCTAAGTCTCTTTAGCATGAGCAATCTCATAAACTTCTCATAACATCTCTGTCCGGGAGTTATTATTAGAACTAATTTGATAAAATAGGGATACCGGGTCTCGAAATTGTGCAGGGAGTTGCCTGAGATACCAGTGTAAGCTGGTTCCCGAGGGACTCAAGTGTCCTGAGCTCCAGAGGAGAGCTCTTTCTGAATTGTTCCTCTCCTCCAAATTTTAGTTCAGTCCAGTCCAATTCAGTCCAACTCAGCTCAGGTCAGGTCACCTCTGCTCTGACACACTTAACTCCATCAATCTGGCCCAACTGACCCCAATCTATTCTGACTCAGTTCTTCAGTTCAATTCGAATTACTTCAACATGATTTAATTAAACTCCATTGGGGCCCTTTCAATTCAGTTGATATTTTATGAACAAAGCCCGCTGTACATCTTGCTCCCATTACATCCCATGGGGCCTGCACTCGGCCACCTCTTTGGAGTCAGCTCTGCAGATGATTGGAGATGGGTCTTCAAAAATCCCCTCCCCCAGTCTCCTCCCTGCTCCTCACCCAGCTTTCTCTGGGCTAAACCTCCCCCATGCCTCCAACCTAACCTGACAAGACCTCTTCCCAGGAAAGCAGGGTGCAACCTCCGTGCAAACTTGAATCACAGCATGCAGAGCCAGACACCAAGCTAAAATAAGACATGTATCATATCACAATTTCGGAGTGTCAGATGGAAAATTGTAGCCTAGAGAGACAGAAAGTGGGGCAAGGGTAGGGAGCACGGGGACTTTTATTCAACCCACCTGAAATGTTCGAAGGAAAATCCTATTGTTTGTGATTTACAGAAGTGGAAACCAAAGAGGCGATAAAGCTGATAAATGACAGTGCTGTCACTAGAATCAAGGGTGTTCTCATCCCCAAAGCCATGCTTATACCAATGCATCAGGACCTGACTCCAAGGTCAAGTTGAGTATCAATTGATGCCGTCAGAGCTGGAAATCAGGCCTCTGATGTAACAATAGAGTAATTTAGGGGGGTTGAACCCCACTTCCTGAACTTCATTTCATGGACCATGGTCTATGCCCCCTACCCAAGGTAGCCAAAGTTGCAGCCTGTAGTGGCTGAAGGTCCATGCTGCTACGAACCTAGAAAGACCTGGGTTAACCTCCCGCCACACACTGTGTGAGCTTCAGCCTTCCTTTCTGGAGCTGTTGACTGGGCAACCTTGGTCAGGGGTGGGAAAACTTTTTGCTTAGGGCCAGACAGTAAATAGTCTAGGCTTTGTTGGAGTGCCAAAGCAACCACAGGGGAAGCAGTGGGCCTAGCTGCGTTCCAATAATCCTATTTAAGGGGCCTGGAACTGGAATTCAATCTAGTTTTCATGGACCATGAGATTTTATTCTTCTTTTGTCTTTTTTTTTTTTTTTCCTGACCATTAAAAAAAAAATGTAAAAACCACACTTAGTTTGCAAACTGTACAAAAACAGGCAGGACCAATAGTAGTTTTCTGACCCCTGGTCTAGATCATGGATGTGAAGGCCCAACGCAGGGCCTGGTTTATAGCAGTAAGTGCTCAGCACGTGGTAGTTTTAAATAAATAAATGCCTGCTCCCATATGTACATGAATAGTAGTAGTAGCAACAGCACCATAATAGAAAACAGTTAATTGAGTGCCGCGGTTTGGGGAAGTTCTAAGTGCTTTGTGCAAATTAAGTTATTTCTTTTTCTTCACCTCCTAAGGCAGATGCTATTTTTATTCCCATTTTCCATTTGAGGAAACAGAAAGCACTCAGAAGTTGAGCTGCTCCACAGTGGAAGCAGGATTCCAGACCAGTCTTTCACTCTGGCGTTCTACTGCCCCACCACAATTAAAAGTCATAAAGGCAAAGGGGATTAAAAGAGAGGAGAGGCTGGAGACTTCCCTGGGGATCCAGTGGCTAAGACTCTATAATCCCAGTGCTGGGGGCCCGGGGTTCCATCCCTGGTCAGGGAACTAGATCCCACATGCCAGCAATGAAGACCAAAGATCCCACATGTACATCTAAGACCCAGCTAGGCCAAAGAAAGAAAGAAAAGAAAGGGTGGAAATAGTACCAGTTTCTTAGATCTTGGAGTGGAATGTAGTAGTGCAACCAATGAGGAAACTGAGACTTAGAAAGAGAGAAGTGTTGACCGAGGTCTGGTAAATGGTGAGGTTGACATTCAGTTTTGGAGAAAGTGGTGGGAGGGCTGGGGAAGGAAAAGGATAGGGTGTTGATGACCCCTCAGGGACCTGTGTTGGGAATGGACTAAAAGGAAAGAGATTGGAAAGGGAGGAGGCTTATGCATTGGTCCAGACAGGAGCAGATAAGGTTCTAGCTGGGGAGGGAGGTGGGAGGATAAAGGTGACTGGATGGCTTTGAGAAAGAAGGATGTTGACAGAAGAATCAATAGAACCAGATGACTGACTGGGTATGATTGGTGAGAGCAGGGGGAGGAGGCTGGAGTGACATTGGTTTTCTTTTTCCAGGTCAGATGAGGCAAGCTTCCCATGCCTGGCTCATATTGCTCATATTAACCCCTGTTCCTCAAACATGTTCCATGGTCTGCTCTTTCATTTATTCACTCATCAAACAGTTGCAGAACCATCTTCTATGCCATGCCTTTACTGAGCACTGGTGACATGCTGTTCTTAAATGGCAATCTTCATGCAGTCAACCACAAAACAGCTCCCAGCTGCATGCCCATCAATGCTGGTCACACAACACTTAAATCCCTTCAGTGTCTCAGTGCATTTCCGTTGCACTTAGAATACATCCCAACGCTTCCTGCTGACTTACAATGTCTTACATGACTTGATTACTGCTCAGACTTCTGGTCTGATTTTTTGCAACTCACTAACACTCTCTCCATTGCTGCACCACCTTTGAAAATGCTAATTTCAACCTCACTTTTACAGTCATTAACCCTCCATGCTTGGAAGTCTCTTTCTCCTAATTCCCCAACTTTCCCTCTTCAGATTTTCTTTATCTGACAGTGGTACCCAATGTTGCTTTGCCCCCACTATACTACCCATCTGGAGAAGGAAATGGCAACCCACTCCAGTATTCTTGCCTGGAGAATCCCATGGACAGAGGGACCTGGTGGGCTACAGTCCACGGGGTCGCAAGGAGTCGGACACGACTGAGCGACTTCACTATACTACCCATCACCTTCCCTATTTGATGTTTGCTTCATAGCACTTATTGCTAGTGTCATATTATTCATTTTCTGCCTCCTTCTTCCAGAATGTAAATTCCAAAAGCCAGGAAGGGACTTCCCTGGTGACCCAGTGGCTAAGACGTTACACTCTTGGTGCAGGGGGCCTGGGTTTGATCCTTGTCCAGGGAACTAGATCTCATATGCTGCAACTGAGAGTTCACAAGCCCAAGTGCCACAACTAAGACCCAGCGCAGCCAAGTGAATGGATAAATAAAAGGCAGAGACATGCTCATGCTTGTATCTTCAGAGCCTAGATAAGTTGCTGGTACAAAGTCCACAATGAAATATTTGTAGAAGAGATCCCTGATAAAGAAAGTTCAAGGCATTCTGAGAAAAGGGAAGATGTTTTAAGCAGACAGAGTAGGGTGCTGGAGAGGGTGAGAGTGACCAGAATTTCAAGAGCAGGTGACATCTAAATTGATGCAGAAAGGGCGAGGGGGAGTTTTTCAATAAAGAGAGGAAAGTGCCTGATACAGACATGCAATTCACAGCGTGTGTTAAGACTCTAGAAAGCAGTAAGACTGAGGTAGCCGCCCATGTAGCTCTCCATGGTCCTGAAATTCTTTGTTCTAAATCCAGGTTGTTCCTATTCAGCTTGGCATGTAGGTGATTCTTGCCTTCTGTGCTCTAAGAATTCTGAAGCAGATGTAGTGGAGTGGGGAGGGAGAAGACTGGATTACAGAGAAAGGATGAGGGACGGGAGAGAGAAAAAAGGGGAGGAGAAAAAAGGGAAAAGAAGGTTATTTTTAGAGAACCAGAGTCACCCTAAAATCCCCAGGAAGGAGAAAGAATGACAAGAACAGCTTCTGATATTGTGTTTAGATAACTTTCAATCACTAAAAACAAAAAAAACAAGAGCAAAAGCAACAACAAAAAGCTCCTTCTCTTCAGAAACATTTGTTCCCTTCTCATCAACCCTGCTCCTGACTCTCTGTAGGGAGAATGTTTGTCTTTTAGAACTGAAATGTGAAACAAGGGACTTGAGGTGAGGCAGGAGTGGTTGGCAGGTTTTCAGATCAAAAAGAGCTTGGATAATCAGACTAAGGAATGAATACTTGCTCCCATGGATACCAGGGCACCGAGAAAGGATTTTGACAGGAGATGGACAGAATCTGATATGGGTTTTATTTAATTATTTAGGCCAGGGATGGAACCCAGGCAACTCGCAGTGGTAGGGCAGAATCCTAACCACTGGACTGCTAGGGACCTCCCTGGTATGGGTTTTTAGAAAGAGCCAGTATCTGAAACAAAACAAAAACATATAGGACTTCCCTGGTGGTCCAGAGGTTAAGACTCCACCTCCCAGTGCAAGGCATGTGGGATCGATCCCTAGTTGGAGAACTAAGATCTCACATGCCTCAAAGTGTGGCAAAAATAAGAAAAGAAAGAAACAATAGTATCTAAAATAGGGAGACAGGTTTGAAGGCAACAGGACAGGCACAGGGAATAAGCCTCAGCTGGATTAGAGGATTGGGGACAAAAAAAGGGATTTTAGATTTATGAGAGATTCAGGAAGGAAAATAGACATGACTTGATAACTGACCATCCTTCTTGGATGAGGGGAGTGGGATTAAAAGGACTCCCCTGGGCTTCCCAGGTGGCGATAGTGGTAAAGAACCCATCTACCAATGCAGGTAGATGGAAGAGACTCATGTTCAATCCATGGGTCAGGAAGATCCCCTGGAGAAGGAAATGGCAACCCAGTCCAGTATTCTTGCCTGGAGAATCCCAGGGACAGAGGAGCCTGGTGGGCTACAGTCCATGGGGTCTCACCGAGTTGGACATGACTGTAGCAACTGAGCACACAGCACTCTGTTTTAACTTTACCATTTGAAAGTAAGTTGCAGGCGTTACTAAGCATTTTAATATGCATCTCTTAAGAGTAATAGCATTTTTCTACATAACTACAAGACCATTATTAAACCTAGAAATTTTACAATAAGTCCATAATATAATCCATTCCATTTTCAGACTGTCCTAGTCATTCTAAGAATGCCTTTTATAGCTTTTCCCCCAGAACCAGGATTCAGTCTAAGTTTATGCATTGCATTTAGTTAATTTCTCTTTTAGTCTAGACTAGTTCTCATACTATATTTTTTACAACACTGACTTTTAAAATATATTTCATTATGAAAATATAGAAAGGATAGTATAGTGTGCCATGTACCCTTCACTCAGTTTCAACAATTATCAACATATGGTGAATCTTTTTTTAGTCAAACTTGCCATATCTCCCTTCTGTACTTCACTACAGAATTTTAAAGTCAGTCTCCAGCATTAAATCATCTTCTCCACTAATATTTCAGCATATCTCTGAGAAATTAGTACTTTGTTATTTAACATAACCACAGTGCCATTATCTGCCCAAATAATGAAGAATAGCTGCTTAATATAAATTAATATCTAGCCAGAGTTCAACTTCCCCACTTGTCTCATAAATGCCTTTAAAAAAATTTTTACAATTAGTGTGTTGGAAACCGGGATCCAAATTCCATTGTGCGATTAGTTGATAGCTCTCTGAAGCCTCTTTTAATCTCTAATAGTCCCTCTCCTTCTGTTTTTTTCTTGCCATTCATTTGAAGACATCTAGTCATTTGCCTCATATAATCTCCACACTTTTGATCTTTCTGTTGTGTCTTTGTGTTGTGATTTTAATATGTCCATCCACTCTGTGTTTTCCTGTAAAATTGTAGATCAGATCCAGGTTTGACTTTGGGAGTGGGGGGTGGTGCAAAAATACCTCAGAGATAGGCGATGTTGAGTCCTATTGTATTGCACCAGGAGACATAATACTATCTGTTTGCCTCTCTTTTTGAGATGTTAAGATTAATCACTGGCTTAAGTACTATAACTTGGCTTGTCATGTTGTCCTTTTGAAATCTACAAGACAGGATGTCCTGTCTACACCCCACATCCTGCATCTGTTTGACTGTTTCCTCGTGGCATCATTCGACTTCTTCCTCTCCCTTTGTATTGTCTGTAACCGGCAGTTATGTCCAAGGTAGAGACTTGATTAGATTCTAGTTAAATAGATTTGGTAAGATAGAAGTGGCGCCGTATTCTTTATAGCCCATCACTTCAGGTAGCGAATAATATCAAGTTGTTCCCACCAGGAGTGGGAAAATGTTTGACCCCTTGGTAAAGGGGGTGATCATTAGAGGTCTCCATTGGAAAGGCACATTTTTCTCTTTACGATGAGTAAACCATTTGCAGGGTAACACTTTTGAATCTTCAGGGGGTGGGATTCCTGTTTGGGATGCCTATTTTATTTAAAATTTGTTGTTTTGGCAAATTTTTAAATGTACATAAAAGTTGCAAGAACAGCACAAAGAATTCTCATGATTTTCACCTGGACCAGTTTTTAACACTTTGCCACCTTTGTCTTTTTCTCTATCTTATGTGTATATCAGTCAGTTCAGTTCAGTCACTCAATCATGTCCGACTCTTTGCGACCCCATGGACTGCAGCATGCCAGGCTTCCCTGTCCATCACCAACTCCCGGAGTTTACTCAAACTATGTCCATGAAGTCTGTGATGCCATCCAGCCATCTCATCCTCTGTTGTCCCCTTCTCCTCCTGTCCTCAATCTTTCCCAGCATTAGGGTCTTTTCCAGTGAGTCAGTTCTTCGCATCAGGTGGCCAAAGTATTAGAGTATATGTGTGTATATGGGCATATATCTATATATTATTAATACATTATATTACCATAGATAACCGCTTCAACATAAATTGCAAACACCTCACCCTTTTACATTTTTAAAAAAATTTTTACAATGTTGTGTTGGTTTCTGCCATACAACAATGACAATCAGCCGTAATTATACATATGTCCCCTCCCTGCTGAGCTTCCCTCCTCTCCCCTCATCCCACGCCTCTAGGTCATCCCAGGGCACCAGACTGGGCCCCTGTGCCACACACCATCTTCTCACCAACTATCCATTTTACACACACTAGAAACACTTCACTCTTAAATAAATCAGCATCAGATATTTCCTAAGGACAAGTATAATTCCTTTCCTAAGCATAGCTGCTACTGCTGCTGCTGCTAAGTCACTTCAGTCGTGTCCAACTCTGTGTGACCCCATAGACGGCAGCCCACCAGGCTCCCCCATCCCTGGGATTCTCCAGGCAAGAACACTGGAGTGGGCTGCCACTTCCTTCTCTAATGCATGAAAGTGAAAAGTGAAAGTCAAGTCACTCAGTCGTGTCCGACTCTTCGCAACCCCATGGACTGTAGCCCACCAGGCTCCTCCATCCATGGGATTTTCCAGGCAAGAGTACTGGAGTGGGGTGCCATCACCTTCTCCGCCTAAGCATAGCACCATCATCCAATTCAGGAAGTTGAACATTAATACAGTTTTACAGCTAATACACAATCCGTATTCAAATTTCATCAGTTGTCTGCACGCTGCCCTTTTTGATATTTTAAACATTTTTGGCCGCTCTCAGTCTTGGTTGCCGCTGGCAGGCTGTCTCTAGCTGTAGCAAGCCAGGGCTCCTCGCTAGCTGCGGTGCACAGGCCTCTCATTGCCGGGGCCCTCCTGCTTCGGAGCATGCGCTCTAGGCTCTCGGGCTTCGGTAGTTGTGATGCACAGGCTTAGTTACTCCACAGCACACACACTGCCTTTTTTTACCCGCCCCCCCAAACTGGCTCCACCCCGGGGCCTGTGGGATCCCAGTTTCCTGACCAGGGATTGAACCCAAGCTCCCTGCAGTGGAAGTGCAGAGCCTTAACCACTGGACCATCAGGGAAGTCCCCACACTGCCTTTTATAGGCCGTTTTTCCCCAGATTCAGGATCCAGGCTAGGATTCCCCTCTGCATTTCCTTGATGTGTCTCTTTCGTCTCCTTTCATCTTTTATATAGTTCCTATGCCTTAAAAAAATATCTTTCATGTTGACGTTTATTTTTGAAGAATGCAGCCGGTGTTTGTAAAACGCCCCACATTTTCTCCTGGAGTGGATCCAGGTTACACATTTCCAGCAGGGACACATAAATGCATAAATGAAATAGTGGCGCCATCCCATCAGGAGGTCGGGGTGTCCGTTTGTCCCACTGTTGGTGATGTTAGCTTCAGGTACTTGGTTCAAACGGTGTCTTTCAGCCTCCTTTATGATATTTCCAAAGTATCTGTGTAATGAATAGATATTGCATGAGAAGCTTCTGTCATTCAGTGTTTTAATGACCACTGATGATGCTTGCCTGCACCCTGATATCATTGTGTGCGTGCGTGCTAAGCCGCTTCAGTCATGGCTGACTCTCGGTGACCCTATGGGCTGCAGCTGTTGCTGGGCGCAGGCTTTCACTAGTTGCAATGAGTGGGTGCTCCGCTCCAGTTGTGCTCAGGCTTGTCACAGGGGTGGTTTCTCTTGTGCAGAGCACGCACTCTGGGGCCTGGACTCAGTAGTCATGGCGCACAGGCTTAGTTGCCCCGTGGCCTGTGGAATCTTCCCAGGTCAGGGACCAAACCTATGTCACCTGCATGGGCAGGCGGATTCCTCACCAGTAAGCCGCCAGGGAAGTCCTGATCTGCTTTCTCTGTCTGAGGATTTGCCTATTTGGACATTTCCTATAAATGGAAGCTCACAATATGCGGTCTTCTGCGTCTAGCTTCTTTCACTCAGCATATTTTCTAGGTTCCACCATGTGGCAGTATAAATCAGCACTTCGTTCCTTTTTTTGGCTGAATACTATTCCTTTATATGGCTATACCACATTTTGTTTATCCATGCAGTTGATAGACATTTGGGTTGTTTCCACGCTTTGGCTATTATGAATGCTGCTGCTGCAAACATTCCTGCACAAGTTTTTGTGTGAGCATATGTTTGCAGTTCTCTCGGCTAAATACCTAGGAGTGGAATTGCTGGGTCATATGGTAATTCTATCTTTAACGCTTTGAGGAACTGCCAAATGAAATTCCGATACTTTTTACGTGCCACAAAATACTCTTCTTTTGATTTTTTTCAACCACTTAATCATGTAAAAGTCATTCTTAGCTAGTAGACCATACAGAAACAGGAGGTGGGCTGGATTTAGCCTTGGGTCGGGGTAGAGGGGTTGTTTTTTGCTACCCCCTTTCACAGGCAATGGAAGGAATTCAGATTTATTCTGGGTGTGATGGGCACACAGATGTTTGTTTGTGTAATAGGATTGTAGGGGAAGGTGCTAATGAGGATTACAGAGATTAATTTAGGGTTGAGGATTTTACTGCCTCCTTAAGCCACCTTTAACGGATTCCTATGTGGCACAGCAGTAAAGAATCCACCTGCCAAGGCAGGAAACACAGGAGACACGAGTTCAGTCCCTGGGTCAGGAAGATCCCCTGGAAATGGAAACCCATTCCAGCATTCTTGCCTGGAAAATCCCATGGACAGAGGAGCCTGGTGGGCTACAGGGTTGCCAAGAGTCAGACACAATTGAGCACACACCCATTGTAAGCCACGCTTGTATGGCTACTGTTTAAAAGAAAGTTCATCTTGGGGCTTCCTTGGTGGTCAAATGGTTGACTCCAGGTTCCAGTGTACAGGGCATGGGTTCAATCCCTGGTCAGGGAACTAAGATCCCCCATGCCGCTCATATAAATATATATGTTTATTTTATATACATATATATGTTAGAAAAAGAAAGTTCAACTTGAGGAAGTGATACTTGCCTTTTAAAAATTCTCAAATGAGACTTCTCTCCATTTTCTCCCTGTACCTCTGTATCCTCAACTCTAAAGAGAGATAAAAATGGTACCTACTTGAAAGTGTTATTGTGAAGTTTGAATGAGTTAATGCATATGACACTCAGAATGGTGCCTGGCACAGAGCAAGACCTACACAAGCAGCTGCTATTATTGTTGTTGATGTTACTATCTAGACAGCCTCAGTTCTGCTTCATCCTGCCCCACCTTGGGCCTATCACAGCTCCAGCATTTCTCCCCTCCAGTCCCTTCCCACAACCCATCAGCCCCCAAAGGATCTTCTAACACCACAGTCTGGCCTTGCCCTCCCTCTGTTTCCAACATTCCATGGCTCCCTAGTACCCTTGCCATCAATGCCAAGCTCCTCAGACTGGCATTTGAGGCTCATCATGGCAATGCCCCTGCCCAGCCTTCTCTGGCGTTGTTTCTGGTGGCTGCGGGCCATGTTTTTGAGCTGCATGGATGGGTCAGTTCAGCATTCCCCCTCCAGTTCTGGTTGGAACAATGCTAGTCCCTCTGCCCTGCCTGGGGTGGTATCAAGGCTTTCCTGCATTCTTCCCTGGGCCCATCCTTTGAGATTTAGGACAAAATCCAGCTTCCAGGAAACTTTCCTTGACTCCCTCCACCCCTGCCCCCAGGCGGCTTTGGTGTCTTTTCTGGACCCATGGAACTTTATGCTACTATTTCATCTGCAAATTTTTTTAAATTAATTTTTCTGGTGCACCACACAGTATGTGAGATCTTTGCTCCCTGACCAGGGATCAAACCAGCACCCCCCTGCAATGGAAGTTCAGAGTCTTAACCACTGGACCGCTAGCGAAGTCCCTGTGCTACCATTTCCCTTACAGTGTTGTCACCATGGATGTGACTGCTGACCAGTGTCCATATTTGCCTTCCCCAACTGCACTGTGAGCCCCTGATGGCAGATTAGGGGTGCGGGGGTGGGGGGAGGGAGGAGGAGGCTGTTGACTTATCTCTAGACTCCCTGCACCCAGCCCAGGACCAGCCCACAAGGGACTTCAATTGATGGGAGCTTCCCAGGTAGCTCAGACTGTAAAGAATCCACCTGCAGTGCAGGAGATCCCAGCTCAAGAAACTCCCCTGGAGAAGGGATAGGCTACCCACTCCAGTAGTCTTGGGCTTCCCTGGTGGTTCAGACAGTAAAGAATCCACCTACAATGTGGGAGACCTGGGTTCCATCCCTGAGTTGGGATGATCCTCTGGAGGGGGGCATGGCAACCTACTCCGATATTCTTGTCTGGAGAATCCCCATGGACAGAGGAGCCTGGCGGGCTACAGTCCATGGGGTTGCAGAGTCGGACACAACTGGGTGACTAAGCACAGCACAGTCCAGGATAGAATGGGATGGGGGCCGGGAGGGGAAGATGGCAGTGGGATGCAGGGGCCCGGGGCTGGGGAAAGGGGCCCACTGCCAGTGGGCCAAGGCATCCCTCTACTCCCCCAGGCCTCTCCTTGGTGGTGGGCTTGGTTCTTTACATTTCCAGCATCAACGACGAGGTCATGAACAGGCCCAGCAGCTCGGAGCAGTATTTCCACTATCGCTACGGGTGGTCTTTTGCCTTCGCAGCATCCTCCTTCCTACTCAAAGAGGTGATGTCTGTGGGGCCCAGACTTTAGAGTTTTGAATGGGGACCGGTGGCAGGGGCGTGCGTGATTCCTGGGTCCAGGAGGAAGAGGCGGCTGTGGGTTAGACTGTGGATTAAAAGGAGGTGGTGGCTGAGGTCCTAGCCCCCAGGTCCTGGAGGAGGAAGGTCTGGGAGCTCCAACTCCTGGGGTCCCAGGGGAGAAGGGGGAGCCTGGATTCCCAGATCTCTGGAAGGATGAAGCGGGGAACTCTGACTCCTGGGGTGGGGGACGGTGGGGAGGGAGGAGGAGGCCAGGCCCCTAGTCCCCCGCTTCTGGGAAAGGAGGAAGCTAGAGGCCTGGACTCCCGGGTCCTGGGAGAGCGGGGCTGGCGGGCCTTGGCAGCGGGGGCGGTGCGCCGGGGCCAGCCGCGGGGACTCTGGTCTTGCCTCGGCAGGGAGCCGGCGTGATGTCCGTGTACCTGTTCACCAAGCGCTACGCGGAGG
>SJXQ01010438.1:141447-154396 GCA_006408695.1 Aepyceros melampus
GGCTGCTCGCTCCTCGCGTCCTGGCTCTGAGTGCCCCGACCTCGGATGACCCCGTTTCCAGCGCCTTCCTCATCCCCTTTGACCCTCTGGCCCCACGTGGGCTGTTTGTCCCCTCAGACATCACGCCCCGTCCCGTCCCGTCGGACCGGAACTCGTGGTCCCCTCCTCTTTGCTTTTGGGGGCTTGTCTTCCAGGAGTCTTGTCCTGGCTTCCTCTCCCCGTCTCCGCCCCTGGTCCTAGTCTTTTCTGGCCCTTTCCGGGGCTCTGCTTCCCATTGTGTCCACTCAGCCTCCCTTTGGCCTCTTCCTCTCCAAGCGGAGGCACTGCCTCTTCCAGTCGCCATCTCCGCTCTTTCTCTGGCCCCGCTCTTTCCCTCTTGCAGCCTCCCTCCCAGCCGGTTCCCCCTGCCTCCCGCCTGCCTACCCCGACTGTCCCCCTGGGCCAGCCCTCTTCCTCTTAGCAACCCCTCCGTCCCATTCTCAGCTTTGCCATTTCTTTCCACATGGCGTGGAGGTGCTGGGCTGGGGCGCAGGACACCTGAGTCCCAGTCCTCTCCTGCGTCAGTCCCCCCTCCCCTGTGTGGCCACTACCTGCTCACATCCCCAGCCTCACCAGCCCTGATCTGCAGCGCAAAGAAGGAGCCAGCCAATCCCCAATTTACCCCTCCAGGGCCCCAAAGATCACAATCTGTCACTTCTCTTTTTTTAATGCTTCTCTTTTCCCCATCATTTCCTCCTCCATTTTGCTGGGCACTCTCAATAGGCCAGAAGTGTTATTCTCTTATTTAATCCCCTGGCGGGGGCAGAATGCTATCCTCTGGTTGGGGGTGAGGAAACTGAGGCTCAGATAAGTTAAGCCACTCGTCCAAGGTCACCCAGCTGTGGCTGGGGGCAGAGCCAAGAGAACTCGGGTCTGAAGGATGGGATTTACAGATATGCTTTGTCTGGCGTGCGGAGTGTTCAGAACCGAAACCACAATCGGAATCAGTTGCCAACATTTAAAAATAGGGAGACTGCACGTTGAGAATCTGATTTCCAGCTTCTTTTGAACTAGTAGAAGATCTGATAACATGGGGCTGGCATTGTCCAGCAGCCCTGGTCTGCCGGATCTGAGTAGCAGCTGCTCTTCAGATCACGCGTGTGGGTCTCCTTTTCCCCAGTCACCTCTGCTCCCTATTGCCTCACACCCATCCAATTTCCCCATGATGTTACTCTCTGCCTCGTGTGGGCATCTGACTTCATCTTCATTCCCTGGTCTGACTGAGCATCAGGCACAGAGCCGTGTGTGGGGACTTGCCTCTTGGAACCCCCAGGACAACGTACTGTGAACCATAATATTTCCATGTATTCATCCCCTCCTTCAAAAACCACTGTTTATTGAGTTTCTACTATGTGCCAGGCACCATTCTTGATACTGGAGCTACAGCTTCAGTGCAGGGAAAAGCAGCAACAACAAAGATCCCTGTTGTTATGTGTCTTACATTCTAGAAGGAGAGACAGACGATAAGAGAGATGAGTAAATACAACATCTAGGGTGTTAGATGGAGCTGAGTGCTAAGGAGGAAAAAGAGCAAAGGAGGGGATGGGAAGTGTTAGGGGCAAGAGTGTGAAGCTGTAGAAACTGGAGATAAAGGAGACCAAACGGCTGACATCTGAAGGGTGGGCTGAATGGACCCAGAGATGGAGCCATGTGCCTTCTGGAGGGAAATGCTTTAGGCTATAGAACCTGGCTCATCAATGGGAATGTGCCTCGTGTCTGACTGCCAGGGGAGACCCATCACCCGGCCAGGGCAGAGCTGGTGTAGGAGGAACGCAGTAGGAGGTGCCAGCAAGGTGCACAAACTTTCAGGTCCTGGGATGTGATCTGCTTTTCCCATCGTAGGCTCCTGGGCAGAGGAGTGATAGGAGCTGGCTGAAAGGTTAAGGGGATCGCTGCGCTGTGTCTCTGAGAGGGAGGTGGGAGGGAAAAGGGAAAACAGGAGCTGGCTTATCTGGGGTGGGAGACGTAGAATTGGGGTTGGAATTGAGAGCACCTTCTGCAGCTACAGCGGGCAGGCAGGAACTGCTGATGGGGGCAGTGGCAGGATGTGAGAAAAAGGAGTCTGGATGTCTTGAAAGCAGGGTTTTCCAACCTCAGCCTTGTTGACTTTTGGGGGATGGATAATTCGGCATTGCAGTGGCTGGTGGTGGTGGTGGGTGGCGGGTGGAAGGAAGGTCCTCTGTGTTGTAGGAGGTTTAGCAATATTCCCGGGCTCTACCTCCAAAGACCAGCAGCATCCGTCAGCGTGGCCGCCAAAATCGCCAGCTGTCTCTGGACTAGGAATAAAACTGCCCCTAGTGAGAGTCACTGCTCAAAGTCTGTGGCCTGAGCCCCGGACAGTGTGGTAGGGGTGGAGGTGGGGGATATTTATCAGTTGAAACAGTTGGTATTTTATGTATTTGTGTTTCTTTCTCAGTTGTTTAGTTGCTCAGTCACGCCCGACTCTTTGTAACCCCATGGTCTGTAGCCCACCAGGCTTCTCTGTCCATGGGATTCTCCAGGCAAGAATACTGGAGTGGCTAGTTATTCCCTTCTTTCTCTAGGGGATCTTCAGGACCCAGGGATCGAACCCGTGTCTTCCACATTGGTAGGCAGATTCTTTACCATCTGAGCTGCCAGAGAAGCCTTAATTTATTGTAAGGAGGGCTGTCATAAGATCAGGTTTGGAAATGTTAAATTGGGGTGCCTGCTGGTGATCATGTCTAAGATAGGAGTCCGCATAGGAGAGGACCCACAAAGCGCTGCAGAGTTGGTCTTTTAGGCTTTGTGGGGCGTGTGATCTCTGTCACCGCTACTCCTAAAAACAACCAGAGACAATGCGTGAGTGGATGAGTGTGGCTGGGTTCCAATTAAACTTCCTTCACGGGCACTGACATTTGAATTCTATATCATTTTCTCGTACCACGAGAGTCTTTCTTGACAGTTTTTCAATCTTTTTTTTTTTTTTTAATAAGTAAAACCTACTCTTCACTGGGTTTGGCCGTTGGGCTGTAGTTTGCTAAACGCCCCCACCCCGGTCTAAGACATTAGTGATAAGATGTATGAGGCCAGAGTTCAGGAGGATGTCTGGGCTGGGGGGCGGTGGGTCATGGCGTGTGGATGGATGAGCAGAGACAGAAGCACACACAAGGTTAGTTGAAGGGCCAGTGACTGAGCTAGTCCAGTATTCAAAGACAATCAGACAGATGAGAAGAGCCAGTGACGGGAGCTAAGAAAGGAGAGACCACAGAGGTTGGGGGGAAATAACGGGCTAAGTGAGGTCCCTGGAGACAAAAAGCAAATGACTTAAGGACGGGTTAAAGGCAGGTCAGCTTTATTGTTACTTAGTCATCATTCGTGTGCCACTGGATTCTCACAGTAACCCTGTGCATTGTTTACGACCGAAAGCTTAGGGCTCAGAGAAGGGAAGCAACTTTCCCAAGGTCACACAGCTAACAGGCCATCGAGTCCGCGTCTGTTTCATTTCCTAAGTCAGCACATCCACCAGCCTCCATCCTATCCAAGGATCCGGGAGTGTAGAAACTGTTACCCCGGGGCCGTGGTCCTCAGAAGGTGCTGTCCCCCAGAGAATTCTTGGGTCTCATCCTGTCTCCTTCCAAGTGCCTCTGAGAAACGCAGTAGGAAGTGGTGTTGGAGACCCAGACTCTGGAACAGAACTCATTGGGTTACTTCCTGCCTGCCAGGCACTGAAACGTGACCTTGAGCCATATGGTCAACATCTCTGCTTCTTTTCACCATCAGTGAGATGGGCGGTATAATAACCCCTAACCTACAGGGCTACGGAGGGAGCCCAGTGAATTATTCCATTCAGAAGGCCAGTAGACACAGCGTAAGGGCTAGACTGTGTGGCTTCTGTTCTGTTCTTATTATTAGGAATTTGGGTGACCCATCCCTGAATCTCCCCTCCTCGATAACCCGAAGTCCCATCCCTCCAAGCAGCGCTGCCCAACAGAAACATCACACCAGCTGCCTCTCTAACTTAAACGTCTCTGTGCTGTGTGCATTGCTGACTCGCTCCGTCCTCTCCGACTCTTTGCCACCCCATGGACTGTAGCTTCCTACTAGTGACATTAAAGGGCTTCCCTAGTGGTTCAGTGGTAAAGAATCTGCCTGCCAGTGTAGGAGACGTGGGTTCAGTCCCTGGGTTGGGAAATCCTCTAGAGAAGAAAATGGCAACACACTCTAGTATTCTCGACTGGAGAAGCCCACAGACAGAGGATTCTGGTAGGTCTACAGTCCACGGGGTCGCAAAGAGTCGGACACGACTGAGTGATTAAACAACACTAAGAGACATTAAAACAAGTACAAAGGGAAGGTTCAACGGGTCTAACTTAATAAATGCAATTATACAATATATTAATATAAAGGTTAGTAATTGATTTTATTTAACCAAGCATAGCCAAAATATTATTTTAGTATGTGAGCAATATAACAAATATTAATGAAATACGGTGCTTTCTTCTTCATAATGAATCTGAAATCTGCTGCATATTTTAGGCTCATGCTTCATCTCAACTGCCACCTTTCAGAACCAGCCTCCTGGGGCTGGGGGCATCCGGATGGGTCTAGCCCCCTTCTCAGGAATCTCAGCGCCCAGCATTTGGACCTACAGCCTGATTTACTCTAGCAGCCTATTGAAAGCCCCTGTGCTCAGCACTTTGCAGGCCTTATTATCTCATTGAATCCTCCCAATTGCTCCAGGAGGGAAGGTATTATTATCACAAGAGTTTGTCAGAGCAGGAAGCTGATGGCCAGAAAGGGGAAGTGAGTCAGCTACAGGGCCACCCAACATGCGGGGGGCAGTGTGCGTGTCTGCACAGGCCTTCACCCCCACGCCCGCCCAGGTCTGTGCTCTGCGGGCCCTCAGGGATGCGCCGGTTTGCGTCACCATCGTTCCTGCACACACAGAGCTCCCAGCCCAGGCGGTTGGATAATATGCAGAGGCAAGTTTTCTGCTCTTTAACTCCTGTGTTTCACAGCGTGTGCATGCTAAGTCGCTTCAGTGTGTCCAACTCTTTGCGACCTGGTCAACTGTAGCCCACCAGGCTCCTCTTTTCGTGGGATTCTCCAGGCCAGGATACTGCAGTGAGTTGCCTTGCCCGCCTCAGGGGGTCTTTCTGACTCACGGATCGAACCTGCGTCTCTTATGTCTCCTGCATGGGCAGGTGGTTCTTAACCATGGGGCCAGGTGGGAAGCCCCACGCATACGCGGAGTGAGCACTTATCAAACCTTATCTGGTCATATCGCCATCCTCATTTTCCAGGCCAGGAAGCTGAAGCTCAGAGGTATTCAAAACCCCAAAGCCACACAACTGGGAAGTGACTGTCCTGGTATGCGCAGCCAGAGAATACACTTTCAAAGCCCGAGCTTGTGGCTACCATAACCACTGTGCTCTGCTTCCCTAAAGACGCTCCCTGCTGGGAATTCCCTGGCAGTGCAGTGGTTAGGACTCCCTGCTTCTACTGCAGGGGACACGGGTTCGATCCTTGGTCGGGGAACTAAGATCCCACAAGCTGCGCAGTGTAGCCCAAACAAAGGAACAAGCAGAAAGCTCACCTCTGAGGTCCAAACTCTCCTCCTCATAATTTAACTTCTACATGGGACTGAGCAACTTACGCCTCAGTTTCCTCACCTATAATGCAGTGAAGTGAAAGTGAAGTGAAGTCGCTCAGTCGTGTCCCACTCTTTGCGACTGCATGGACTGTAGCCTACCATGGTCCTCCGTCCGTGGGATTCTCCAGGCAAGAATACTGGAGTGGGTTGCCATTTCCTTCTCCAGGAGATCTTCCCAGCCCAGGGATTGAACCCGGGTCTCCCACATTGTAGGCAGACGCTTTACCGTCTGAGCTACCAGGGAAATTTGCAGGAGTGCTATTATTTC
Source organism: Aepyceros melampus (assembly GCA_006408695.1). NCBI lineage: Eukaryota > Metazoa > Chordata > Mammalia > Artiodactyla > Bovidae > Aepyceros > Aepyceros melampus. Next base: position 147,369 of record SJXQ01010438.1, read on the forward strand.
CTGGTATCCTTAGGGTTGGTCATCCATGCTGAGGGTATTGTTCAGTCGCCAAGCTGTGTACGACCCTTTGTGACCCCATGGACTGCAGCACGCCAGGCCTCCCCATCCCTCACCATCTCTCAGAGTTTGCCCAAGTTCAAGTCCATTGAATCAGTGATGCCATCCAGTCCTCTTCTGAGAGTGTTAACAGCTCTCAAATGCTTGGAGTGGTGTCTGCTGTGTGGTTAGCCCTCAGTAAGTTTTCTACTAGTTAAGTGAACCTCTCAGGTGATTTAGTGGTTAAGAATCCACCTGTAATGCAGGAAACACGGGTCCATCCCTGGGTCGGGAAGATCCCCTGGAGAAGGGAATGGCAACCCACTCCAGTGTTCTTGCCTGAGAAATCCCTTGGACAGAGGAGCCTGGTGGGTACAGTCCATGGGGTCACAAGGAGTCAGCCACAACTTAGTAATTAAATAACAACAAAGTACTAGTTATTATTACTTACAGCATGACTAGTCTGTGGAGAGAGTCTGCATGTTACTTTCCATGCTCAATCTCACTGAATTATCATTCATGTTTTGAGAAAAGCACTATGATCCCATTTAAGAAAGAGAGAACTTGAACCCACCTACCAGAGCATAGTGGATGTGCTGTTGGGTAAGCATTTGCTCCCACAAGATGTATCTTCATTCATTCATTCAATTACTTTTTTTTAAAGTGTAGTAAAATTCACATAACAGAAAATATATCATCTTAACCCATTTTAAAAGCACAGTTCAGCAGTGTTAGGTATATTTACATTGTGTACCAAGCTCCAAAACACTTTTCATTGTGCAGAATTGAAACTCTACCCATTCTTCCCCACTCCCAGCCCCTGGCAACCAGCATTCTTTCTGTCTCTATGAATTTGACTGCTATAGACACCTCATATGAGTGCAATCATACAGTGTTTGTATTCGTGTAACCGACTTATTACACTTTGCATGTCTTCAAGGTTCATCCAGGTTGTGGCATGTGTCAGAATTCCGTTGTTTTTAAAAGGCTGGATAATATTCCGTTCTATCCATATGCCACACTTTGTTTATCGGTTCATGCGTTGATGGACACTTAGGTTGCTTTTGGCTGTTGTGAATAATGCTGCTACAAAAATGGATATATTTGTATATTTCTTAGAGACCTTGCTCTCAATTCCTTTTCATATATACCCAGTGGTGGAATTGCAGCTAAGATCCCCCACATGCCTCCTGGCCAAATAAACCAAAACCTAAAACTGAAGAATTATGGGGTTCCCTAGTGGCTCAGAGGGTAGAGAGTCTGCCCGCAATGTGGGAGACCTGAGTTCAATCCCTGGGCAGGAAGATCCCCTCGAGAAGAAAATGGCAACCCACTCCATTATTCTTGCCTGGAAAACCCCATGGATGGAGGGGCCTGGAGGGCTACAGTCCATGGGGTAGCAAAGACTGAGCGACTTCACTTTCATAATTTTGTTTTTAATTTTTTGAGGCCCCTCCATCCTATTGTCCATAGAAACCAAACCAGTTTACTTTCCCACCAACAGTGCAGACAGGTCCCAATTTCTCCACATCCTCGCCAACACTGGTTATTTTCTGTTTTGTTTTGTTTGTTTACAGTAGCCGTCTGAATGGGATGGTATCTCATATCTATGAGATAGTATTTCACTGTTGTTTTCACTTGCATTTCCCGAGTGACTAGTTTGTATGGACCATCTTTTCATGCTCTTCTTGCCCATTCAACCACTCTTACATACAAATATCACGCATTTCCGATGCTCTAGGCATTGTTCTGGATGTTGGGACACCTACAGGCTTAGATTCCAGTGGGAGCAAACTGCTGTGTGTTTGAATTCTGCTTCCACCACCCATCAGCTGTGAATCAATGAACCCTTTGTATGCCTCTATTTCCTCATCTGGACAATGGGTGTATGACGTGGTATCAACGGAACACTCAATTGCTCCCAGCAAAGTGCTAAATCTCTGTACCTGGATTCAACCCTCGTAACAACCAGGGAGGTGCATCCTAGTATCCCCCATGTTATAGGAAAAGGGACCGAAGCAAACTAGTCCAAATAAGGCCAACAAGGATGTGGTGTAAGGACATGATGGATTCAGGCTTCATTATCAAACAGCGCGACTCCAGTTCCTAACGTTCGGCCACTGCACGACACCAATACCATTATCTATTTCATGGGTCTCCTGGGAGCTCCGGATGAGTTAATCTACCTCAGAAGCACTTAACAAATGTTAGTGCTTAGTGGAATTATTCACTGCCTTATAGTCCTTTCCAATCCTTTCCTTTACCCGCATTTCTTTCCCTGTCATCTTCTGCCTCGAACCTCCCCTTCTGCTATCCTTATGTTCATAATCTAATTCTTTCAACACTTATTTCTTGACGCCTCCTTTGGTGCCAGGCAATGCTAGACACACGAAGGAATCAGACCCCATGCCCCCCCACCCCCATTCAGGGACTCCCAGCGTGCTGAAGAAGATCATAGAGCAGCCCAATGCATGCTAAAAGAGAGAGAGAGAGAGAGGCCACCCCAGCCAGAATGGGTGGGAGGGGTCTCTGTGAGGGAAAACTTCCTCAAGCAGGTGCACAGTCACTGCTGTCTTGCAAGGGTTAAGTTCTCCAGGAAGAATGTGAGCAGAGTGTTCCAAAGCACTGGGCAGAAGCCTGGAGATGGGAAGGCGCCTGGAGAATTGAGGAAACAAAGTGTCTCTATACTGACTTATATGCCAGTCTCCAGCTAAGTAACGATGCATGTTCTGGGAGGGAGGAGTGGGCTGTGACTGCAGGACCCCTGGAGGCATACTTCACCCCTAGCTTGCCTTGGCTTGTTCCAACCGCCCCATCGCCTCCCTGAGGACTGCAGGTGCTGGGCGCCAAAAGAGGGGAAACCCTACTTCCCAAACAGGATTGAAGAGACGACAATCCCAATGATCCACAGGGGCTGCTCTCTCCTCCTCGGGGACTCAAGGCTTCATAGGGCCTCATGGGAGGTGGCTCAGATGGTAAAGCGTCTGCCTGCAATGCGGGAGATCTGGGTTCGACCCCTGGGTTGGGAAGATCCCCTGGAGAAGGAAATGGCAACCCACTCCAGTATTCTTGCTTGGAGAATCCCAAGGACCAAGGAGCCTGGTAGGTTATAGTCCATGGGGTCGCAAAGAGGCGGACATGACTACGTGACTAACATACACACATACACACGGGAAATGGAGTTCTTTTCGTCCTCTGTTGCCTCTCCGTTTTCCCCCGTGTTTTCAACGGATTTCGAGTTGAAAGGTCCTTGACATCACTGAAACCAACACCTTCTTTCTTACAGAGGGGGAAACAGAGCCCGCAGAGACTGTACCCGTCCAGGTTACAGGGCAAAGGTCCTGTGGCCTTTTAGTGAGTGTTGGATGTCTTCCTTTGTCCTTGTTTTAAAGCCTGGTTGGGAAACTGAGGCCAGGGAGTTTGAAGGTTTGTCCCAGGTGCGCAGACACGTTCAGGAGCCAGTATTTGCTGTCTCCCAATCAGCCCAGAAAGAGAAGGGGTTTGAGGAAAAGGGAGATGTCTTTTCTCACCCAGAGTTCCCCACCTGTTAAGTGCCCACCACCATCACCCCCCCCCCCCTTTCCCTCCAGGGTTGAAAAGAGGCGTCTGCGTGAAGATCAACCATTTCCCGGAGGACACGGACTACGACCATGACAGCGCGGAGTATCTGCTCCGTACGTGGGGGTCTGGGGCGGAGTTGGGGGGATGCTGCTGGGCTCGGACACGTGAGAGGGGAGAGGGGGCTGTGCTCCCGCGCTTAGATCGACGCGCCGAGATGAGTTTGTCAGCCAATCCAAGCCAAGATACCAAGATCTTCTGGCCTCCGATTGGCTCACTGGGTCCTCTCCCGCCCCCTCCTCTCACCTCGGGGCGGGCAAACGGGGGAGTCCCCGGAGCTGATTGGCTGCCGTGCCGGCCTGGGTACTCCGGGCCGTGACTGGTTGTCCCTCTCCGGGCCGAGATTGGCCAACCTCATCCTGGGCCCGAGAGGCAATCTGCGGCGCGGCCTGGCCACTCCCGGGAGCTGGCTGGGGAAGCCCGCGGTGCGATTGGTAGCTACCCCGAGAACGCGGCAAACCCCGAGTTGGGATTGGCTGCGGCCTCAGCCGGGCTCAGAAATCACAGAATCTGGTTGCCTGGGGTTTCGGGGAGAGTGGAAAGGACTGTAGAGAGAGAGAGAGGAGAAAGGGGAAAAGAGGAGGGAAACCCAGAGCTACGGATGAAGCAAGGCAGAAAAGGGAGGAGAGAAGAGAAAGGAGAAAAAGAGGGAGCGGGAGAGGGAGCGATGGAGGGGGCAATTGCGGGAAGAGAGAGGAGAGACCCGGAGACAGGTGAAGCCAGGCGGACGGGGTGTGGGAGGGAGACGGGATTTAGAGATGTGATAGAAAGAAGGATCTGGAGAAAGGGGGAAAGGCGCAGAAGAGAGGAAGGGAATGCAAGTGCGAGAAGGAAAAAGAGAGGGAGCTGGTCTACAAGGGAAATAGAGGCGTTCAGAGGCGGGGTGGGTGGAGTGGAAGAGAAGGAGAATGGTTAGAAAAATTAAAGGGCAGAAAAAACATGCCAGGAGAAACACAGAGGAAGAAAGAAAAGGAAGAAAAAGAGAGGGGGGCCATCAGATCGCGAAAGAGAGAAATTTTAAAGGAGAGAAAGTGAAACAAAATAGAAAAGAACCAGAACACGGTCAGAGGGGAGGAATGGGAGAAACAGCGAGAGAGAGGGGGGACAAGGCACACAGGAGGCGCGGGGCCCCAGGGGCGCAGGCAGCCGTGACTGACGCCCTGGTTCCCTCCCCACCCCCCGCCCCTCTCTTGTCTCTCTCCAGGGGTCGTCCGGGCCTCCAGCATCTTCCCCATCCTCAGCGCCATCCTGCTGCTGCTCGGGGGCGTGTGCGTGGCGGCCTCCCGCGTCTACAAGTCCAAGAGGAACATCATCCTGGGAGCAGGGATCCTGTTCGTGGCAGCAGGTGAGAGGCAGAGGGAGGGGGCGGCCCACCTGCGCACGCACGTGTGTCTGTGTGTGTGCGCGCGGGCGCGCCTGCAAAGCCACTTGCCGGACGCTTCCTGGAGCCCGGAGCCTTCCTAGGCTCTATCCCAAGCTCCATCGCCACCCGCTGGGCAAGGGAGGTGTAGCTTTCCCACCGTCTTCTCGGGGAATGAACCCACCTCAGATAGGTGTCTACCGCGTAATCCGGGATTCCAGGAGTTCAGATTCCAAAGCCGGGGTCCAGGAGATGGAAGGGAAGGAACCTGGGAGAGGGGGACTTGAGGCTGAACTGAGGTCTTGAGGATCGGGAGGACCTGAAGGGAGAGGGAGAGAAAGTGATTTGAACGCAGGTGGGGAGGAGCCTGCCCTAGGGGGCCGGACCTTGTGGTCTCCAGTGTATCCAGAAGGGGGCGGGTCCTGAGAAAGTTTCCAGGAGGCACGGCTTTTTAAAGCGGCAAGACCCCCCTCCTACTAGATGTGAGTAGTACTGAGTAATTCCGGAACTTAGAGTCTTCTCAAAGCGGTGGAATCCTGAAGAGGAGGAGGGTTCAGCATAAATAGCAGGGGATGCTTTCAGAGAAGGATGTGACCTGCAGGGGTGGGGCTTGGAGGATTTGAAGGGCGGGGCTAACTACAAACTGGGCCTAGGGAAGTCTGGCCTCGATCCTCAGGGGGCAGGGCTTAGCAAGCTGGAGGTGGGGCTTAGACTAGAAGATTGTCTAGTTCCTAACTTGTGTCCCCCTCTTTCCTGCTCTAATAAGGCTACCAAGAGGAAGGCCTAGAATAGATGATAATCATGAGAGAGTTCAGATCAACCAGAGCCGGGGTCTAGAGAGTCAACGGGATTACCTTATTGTCGAGGGTGAGGCCAAGATTTATAAAGTTAGGGGGGAGTTAGACCAATCAGTATAGGGCCTGGGTCATCTTATCAAGGGCAGAGTTTAGGCCAGCCAGGGAAGAGCCTGGGCTATCTGGGCAGGAGTTAAAACTGTCTAGGGCAGGGCTTTGGTCTTCCCGGAAGGATCTGGACCACTAAGGGTGAGCTTGAACCATCTAGGGTGGGCCCTGGACCAACTAGGGCAGCGTTTAGATCAGCTAGAGTGAGTTTTAGCACAACAGACTAGTACCTGAATTAGCCAGGAATGGTGGACCATCCGAAGCAAGATTTGGGGCCGTTTAAGGTGGGGCCTGAGCCAGCTGGGGAGGAATTTAGACCATCTGGAAAGGGCTTGGACCATGTCAGGTCGAGCATAGATCAACACGGGTTGGGGCCTAAATGCTGTGTGGTATATGGACCATCTAGGGTGGGATCTAGATCATAGTGGGTGGAGCTTAGACCAGAGTTGGGTGACGACTAGCCCATCAGGGGTGGAGCTTAGGCCAGAGTAGGGCGGGGCATAGACCATCAGGGGTGGAGCTTAGGTCAAGCAGGGCGGGGCCTAGACCATCAGGGGTGGAGCTTAGGCTGGGGCGGGGCCTAGGCCACCGTGGGTGGAGCTTAGGCCAAAGCAGGGCGGGGCATAGACCATCAGGAGTGAAACTTAGACCAGAGGGTCAGGGCCTGGGCAAGTCAGGGCTGGGTAGGGACCACTTGAGGCGGGGCCTAGGCCATCATGGGTGGAGCCTAGGCCAGAGCAGGGAGAGGCCTAGGCCATGAGGGCGGAGCCTAGGCCGGGGACAGGGCCCGGGCGGGGGCGGGCAAGGGACGGCCTCGAGGCTCCCGTCTGACCGTCCCCGCCCAGGCCTGAGCAACATCATCGGGGTGATCGTGTACATCTCGGCCAACGCGGGCGAGCCGGGCCCGAAGCGCGACGAGGAGAAGAAGAACCACTACTCATACGGCTGGTCCTTCTACTTCGGCGGGCTGTCGTTCATCCTGGCCGAGGTGATCGGCGTGCTGGCCGTCAACATTTACATCGAACGCAGCCGCGAGGCGCACTGCCAGTCTCGCTCGGACCTGCTCAAGGCCGGCGGGGGCGCGGGCGGCAGTGGCGGGAGCGGCCCCGCGG
>SJXQ01010438.1:154790-212865 GCA_006408695.1 Aepyceros melampus
GGTGTTTTTTGCAGTTTTGAGATGTTTTCTTTTTAATGTTTTGCTGTGTGCATGTGGGGGCGGGGCTCAGGGAGGGATTCCCAGCCCAGCCCAACTCCTGGAGAGGGGCGCATAACACACGAATATAGAGTTATACCTACAAACTATATATATATATGCTCTATATAAAGAGACAGAAGACCAAAGGGATGCAGAGAGGCACAGTGAGGTGGGATGGGCGTGCGCATTCATTCACTTCTTCGTTCATCATTCCATAAGGTTTTCAAAAGCACCTGCTATGTACCAGGATGGTGGCTGGGGAGGAAACATAAACAGGCCCAGAGACAGACTCCGTCATTCATTACCAGCAAGTTATTTGTGTATTTCGGGGCCAAACATTGTGCTGAATGCTGAGTCTACAGAAGGGAAGAAGTCAGACTTCCCCAACGTCTTCATAGAGTTTGTATCTCGTGCATGAGACAGGCACTAATCAAAGAATTGCATAAGCGACAATAAGTTCCAGTTGGGGCAAAAGAGAAACCCCAAGTGCTACAGAATCCTCCAGCAGGGAGGCTAACCCAGTTTAAAAGCAAAGGATAAACCAGGTAACACTGAAAGAATGATAAGAAGCCAGTCAGGTGGAGCTGGAGGGAAGTGTCCCAGCCAGAGAACAACATATGCAAAGGCCCTGGGGCAGGAAGAGCTTTCAGAAAAGGCTAACATGTATGTACTGAGCCAGATGGAGGTGGAACAAGATGAGACTGGAGATGTAGACAGGGCCAGACTGCCCCCAGGACTTTGTAGGTTAGGTCAAGGGTTTAGATTTCTTTTTACTATTTAAAAATTTATTTTAAAATATTTATGGAAAAGGAATCTTAGAAAATGAATATTTTTCTCCTGTGGCCAAAACTGGCAAAGATTGGTGGTGGTTCAGTCACTAGGTCGTGTTCGACTCTCGAGACCCCGTAGACTGTAGCCTACCAGGCCCCTCTGTCCATGGGATTCTCCAGGCAAGAACACTGGAGTGGGTTGCCATTTTCTTCTCCGGGAAGAGTTCAAATTTTAACCCGAGGGCAGCGGGGAACCACAGAGTGGCTTTAAACAGGATCATGACATGAACAATGGGAGGCAGGAACTCAGAGATGAGAGTGAGAGGCAGAGACGCGCCAAAATAAGGATCAAATACAGGCACTGACACTTCAGACTCACGGTGCTGAGAGGGAGCAGATAATTGCACAGACTGAAGCACAGGCCTGGTGTTTGGTGGGCAGGAAAAACACTAGGACTTAAGAGAGTCATGTTTCACTCATTCATTAATTCAGCCATTCAGTCACTCCTTGACATTTCTGGACCAAGCAGTGTGTGAGCATCAGGATCCCCAGAGCTGCTCTCGAGGAGGAGTCAAAAGCCAGACTCCAAGTAGGGTGCAGTAACAGGGACCAGGATGGGAACCTTGACCAGAGAGGAAGAGAGCGTGACCAAGCCCCAGGAGTGGGCAGTCCTCAGGGAAACTTCCTGGAGAACCTCAGGCCCAGCCTGGGTTTCCAAAGGATGAGTAAGGAAGGCTTTCACGGCAGAACTACTCAAGTAGGGTGGTGGTGGGGCGGGGGATTGGAAGAGCATGAAGTCCTGGGGTCAGGACTCCTTTTAGGGTGCAAAAGGTCAGGGTAGGGGTGGGCGGTGAGACTAGGGAAGCAGCTAGAAGCCAGAGTCTCAATGCGCTAGGGTTCTGGGCTGGTGAGTTTGGACTTTATTCTGAGGGTGATGGGAAACAGAGTTTGGAGCAGGTGAAGAGCAGGTTGAGACGTGAGTGTCAGAAGGAACCACCTGGGACGTGGGAAAGGAGTGGATAGGGTGTCGATGCTGTGAAGTAGATGAGACAGGATGGCAGTTGAGATGGGAAAGGGCTGGGGGTAGAGAAGGTGGAAGGATGGATTTGAAGGTCACTGAGGACACAGAAGTGAGAGCACTCACTGCGTTTCCCTTCATTTGCTCAGCAAGTATTTCCCAAGACCCCCCACCACCACCTCCCCTTGTGGCAGGTTCTGTGCTCAGCGATACTTGGGGGGCAGGGAGGATTCAGAGCCTGCCCTGCCCTCCAGGGGCTCCCAGCTTGGTGGGAAGACAGACCTGGACACAGATGAGGGGAAAGTGGTTGGCAATGTGCCAGGCTCCACCAGCTTCTCTGTTGATAACATGGAGCAGCAGAAAGTGGGTAGAACAGAGGAGGGATGGGACCACAACTGGGTATTGAGAATTTCCCTCTGGGGTCCCTGTGGTGGACAAGAAAGACCGATGGGCAGGGGACCAGGGAGGGACTGGACAAGGGCAGTGCTGGGAAGAGATTCTGGGAAACGTGGGGAAAGGAATACAACTCACAGGACAGAGGGGCACTTACTGTAGGGGTGATAAACAGAGGACTGGAAGAGGTGGCACGAAAAGGGACAGCTTTGGTAGGAGAAGGGGAGCACAGCTGGCTAGAGGATATTGGATTCTAGTGTTCAAAAGCCAAACATAAAGCAAGACAGAGGTGGAGCATGGGCAGAAGGGAAAGAGATGGCCGGGGGTGCGGGAGACCAGGGCAACAGAGGCCAAAACTGAGTGAGTTACAGGGGCAGAGGAAACAGTGATCCAGAAGGGAGAGGAGGAGGGGCGGACACAGCGATGTGCAAGTCCGGACAGAGAAGGCTCAGAGAAGCAAATACACACACACACACACACACAGATGGAGGGAGAAAGATGCAGGGATGTGCCGAGAAAGAAAGGTGGGGCTTCAGAAGCACGCTTAGGGTGTAGGGACAATCCATTTCTTTGGTTTGTTTCAGTATTCAAGAAATAGTTATTGAGTGCCCACCTCTTCTAGGCCAGTCTAGGTGCAGGGAATGTGCAAGTGAACAGATGGCCAGGCTTTTACTGTCCTGGAACTCACAAGAGAGACACACAAGAAACAATAAGAAATTTCAGTCACGGCAAAGTGTTTCCAAAATGAAGCTGGAAAGAGAATTCCCTGATGGTCCAGTGGTTAGGATTCGAAGCTTTTAACACCATGGCCGGGGCTCAATCCTTGGTCAGAGAACTGAGATTCCCACAGCCACAGGGTGTGTCTAAAAAAAAAAAAGTGAATTGGGACATGGTGACTTCAGATGAGGAACCTCAGGAAGAACCCACTGCAAAGGTAACAAGGGTTGTGAGAAGGAAAGGCACTTACCAAACATTACAGCCAAGCAGCGACGCAGAGTTCTGAGAAAACTACCCATTTTCAAGGAGACCCCATTGTGGGCAGAGGAAGAAGGGTGAGCAAATTAGGCTGAGCTCGGAAGCGTGGGCTGGGGGCCCGTCCTGTGGGGCCTCGTAGCTCTGGGAGGAAATCTGAATTTTACTCTAGTTCAGGGGGATGAGCATAAGAATGACAGCCCCTATTTTTATTTAGAAATGAAGTAACACCCACATTGCTGTGCTGAGAAGAGATTTAGGAGTGAAGGTGGAAGGAAGGAGGTAAGAGGGTGTCGTCCTTTTCCAGTTGAGGCTGATGGTGGCCTGGACCAATATGGAGGAACAGGGCGTGGGCTTGTGGAGGCAGGGTCTATGGTGGTGGCTATGAACTGGATGTAAGAGAAGAGGGAAGGAAAAAACAAAGAAAAAGAGAAAGAGGGGAACTCTTTTAACTGGATTTGTGAAGCCTGGGCGGTGCTGTTCTGTGCTGCCTGGAAGGGGGTCACTGGGGAAGAAGGGATTATGCAGGAGAAGCCAAGCAACCTCCTTGGGACAAGACAATCTGAGATGCCTATGAGACATCCAAGCCAAGGTATCAGGTAGCCAGTTAGATATTTGAGACTGAAGCTTGGGGGAGAAGTCGTGGTTGGAATCTAAGTTTTGGAAATGTCAGCAGAGAGGAGACAACATGTTTAAAGCCCCAGGACTGGATGGGATGACCTAGGAGATGAGTGTGGAGGACACAGAAAGGACCCTGGCCAGGGCCTTAGGGTGGGGGGACATCTCCATGGGGGTAGGACAAAGGAGGATGTAGTTAAAGAGGCCAAGAGTGACCGTGAAGTAGGCAACCAGCCAAATGCTACTGAGAACCAGGAGAGGATTTGTGGAGCAAAGTGGCTTGGGTTAGATAACATGGCCTTGACCTTGACATGCGGTCATGACCATGCAGTGGTGGGATTGGAGTCCTGCTTGAGCAAGGGGAAGGAAGAGACTCATGGAGGTTGGGGGTGGGGGGGTGTGGAGAGAATCGGAGGCGAGGTCATGCTTTTGGTATGAAATTGTCAAGAACTTTCCCACCCAAGAAAGCTCATATCCTTTTTGTGAAAGGAGAAGTAGGAAGGGTGGCAGACAGGCAGATGGAAGGAAGACAAATGCACGCTGAAAGGACGGAGCCATGGCAAGACTGAACGATGGGGAGACCCGGGGCTGGGAGGGGAGCACAGAGGCAGGGCAGAGATGCCGCAGGAGGGTGTCCGATTTCTCAGAATGGAGACACTGGTGGGTGTCACCCAGCCCAACTCCCATCTCACGTTGCCACCAGCACCAAGCACCTTCTCAGGTTCCCCTCTGGGTCCTGCCAAGGCCTGGGAATACCCGCGAGGTGAAGGAAAGAACAAACTTCACTCATTCATTTAATAAACAGTCCCTGAGGCCTTCAGGCAGCAGGCCGCACAATCTCAGTGCTGGTAGCTCAGATCCACAGACAGGCAGTACGATCGATCAAATGTAGGGGGAGGTGTGCTCTGAAGTTGGGGGGCTTCCCTTCACCCGTCCATCTGCTCATTCATTCATTCAGATGCACATTTCCTAAGGCTTCCCATGGGCGCAGTCTGGGCTGCGCGGTGCTGAGGATGGTGAGATGGTTCCTCTGGCGCTCGAGCCCTGTCGAAGGCTCGGACACACATGCCCACGATCGGAATCACATCCCAGGGCAATGGGTGCCCCAACAGAAGCGGTACAGGGTGGACAGAGAGGCTGAGGGTGCACGGGGCCGGCGGGAGTGGCCGGCCAGGGGCGAAGGAGCTGGGGAGAGGTATACCACCATGATAAAGGAAATACAAATTATCTATTGGTCATCTGTAGTGATTAATTAATGATATGAATGGTACATAACAAGATGTCTTCATTACTTATTTGATCATGGAGGTCAGGGATAATAGTCTTATTTATGCTTATTTGTATTTTCTAATCTCTAAAAAGAAATATCCTAAATGTTTTTGACCAAAACATATTTAAGTACTCAAGAAATTAATATGAGAAGGCTGAGTGGGTGGACAAAAAAATCTGGACATGTAATTTTTCTTTGCTGAAGTCAAGATTCTTTATCTGTAAAATAATGACTTTACTATATTAGTTGTTTTCCAAAGTGCTCCTTAGAGTCTGGGGAGTCTGTGGATGATCTCCAAGGGCCATTGTTGGAGGAAATTAGATATGAGGAGACTTTCCAAGTGGGCAGATATCCAAGCCTTCCTCCAAGCATTAATGGAAGAAGTTCCACTTTTCACATACAAGACTTCTGTGTAATATTACTGTATTTTTTATTCTTAAAAGAAAGGCTTCTACTACATTAAAAACATTTTGAAAGTCAGTGTGAAAAATAATTTCTTGGGTTAATTCTGACTATAAACTGTCAAAATACTAAAATATAATTGTTATTTTTTTAAATTGCTGGCACTGTCATTTGACTTTGGCCTGTATAAAGATTTGCAGAGTAAATAGAAGGCAAAAGTATCCAGTATGGGTATTTTAACAGATTTTCATAACAACACTTATTGCCAAGCCTTGTATATTATTTCAGGTAAAGTGATAATATACATTATCACTAAAATTATTTTTAATTTTAATTTTGAGATCTAAGAGATATTATAAATAGAATAGTCCTTGAAGTATTCTGAGTATTTATAAAAAATAAACAAATAAAAGATTGTAAAAACACAAACTTCCTTTATTACAGTTATCTTTTGTTAATCTTCTGTTGTGTAACCGGAAAGATAAATTTTCTGGTCTTAATTTTCCAATCTGAACTGGTAATGCAATTTCTGCTTGAAGAAACAATTATAGTCCTGTTCTTATACTATCCTACCAAATACATTGTTATCATTGAATTCTCTCGGGAAGATGTTTAATCATGTTTATAGGCACAATTTTAGCATATTTTTATTTTTGAACTTCCAGGATTGAATTAAATTATACATTTTTATTTGACTCATGACCAAATTGTTTCTGTTTTTATTGATTTGGAACATTTTAAAATTCATGAAAAAATTAACATATACATCTCTGCATACTTATTGTATAGGAATATACCAAAATAAAATTGCCTTCAAAAATATTTTTAAAAATATGAACCTCAATTCTTTATTTCTTTTCTCTCATAGTTTTACAAAGTCAGTAGAAATTAAGCCTCGGTAATGGGATATATGTATTGAAAATATCAGTGTCTTTATTTAATTAGCTAGTGGTTCTACATAGTTCATTTTTACTTAAGTTAAACCAATGTTTTTGTTTATCTTTTGCTTCTGTGTTAGAGTTTAATATTCTCAGTCATGCTTGATCTTTATCAGAGGTTAATTCCCCTCTGGCAGTTCAGAGTTGCCACTGTAACACTCTAATTTACAATAGCTGGAAATAAAAAAGATTTGAATTTTGCAATAGTGCTTTGCCAGAATTAAATAAAATCCTGAGGGACATTTACTCCTTTAAAGTGCTTAGAATAAAAAGAATATCATTCACTTCTTTCATGTTTGCTGTATAGTCAAATCTCTATGATGATGGTGATGAAGATGTTGCTGTTATTTTTACACCTGCCATTTAATTGAGTGTACACTATATGCCAGGAGCATCCTCATTGGCTCAGCAGTAAACAATCCACCTACAATGAAGTAGTCATAAGAGGCGCAGGTTTGATCGCTGGATCAGGAAGACCCCCTGGAAAAGGGCATGGCAACCCACTCCAGTATTCTTGTGAGGGACATTTACTCCTTTAAAGTGCTTAGAATAAAAAGAATATCATTCACTTCTTTCATGTTTGCTGTATAGTCAAATCTCTATGATGATGGTGATGAAGATGTTGCTGTTATTTTTACACCTGCCATTTAATTGAGTGTACACTATATGCCAGGAGCATCCTCATTGGCTCAGCAGTAAACAATCCACCTACAATGAAGTAGTCACAAGAGGCGCAGGTTTGATCGCTGGATCAGGAAGACCCCCTGGAAAAGGGCATGGCAACCCACTCCAGTATTCTTGCCTGGAGAATCCCATGGACAGCGGAGGCTGGCGGGCCACAGTCCATGGGGTGGCTAAGAGTTGGACACGACTAAAGCGACTTAGCACGCACACATGCACGCATATGCCAGACTCTGTTGGAGTCTGTTTTTGCAGATTCAGAAGAATCCTTACCTCCCATGTTGCAGGTGAGGTGTTGGTGTCAGTGAAGGTTGCTGTAGAGGGGACATTTGTTTACCCAGCAGACCTGGTCCCTGAAGGGACCCCCGGACAAGGACTCTGTGAGCCTGATTCAGGAGGTTTCCCACTGTGGTGTGTGCATGGAGATCAGAAAAGCAAGCTCTAGATACCACAGGCTCTTTACTTTAAGTCTTATTTTTGAGTGGATTATTTCAGTGTATTTCACTACCAGTGGAATCTCTTTTCTTCATTCTTCAGGGTCTCCTATTTTCCTGAAGCTTTGCCACACTTTTTACACTTTGTTACACTTTACTCACTAATGTTAAATTGTACTCTTTCAAGAAAAAATGATTCTGGGCATTATCAGTTTAGATACATCAAGGAGAAGCTCTTTAATTTTTGAATAGGTGGTCATTCTGGAGTTTAAGTTACCAAGGAAAGTTGATCCTAACATTGTAAAACTAATTAGAAATGGGTTCCGTGCTGTAAAAATGTCTTCTGTAACATTTAAACATTTTTGTTTTCATTCCCTTTGCATCTGATACCCTAACATGCACAGATTGCATGAGGGACTATGTTTGAAAAGTGTGAGTAGAGTGGTGGGGTGTGTGTCTTTGTGTGTGAGAGAGAAAGAGATTAAGAAACTTAATGGGAGTATCCAGTCTAACTTCCTGGCTGTATACATGGGGAAAACAAGGCTGGGAATGAGAGAATCCCTTTATCCACAGCTGACAGCTTATTCGCAGAGCAAAGCCTGTCTTAGTCTCACCCTCTCACTGCTCCATCACTCTGAACAAAGAATCTCCACCAATAGTTTTGCCCCTTAGGGGACATCTGGCAATGTCTGGAAACATTCTTGGTCATCATAGTTTGGATGTTCTGCTGGTAACTAATGGGCAGAAGCCAGGGATGCTGCTAAACATCCTACAGTGCTCAAGACAGCCCCACATAACAGTTATTTGGTCCAAATATCAACCGTGCTGAGTTTGAGAAATCCTTCTAAACTGTGAAGTACATCACACTGTGATTAATTAAGAGGTGACAAATTGACTTCTACTATGAGCTTGATCAAAACCCAATGAGTAAATGTTCAATCCTAATTATGTAAAATATATCTGGTGATTTAAAAGGAAAGTGTTGTCTCTGGACCATTGTCTCATAAGCAAGTACTCCCGAGGATTGTTCAAAGTCTCACAAAGATGAATTTATTATAATTTCACAAAGTCTCACTGAGAAGTTCACCACATGCTTAATACAAGCCCAAGTAACATATCTATTCGTTTTCATTAGGCCTATGAGTTGGGCACCAGAGCAAGATCATGAGCATGAAGCTCCCATGCAGAGAAGCAACAAAAGAAATTATATCATCAAACTGATTGTGCTCATATCTGCTTCCTGCTCCTATTTAGAATACAAAAACTTTGCTTTAAAATATTTTGAAGACATTGAAATTAAGTCAACAGACTATTTTAAAAAAATAATTAACAATAAGGATAGTTAGAGAGTTTGGGATGGACATGTAAACACTGCTATATTCAAAATGAATCACCAAAAAGGGCCTATGTATAGCCTGTGGAACTCTGCTCAATGTTATGTGCCAGCCTGGATGGGAGGGGAGTTTGGGGCCGAATGGATACATGTATATGTATGGCTGTGTCCCTTCCCTGGTCTCCTAAAACTATCACAACATTGTTAATCAGCTGTACCCCAACAGAAAAGAAAAGGTTTAAAAAATAATTAGCACTAATGATAGCTTTAATTATTTAATGTTGAGTCTCTTTAAGCACTTTATACACAGTGTCCTTCTTTTGCAAAGAAGCCAATTTTGGTTTTGATTGAAATGCACTAGGTGATTTGAAATCAGATTAGAAACGTGTATGCACAAAACCATGGAGCACACTGTCACTCTACAAATACCTTCTTCATCAATCAAGAGACAGGCTGGGGAGCCGCATCTTTTATTAAACTAACTTGTGCCTACCCACATCCATCAGTCACATAAATCTGCGTGTCAATGTGTGAGTCTCACTGCTGAGTTAGAGAAAGTATTACTTCTGTGTCATTATTTTAGAAATGGAAATTATTGTCTCACAGTGTCCAGAATTTCTTTACAAGCACAACATACAATTTTTAATACAAAGCCAACTCTATTTGTATTTTTTCAATTGAGGGAAAAGTTAAGGCAAAAGATGTAATAAAAGTAAATCAGATCCCTGATAGAACATATTTTAAAAAGAAGAGGCCCTGGTATCAGACAGACCTCAAAGTCACGTTTCTGAGAATGTCAGTCCCTTCATTCATAAAATATTACTCAGGCAATTATATGTTGCTTTAGGATAACCTACATATACTGTTAATGATATTAAAATTGTAACAATTAAAAGTTAACAAAACAGCTGAATCCAAGGTCCGCAGGAAAACCTTTTCCATTTGCCATACTTTGTCAATATTTCTGTTTTTCTTACTTGGTCAGTGAGAGGCATATATGTGTAATGTCTGGCACTATTCTTTCAATTATAAAAACAAAAAAAAAATTAGGAAAAAATTTTAAATCACAAACACTAGTTCAGTGTTTTAAATTTTATCTTTCTAATTCATTTTCTCTACAAGTTGCCCCATCTTGAGATACCCTCATTAATTTTGTTTTCTTCATTGCTTTTATAGGTCATCCATACATTTATTCACCTATCATCTATACCTTCATTCATTTACTCATTGACTTATTTTCCTATTTGCAAAAGATTAGAAGACAAACACAGCATTATATCCTTAAGAAATGTACAAGACTTCCTTGGTGATCAGTGGTTAAGAATCCACCCACCAACACGGGGTCATGGGTTCGACTCCTGGTTGGGGCGGATCCCACATGCCCTGGGGAAACTAAGCCCATGCACCACAGCTATTGAGCCCACGCTCTAGAGCTCCTGCTCTGCGACAAGAGAAGCCACCAGGAGGGGAAGCCACCCACCACTGTTCACTGCAGCAGGAGGAAGCCGGTGCCCAACAACGAAGACCCAACACAGCTGAAATAGACAAACCGTTTTAAAAAATAATAATAATAAAGAAACTCAAGGCTGAGGAAACACACTTGTAAATAAGTCATGAACATCGCCTTTGGCTGCAGCATCAACTCTCTCCGTGAGAATCAGGAAAGGCCTCGCGGAGACGGTGAGAAACAGCTGTAAAACTGGGTAAAGGTTGCTGCGGGGGGTTTCAGTTTCATGGTTTCTTCAGCCTTCCTCGACTAGGTGATAAGGATCCCGAGGAAAGTCCCTTCTGATGAGGACTTATTCCCCGTGGTTCCTGCAGTTAGATGCCGTTACAGCTCTTTATTGGCCTGCAGCTCCCACGCTAATAAAGAAGGCCGGAGGAGAAACCTGATGCCAGAGGGTTACAAGGATAACTTCTCTTCTCCTCCCATCCCCAAAGTCCACACGAGCCAACCGCGGTCCCAGCTCCTCCTGCCCTTTCCACTGTGACTTCCGTCTAAGTCATGACCTCGTGACCTTACAATCAGTTAAAGAATGCTTCTCTGGGCTTCCCTGGTGGCTCAGTGGTAAAGACTCCCGCTGCTGATGCAGGAGACGCAGGTATGATCCCTGATCTGGGAAGATCCCCTGAGCTTCGGAGCAGCTAAGCCCGAGCGCCACAACTACTGAGCTTGTGCTCTAGAGCCTGGGAGCCTCAACTACTGAGCCGTGCGCCCCAGAGCTCCTGGTCCACAGCAAGAGAAGCCAACCCCGAGAAGCCACTGCTCCCCGAGACTAGAGAGAGGCCGGCCTGTGAGCAGTGAAGACCCAGCGCTGCTGCCAGGTCGCTTCGTCGTGTCCAACTCCGTGCGATCCCATAGACGGCCTCCTACCAGGCTCCGCCGTCCCTGGGATTCTCCAGGCAAGAACACTGGAGTGGATTGCCATTTCCTTCTCCAATGCACGAAAGTGAAAAGTGAAAGGGAAGTCGCTCAGTCGTGTCCGACTCTTAGCGACCCCATGGACTGCAGCCTTCCAGGCTCCTCCATCCATGGGAGTTTCCACACAAGAGTACTGGAGTGGGGTGCCATTGCCTTCTCTGGAAGACCCAGCACAGCTAAAATTAAGTAAATACATTAGAAAAAAAAAGACTGCTTCTCTACTTCGAGCCTCCTGTCCTTGTTCACAGAGGTAAGAAGAGAGAATGAAGAGGAAGCCCCATGAGCAAGACAAAGCTTCCCCAAAAATGTTCTTCAGACTCTCACTCGCATCTCACTGGGAAAGTCCTACCGTGTGGCCAAGTGTGTTCACACTGGGAGTCTTGGTAACACAAGGTGTTTTTTTTGTTGTTGTTCTGCTTTTTAAGCTGACTACACTATTGCCCCAAACAAAAATAAAAATTGTTTTCGTAAGGAGGAAGTAGAGAAATAATACTGGTGAGCAATATCAAAATTCACCCGGAAGACCTAACATATAAAGTGAAACTGGAATACACATGAAAATCAGCTTTCAGTGATGTCTGCAGAGTGCCTTAAGCTATTGTGAACTGGCCAGCAAATTATGAAAACTGCAAGGCTGAATTTTCTCCTCTTTTTAAATTAGTTGCCTCTTCCAAAATGGGATATGGAATGTTAACATAATGGGGTGTGTGTGTGTGTGATAAGTCATAGGCAGTGCACTCTCTGAACTAAGACGGAGGTGAGGGACAACCTTGTTTCTATGATGCTGAAAGGTACCATGCTATCAGTCAACAAAGCATTTGTGAGCCAGGTTTGGCAATAAGGACAAAGCAGGACACCTACTCCACTTTCTGACCCCAAGGAAAATAAAGCTGTGTGGAACAAGAGAGCCTTCACTTGGCAGTTCCAAATGAGCTGTCCCTCCATACACAGTCAGATTTTACTGGCTTAATTTACAAATTTGCCAGAAAAATAATTGATGTATTAAAACATGAATCTGATTGGTGTGAATTCAAAAGAGCTGGGGGAGATGAAGTGGAGATAGACAAATAGATATTCTTTCAGGGTTTGCTATGAAAGTGTGTTGTCATATTCAAAGGGTGAAGAGGCATGAGGACTCAGGAATAATAAAATTGTCTCTAGCTCAAGAGACTGGATGGTGGCATACACGACTAAACATTAATCAAGAAACGTTGCATTCTGGCAAATGTATTTTGAAGAAGGAATTTGATAAGAGGGTTAAAAATCATTAGAGATTCCAAGTAGCAGGAGTATTAGAAATAAGCAACTATAATTCTTACTAAGGGCTTCCCAGGTGGCGTTCATGATAAAGAACCCACCTGCCAATTCAAGAGAGATAAAAGATATGGGTTCAAGCCCTGGGTCAGGAAGATCCCCTGGAAGAGGGCATGATAACCCCCTCCAGCATTCATGCCTGGAGAATCCCATGGACAGAGGAGCCTGGCGGTCTACCGGCCCGTGGGTCACAAAGAATCAAACACGACTGAAGCAACACACACAACATAAACTCGTACTAAAGATGTAGAGGAACAAGCTTGGAGTCAGAGAGATCATTTAGGAAGACACTGCAGTGATCCAGACAGGTTATAACAGTTACCTGAACCAGGATTGTTGCAGGGGCAAGAGAGAGGACTGAGCAGATTTCTGAAGTAAAATCAAAAGCAAGTGATGCTGCTTTGAATACAGATAGAAGTCAAGGATGACGTCTAGAATTTTTTTTTTTAGCAAAGTGTAAGACAGGTTGGCATTACTGAGGCAAACAATGCAGCTAGTCCACGGAAAGATGATGATTTCAGTTTTAAAGAACTTGATGCTATATTGTCATCTTTTCTAGTAGCAGAGTGTAGTGTGTTGATATATATGAGTGTTGGAGACTCAGAAGAGGATTGGATCCAAATGTAAGTATTTGGAAATCATCGGAAGGAAAGGTGATCATTGAAACCATTCGAATGGGTGACATTATCCAGAGAGGTAATAGACTTACATGAAGACACACTGAAGGATGGAAGGATGAAGGGGAAAGGGGCCACCTCCAGAAAGAGGGGAGAGGAAAGTGAGTGGTCACACGGGAGACCAGGAGGATGTAGGGCTGATATCCGAGAAGTCTTCACGTCGGTGCTGTGGGGAACAATATCAAGGGCTACATAGATGCCAAGTAGCACGGAGGCTGAGAGGAGTCTATGAAATTAAAAAAAAAAAAATAGTGCCTGTGTGTGAATGCGTGTGCCTGTGTGTGCAGAGGGGCAAGTATGTGTTTTCAGAGACAGTCACTTTGGTGAACTAAAGGGAGTAGTGGGCAGATTAAGTGGAGTTCCTGGCTGGAAAGAGGTCTTCCAGTCATCTTACTGTGAAGCAGAAGAGAATGCTAACTACAAGGGAAGATGACCCCCCTGAAAGCAAGAACCCCCTGGCATACCTGAGACTCGCCGAAGAACTAATGGTGTTTAGGATCTCATGGGGAAAACCCAGAGGAAATAAGATGTGACTAAGCACATCTTCTGAAAAGACAGGATGGAGGGAAACCGCAGAGGGTTTACTTTCTGTGGGGGAGCGGTCACCCTCCATTGTATCAGGAAGAATGGAAGGATGCTCTTCACTAGAAAATAGACGACAGATCTGTTAGACAGCTGGGACTTCCCCGATGGCTCATTACGTAAAGCATCTACCTGCAATCCAGGAGACACCTCAGACGCAAGTTTGATCACTGGGTCGGGAAGATCCCCCGCAGAAGGAAATGGCAACCCAGTCCAGTATTCTGGCCTGCAAAATCCCATGGACAGAGGAGCCTGACGGGCTACAGTCCATGGGGTTGCACAGAGTCAGACATGGCTGAGCGGCTAAGCACAAGCAGGTTATACAGCCAAGAATATTCCTCTGGATTAAAAAGAGAGGAAGAATAAAATCATTTGAAAATATAAACTCCCTAACTTTCAAATGCGTTTTCATGCTATTTATTAATATAAGAATACAGTGACTGTGTTTCTTCTGCCCTCCTCTCTGAAAAAAAACTTTGGACATTCTATGCTGTTAATTCAACTAGAAAAAAACTTTTTTTTTTTTTTTTGTGGTCTGCTGTCACCCATTCATCCGGACACTTACTGACAGCTGCATCATGTTGCTGGAAGGTCACTCCACTTGTTTTTTGTTCCCCCCACCCCACTCCGTCCCAGGGCAAGGGCCAGAGAGCTCTCTTTGGGGGCCTAGGAGACTGCAGCTCACAGTTCTTGCCTACATGAATGAAATTAAAGGTTCTGACATATGGTTTCTGTATCTTGATTTCTATACCCAAGTAGTTTATTACATATTCTTTTTTCTTTTGGGGCACAATCTAATAAAGATCAGATTGAACCAATGATGCTGTCATCTGCATTATAATCTTTCTTTAAATCTTTTACAGATAGATTCTTTTTGCTTTGCCAATTTTTCTGTTACTGCTGCAAGTTATGCAAATTGCTATTAAACATTAAACACACTGGTGGGTGATGAAGGGGTGAGTGATTCTCCCTTTATTATGCACAGTACAATTTCAAATAGGTTGTATAGAAGCATTAGATTACGGTGCTGAGTTAGGGAACAGTAAAACGATTTCCTTTTGGATCGCTCACTTGTGATCCACGGAGGGTGTTGTGGTATTGGTTTTGATAAAACTTCATAACCAATGGGAATCTTCTTCGAGTTAGTGTGGAGTGGCCTTAATGCTGGAAATAATCCTGTTGGCCTGGACCCCAGAGCTATACAGATGAGAAAAGGATGCAGGGAATTCTCCTGTTTACACATGTGTCTGTAACACTGAGCCGCCGGAGCAGCCCAGCCAGCCCAGAGGGTAAGATGCTTAATAACCTTGTGGCTTTTTATTTAATTTTTATATTTTCCTGCTGGGGCAGAACCTGTGTTGTTCTCGGAGAAAAGAAAAAGACAATTGCTTATAAGATCCAAAAGAAAACTACCATAGGTCTGGGAACAGAGGGAATGGACGTTTCTTCTTAAAGTGGACGTGATTTCTTCCCTCCCTCTTCTGTTTTCCCACGTTGGTATTATTTCTCCTGGCAGCTTGTTAGACATTTCCAGTTTTGTAAAAAAACAAAAAACAAAAAAAAAACCTGTATACTAACAAAACTCAGGCAAGATTTTTCAATTCTAAACTTAGACTGTAAGATAATATGTTGATAATAAAACCTTGTAGTTCCAAATGAATGAGTTAGCCAATGTGTTTGAAGTAGTTTATATTCTTGAGTAAAAATAAAGTTGAATTGCTATGCAAATCCTCCTACGTATGCCTCGTGTATTTAGAGTTATTTTCATTTTGCCGGTCCGTGTGCTGAATTCCTGTCACTGTTAGCAGAAAAGTATACTTTAAACTTAGCACTAATATTGATTTCTCTATGTAAGTTACCTGGGTAGTGTGGAGAAGAGACATAAAATAATACAATCCTATATAAAATAAAAGGAAATAGATATTTAGAGAAAGTCATTACAGAACTGAAGAAAATATAACCTCTGGGAAGTATTTGCTTATGTTTCCTGCAAAGATAAATTATGAAATGAAGGTTGAGTGGGCAAAGCTGTTAAATAGAAATAAGAAGGAGATATTCTTTTAAAAAATATAAATGTGTAACATAACTTTGAAATGCACGGTGATATTTCTTGATATTCTTGCTTACAGGAGACTAGTTTTCCTATTATCTACAATCATCTGAATACACGTTCGCTAATATTTTTGTGGGATAGAGCATTGTTACAACTTTTGATTAAATATTTTGTTGTTAATCATTTTATTGTCAAATATCCTCACATATAAATTAGTTCCTAATTCTCACTTTTCTCCATAGTTTTACAGAAGCATTAGATTAGAAAGGAGTCTTGAAAAGCTAGTGATACAACAGTTTGTGTAATTTTGCAATACTGATTTAATATCAACATGTATTTGAGTATTTGGAAAAATGTTTTACGTGAATTGCATTTTCCCCCAAAACTTTAAAAAGAGCTTCCTTGTGAGATAACATCATTCAGTGGAATCTCTCTTGAAGCTTTCATGTGTTTTCATTGGATTTAGTATTTGTTTGACACAGGGACTTAGCTTGTGGTGCCTCACTATGGGTGTGGCCTTGAAATTTATGATTTTAGAGACACCTTGAAAGAAAAGTCTGGATTCCTGAGTTGAGGTTTGAAAAATCAGTGGAATTTCCACTGTGATAAGAGAACAGACTACATAGGATTTTAATACCTTTAAACAGTGAAATTTTTGCAGCTTGTTTTATCTCCCTGGATATGTTCCAGTGTCTCCTAGTTTATAGTCTATGGGAACTTGAATAGCATTTGTATCCTACTGTTGTGTGAAAATTGTATAAACCTTAATTACAATGAATTGGTTCAGAGTACTTTTCAGGTCTACTGTACCCTTCTACATTTCTGTCTACTTTTCTTTCTATTAATTTTTGAGCATTTGATACTCAAACTCCAATTAAAAATCTTACCTACTTAAATGATTGCAATATATAGTGGAACTACATGTAACTTTGTTATGTATTTTCCAAGTCTCCTGTAAATCTGCTATCATACTTTCATAATCTAAAAAAGAAAAAATCAGTGGAACTTGGATAGTTGCTAAAAACCCCAAAGACTCTTCTACGATGTAGAAGTGGTTGAAGCAAAGGATTTTGAGGCAAAAATTAATACAGAGCCAGGTAGGCTAGGGATGAGTAACCCATCTCACTGAAGCAGAAAAAAATTATACCTTGTGAGTAGTAAACACCGGACTCAATAGAAACCAGGACAAAGCTATGGAGCATCTTACAACTCACACATTAATTTTGTCCTTATATAACATACAGAGGTGGCAATTACAAATTTCTGAAGATGCAAATTTCTTCTACTCATCCTCTTCTTCCTTCTTCATCATCTTATTCTTCTTAACCATCAGCTTCTTCTTCATTGTTGAAATACTTTCAACATGTAAGTGTGCTTCTGTATGCAAGGTAATTACATACGTATCTACAATTTTGACGCTATGCAATCAAATGAGCTTCATTTTACACAGTATCTTCATGTTTTACATGAAGGAATCTGATGTTCAAAAATGTTAGATGATTTCTTTAAAGCCAAAGATATAGTAAGTGAAGCAGGATTCCAAACAACGTCTTTCTGGCTCCAGAGCTCTTCCACTCTGCTGCACTGGTATTTTAAGAATGTAAATCTGGCAGGAGTTAGTGAGATGGTTGGGAGTGGGCTTTGGGGTAAGCAAGCCCTGGGAACGGGTGGTGAGACCACAGGCAGATCAATTCCAGCAACTGTAGACCAAGCCAATCACAGCCCCCTCAGGTGGCCCGCTCTTGCCTTTGGAATAGAAAGAAGAAAATAAGCAGTCTTTACATTTATGTTGGCTCTTCTCGTATTCAGCTCTTTTGTTTGTCTCTGTTATTTTCTTGAATGTTGTATTCATACTCAAAGAAGATATATTTTGATTTCTCAAAGGAAATTTCATCTCTGATTTTCATCTAATATTACTTATTCACAAATGAAATAAATGAAGTGACTGGAAATGAAATGACATTGGGAACACACGGCCATTCCTTTTTTTTAATGTGGGCTATGAATGAATGCCTAGTGACCACATCTTCTTAAAATTATGGAGATACAATTATAATCAAAGAAAATTATCCTATAAATTTTATTTCAGTGAGTGAAGAGCATATATAAAATTTATACTGCTAATAGATTATTTTGAGAAGAGTGTACAGATAGTAAAAAGAATAGAACCTATTAACAACACTTTCCCCTTCAAATAGCCAAATCTTAAATGTATTATTTTGCTTTTCCTCTAAAGAGCACAGAACTAGCCTCTTCAATAGCATTCATTTTCTTCTTCTCTATTTTTCAGTATTTTTAATGAAATAAAATTAAAAGTTCCTTATGTTATAATAATGAGTTTTGAATATATATAATTTCTATGATATCATTTTAGAAATGTACTTTTTTAGAAGCTTGCTATCACTTAAGTAGGCTTTATTGAAGTAATATCTTTTGCCAGCATCCAAAGAGATAAAGATAGTTGAAATGTAAAGATTCATCCTTTTAAACTTTTCATTGTTAAAATTATTTGTCATTTCAAATGCTTTGGTCACTGGCTTTATGATATTATAATTATTTAATTAAATTAAGTAACTAGATCTAGGGTGACTTCCAAGACTCTTTCCCAGAGAGGGGATTTTGTATAACCCCATCCTCTGTGGTCAATTATACATGCTCATCTGTGATCAAGTGTGAATTGAGAATTTGGTTATTAAAAAAAAAAATAGGTATTTTATTGGAGAAAATCAGAGCATCAAAGAGAAGATGGGTTGGGCTCAAGGCCATTTGACTGAAATAATGGCTTTGCAGAGGATTATTCATCTTTCTGCCTGTGTAAATATTACCTGGGTGATTTATAATCAATGGCATTTGCCAAGAATTGCTGTTAGGTGTAACAAAGATATACAGATATTTGAAATTAAAGTTCTGATAGAAGCATTTTTTTGGTATGTGAAGACAGAGATATCCTTAGTATTAGGTAGGAAAAATATGCTTATTGCAGAACTTACAAATGGTATTTTATCCTAATGCTTGCTTTTAATTTGTAGAATTAAAGTTTCAAAAAAAATAGAAGTGAGTGTGTCAGCCACTGACTCATGAACATATGTTTCTAAGATGCAGGAACCATTTAGAAATGTAACAGGAGGTAAAGTGACAATATTTCAAAGAAGAGGAGCCTGAAAAAACTTTAGTTTTTATGGAAATGGTTCTGAGGGTTTTTCACAGAGTCTTTCATTTCCTCCCTTAGTGAATTTAGGATTATGAAGGCATTATGTCAAAAGTTGAATTTATGATGGCTGCCAAAGTTCTAATGGCTTTATTATTCAGTGTATATTCATAGATCCCTTTCTTCTGTTTGCTCATCATTTGAAAGAGGTAAAAACCTAATTCACATATTGTAAGTGCCTGGGGGATAGTAACCCTTTGTAGCAAAGATGAGGGGTGACAGTGGAAGCACCAGACAACCCCTGGAGTTTAACTAGTTCTGGAAGATTCTATTTGTAAGCTTTTCCTAGGTAGAAGCTTGAGTAATTGCAGGTGTTGTGTAAAGATTCAAGTGTGCTTCATTCCATCTTTTTTTAAAAACTTAAAAAAACATTACTTATTTATTTTTGGCTGCACTGGGTCTTCATTACTCTGTGTGGACTTTCTCTAGTTGCAGCAGGCAGGGGCAACTCTGTATTTGCAGTGAGCGGGCTTCTCATTGCAGTGGCTTCTAGTTGCAGAGCACAGGCTCAGTAGATGTGGTACACAGGCTCAGTTGCTCTGTGGGATCTTCTCTGGCCAGGGGCTGAAGTGTCTCCTGCATTGCAAGGCAGACTCTTAATCACTGGACCACCCTTCACTTCATCCTTAGTTCAGGATCTCCTGGAGGTTAAACTAACAGCAGAACTGAGTCGGGCCAAAACCAGACAGCACAGAGCTGCTCTCATCTCATTCTCAGATGCTGCCCAGGTTTCTCTGTTCTTTTTACAACGACAAGGTTAAGTTATAAAACTTACGATTGTGTGGACTGAAAACACTGATTGTGGCAACTATGACTTGATAAATGGATCTAAGGATGTTGACACTGTATGAATCTACTTACTGGCTTCTGAAGCTTGGATCAAAGTGAAAGTGAAGTTGCTCAGTTGTGTCCAACTCTTTGTGACACCATGGACTGTAGCCTGCCAGGCTCCTCTTTTCATGAAATTTTCCAGGCAAGAATACTGGAGTGGGCTGCCATTTCCTTCTCCAGGGGATCTTCCCAACCCAGGGATTGAACCCAGGTCTCCTGCATTGCAGGCAGACTTTACTCTCTGAGCCACAAGGGAAGCTTGGATGTGGGACTACAGTAAATTTGACCTATTAGCACAGCTTGATGGGAAACACTCCAGTATTCATGGAGCCATAACCAGGACCACTCTCTTACATGTGCAGTGTGAAAAAAAGAGGAATTGGAGATGATCTCTTGGCTTGATCCAAAAAGCTGGAATAATAAAATGTTTGCTGACAGAGGGAGCCAGGAGGAAGAGTAGAATAGAGGGTGGTGTTTAAGAATGTGTTTTTGGACATGTGAAATTTGAGATGTCAATTAAATATTGAAATGCTGATGTTGTCAGCTGGATACATGAATCAAGAGCTGAAAGAAGATCTCAGGATGGAGAAATAATTGTGGTACACATCAGAAAGTAGGTGGATTTGAAGGCAAAGGACTGGATGCATTCAGCTTCACCGATTGCCACTGGGGAAGAGGAAAGAGTATGAAGGCTCAACATGGAGCACTTCCACCTCAGGAGTGTGCGATGTGACAGACTCGCTAAGGTGGAATAAGAAGCATCAATCAGCAAGGCGGGGCTTCCCAGGTAACTCAATGGTAATTAATCTACCTGCCAATGCAGGATATTGGGTTCAATCCCTGGGTCAGGAAGATCCCCTGGAGGAGGAAGTGACAACCCACTCCAGTATTCTGCCTGAAAAATGCCATGGTCAGAGGAGCTTTGTGGGCTATAGTCCATGGGGCCACAAAGAGTTAGGCATGACTGAGCACATACCATCAGTAAGGTAGAAAAGCATGAGAGATAGGTTTTCTAGAAGCCAAGTAAAAGAATGATCTGGAAAGTTGTAATGGCCAGTTTATACAAATGCTACTAATTGGTCAAGTAAGACAGAAATTTCAAGCCTGTAATTAAACATTAGTGAGATTTAGCAATGTGAAAGTCATTGTTTTTGTAGAGATCTAGGCTTGCATATTGTTGAAGCTGAAGCTCCAAATTTGACCACCTGATGTGAAGAACTGACTCTGGAAAAGAGCCTAATGCTGGGAAAGATGGAAGGCAGGAGGAGAAGGGGACAACAGAGGATGAGATGTTTGGATGGCATCACTGATGTTATTACCAATTCATGTCGATGGACATGAGTTTGAGCAAGCTCCGGGAGTTGGTGATGGACAGGCAAGCTTGGTGTCTTGTAGTCCATTAGGTTGCAGAGTCGAACTTGACTGAGCAACTGAACAACAACAGGCGTTAGTTCTTTCATCTGGATTCCACTATCGATAGAATGCAGTTTCTAAGCATATATTTGTAAATACCATTGTTATTAATTATGTAAATTTGAAGTATAGGTTGAAAACCTCTGTAAGATAGAAAAATATTGCCAAAAGGCACAGAACATTTTTTTAATTAAAAAAATTGAAATGTAATTTTCTACTTCTATACAATTCTCTATGAAAAAGAAATCCCTTAGTTTTTTTTTTAGATATTTTAGAGTAGAATTGTCTAATTGGAATATCATTCAAGCAACATATGCAATTTAAAGTTACATTAAAAATTCAGAAAATAAACATGGAAGTAATAGTATAGTTTACTTAACTCAATGAAAACGAATTTGTTAGTTGGTCAGTCATGTCCAACTCTTTGAGACCCCATGGACTTCAGACTACCAGGCTCCTCTGTCTATGGAATTCTACAGACATGAACACTGGAGTGGGTAGCCATTCCTTTCTCCAGTGGATCTTCCAGACTCAGGGGTCAAACTTGTGTCTCCTGCATCACAGAAAGAGCCACCAGGAAAGTCCCAATTTGCTAAACGTGGAAAATTCTGTAACTCATATGTTAAAATATTATTCTAAAATATAATCAATATAAAATTTCTAACGAGATAGTTTACATGTTCATTTGCTATGCTGTGCCTAATTTACACACACAGTACCTCTCTGTTCAGATGACCCTCATTTCAAGGGTTCATCAGCTCCGTCTGGCCAATGACTGCCAGGTTGGACAGCTCAGGACCCAAAGTATAAACAAAATGTTCCCATAGCAACCATAGGTCATATTTAGGCATTATATTTATGTCTGTGTTATAAATAAGTGAAGATATGTCTTTGGGTGACCTTCTCAAGGAAGAGGTTTACCTTAGGTTTTCTGATTCTGAACCCAGTATTCTCTGAGTTTCACTATACTATTCTGATGATGTTCCATAGCTGTATTTTTGTGATGCTGAGAAGTATGTGACATATGGTGAGCTATGGAAATGCCAGTATGTTCTTTCCTTGCCACAATTTAAGAAACCTGATTGGCATGAAGAGCAGGAAATGATAACAATGATGAAACACAGTTTCTAGGAATCCACACATTTCTTAATTTTTTCCCCTTCTTTTTATGAATTAAGCAAAAGATAAAAATCTTGGAGAGCAGAGAGAGAGAAAAAAGTAAAAATAGAGTTTTTGAGGAAGATTTAAAATTGTGGCATCATCAGGATTACCTGAGAAAGAGGTGAAGAAAAATTTTTTTAATATGATTGAAAGGTAAATATAAAAAAAAAGTTTAAAAAAATGAGTTTAATCTGGTTTCAGCTCATTGCAGTTTTTCTTGCATATGTCTTACATTTTCTATTTTAGGGGCTGGAATGCCAGATCTTTTGAGAAATATAAACACTAGCTATTAACTTCCTGTTATTTTGACATTTTTAATCTAATTCCTTACTTGTCTTTACTAAGGAAATAAGAAAACTAAGCATACAATAAAATAAACACATGAAAACTGATTCTGGATCAATTAGCAGTTGTGCTAAGAACTGTTTTATGGTTAAATTGTTTCTTTCTTTAGTGTTATCTGTTTTTATGCCAAAGGACCAAAAAAAAAAAAAAAAGGCCAAATAGAATCATCAACCCTTAGAAAGATAATTGGAGAAATTGAGAGACTCTATGTCTAAACAAATCACTAATACATTTTGACTAAAATGGAGAAAGCATAGCCAGGGAAGAAGTTACACAATCTCATAGAGTAACTGATCTTCCAATAAAAATTGAACATTTACATCTTTAAATAGTTCACGTCTTTTCTTTCTTAAGATTACATGTGCGCATCCTCACTCACTTACCACTTTTTGGGACCCTTTGGACTGTAGCCCGCCAGGGTCCTCTGTCCATGGGATATTGGAGTGGGTTGCCATTTCCTCCTCCAGAAGATCTTCCTGACCCAGAGATCGAACTCACATCTCTTGCTTCTCCTACTTTGCAGCTGGTTTTTTTTTTTTTTTACCACTGATCCACTGAGTAAGCCCCTCTAAAACTACAGAATCTTACAAAGAAATGTTATCAGTGAAATCAAGATTTTGAATATATTATTATAAGAGTAGCTTAAGTATTATACAACCACCATATCTGTTTTTGAGGCTAAGGTTTTTTTCTCCCCAATGATATATCTGAAAATTGATTACTTGTTTTATACTAATTAAAATTTAAAGTATTAGAACAAAATGTAGGATTGATATTATTTTTATCTTAGTAGAGTCCATAGATCTATAGGCTATA
This sequence comes from Aepyceros melampus, assembly GCA_006408695.1. NCBI lineage: Eukaryota > Metazoa > Chordata > Mammalia > Artiodactyla > Bovidae > Aepyceros > Aepyceros melampus. Next base: position 178,481 of record SJXQ01010438.1, read on the forward strand.
AATTTAGTGACAGTGACTAGATAAGAAGTCAACATTTTTTCTAAATGTCAACATCTTATTGGCTGCTGTTCTGATAATCTGTGATGAAATATATGCCTATATTAATACATCAGTTTGTTATATAAGAATGTTCAGTTTTGAGCAATTTCATTGCTCTCCTTTGCTTTTTCTATATTATTTCAGAGGCTTCCCTTGTAGCTCAGTCAGTAAAGAGTCTGCCTGCAATGCAGGAGACCCTGGTTTGATGCCTGGGTCAGGAAGATCCCCTAGAGAAAAAAATGGCAACCCACTCCAGTATCCTTGCCTGGAGAATCCCATTGACAGAGGAGCCTTGCCATCTATGGTCCATGAAGTCGCAAGAGTCGGACATGACTTAGTGACTAAATCACATATTATTTCAATTCAGTTTTTCTTAGAGTTAAAATACTCCTTAGCAAGAAAAGAAAAACACATACACACACAATTGGTTTAACATCCTTAATACCATAAATAAATACAGTACTATAAATGCATAGTTTTAATTATACATAAAATCAAGTTTGCATGTTCCTTTTATATTTTTTCCATTCATGTCATAAGAGGTATAATATACTCTGCAGTTTATAATACTCCTATTCAGAGCCTTGTGATTTCAAACCAAATTAATCATGTGTTTTAAGAAAACAACATAATTGTGAAAGTAGAGAGGTCCATATTCACTAATAATTTTATTTTCTCAGAGTCTTCTGTAATCTTATTTGCACGGGCATACAATTCAAGGACTACATCTGACTTGTAGTAATTTGGAGCTGTCAGAGCTTCACTGAACTCCTGCAGTTCTGCACTTTGAACATATTGCCATGGGTGGGTGGAGGCAGCTGGTTTCCTGTTTAAAATATTTTGAGAACTTTTGAAAGTTCAGTTCATTCTCAGCCCAAAGTTTCTTCATTTTCCATCAAGAAAGAAGAACTGAACACGTGTAAATATTTATATTTGGAAGATTAATCAGGAATATGTGATTAAACTCCAAGAATTGGGTTAGTCTGTGTTATAGTTTATGCAATTCTATTATTTCCAGTTCTTTCAACATGTTTAAAGTAATTAGTTTTGTTTGGTTCAGGACCTACTTTTTGTTATATTTAAAAAAGTGGAAGCATCTAGATCATTTGCTACAAGTAAATCTTTGGAGACAAAAATTTAATATGCTTGAATTTGACTTGAATTTCCATGAGGCTATTTCACGTGTAATCAGAATGTAAGCTCCAGGAGGATGGATATTTAAATCTATTTATTTACTGATACATCTTCAATCCCTGGAACAGTGTGCCTGGAACCTGGTGAAAATTCAGTAAATATTAGGTAAATGGATGGGCTTGCCTTGTGACTCAGTTGGTAGAGAATCTGCCTGCAATGCAAGAGACCTGTGCTTGATCCCTGGATTCGGAAAATCCCCTGGAGAAAGAAATGGCTACCCACTCTAGTATTCTTGCCTGGAGAATTCCAAGGACAGAGGAACCTGGCAAACTATTTAGTCCATGGGGTCACAAAGAGTCGGATACGACTGAGCGACTAACAGTTCACTTAGGTGAGTGAATGCCTGAATATTCAAGGCTCAAAAGCTGAAAAATTATGTTGTTCTACTTTAGCAGCATGCATAAATAAGTAGACATCATTGCATAAGCATGCGTATGTTTTTAGTATAACGATCCTCAAAATGTATTGTTTCACATTCATTTCCTGGTTTGTGTGTCTCATTTTGCCTTTCCTTCATATAAGTTGCAGAAGTAATTTTAAAACCTTTAACTGAATGAAAATAAAAGTAAAGACAACTGGAGATAAAATGATACTTTAGAAATCTTAAAATTGCTATCATTAAATTAATTACACAAGGAGGTATTTAGATGAAGGGGTTCAAATCCCGTGGTGGCCTGTGGATGTGAAACAAAATCTAAGCCCATTAATACCTCAAGGTCACTGAATTGAAACATAAGGACAACTAATCACAAACAGGCAACTTGGGGTAAACTACAGCTAATCAATCATTTCCTTATTTCGCTTCCACTTTTTCTTTATAAAAGTCTCTCCTCAGCCTCCATCCTCTGATTTTGTACCACCTGACTGGAATTAAATTTTGCTCAAATAAAGTCTTAACATTTTTAATATGCCTCAGTTTATCTTTTAACACTATCTATTTCCCACTGTTTGTTTTTAATTATGTGTATTTTAGATTGTATAATAATTTTCACATCACATTTAGAGCTGTTTGGAGAGTGTTCATTTTGGAACAGGGTGTGTCATGCTGAAAAAATACAAAAAACAAACAAAACCCTAATAGGAACCAAAACTTCAGAAAGAAGTAGTGAGCAGCGTCTTTCAGAGGAATTAGATCCTACCTACCTATTTTTTTTAACCAAGGAAATTGTTTGTAAAGTTCAGTGAAGAACTTTCATAATGAACAGGCATCATCTGAACGTTTGCATCAGTGTACTCAGCAGGCGGTGAAGCCCTGCTCAGAGGTGGTGAAGCCCTGCTCAGAGATGGTTATGCATCACACATGTGGCTTCTATCTGATTAAAATGAAAATGAGACAACAGAATTTCCCAACGTTTTTTTTTTTTTCAGTTCTACAATGTCATTAAAAAGAAAATTGAGGCAGAATTTACTCCCAATCTGCTTTAACAACCTAGAAAATAAAATCTCTAGTGTTAGTGTGTTTTGTTGTTATTCAGTTGCTAAGTCCTGTCCAACCTTTTGCGACCCCCTGGAACACAGTCCCTCTGTCCTTCAGTATCTCCTGGAGTTTGCCCAAACTCATGTCCACTGAGTCTGTGAAGATGTCCAACCATCTCATCCGCTGTCATCCTTCTCCTCCTGCCTTCAATCTCTCCCAAGCATGTTTTAGTTCTGCAATATTTTGGGGTGCTTACTGGATGCAGGTTACTCTCTAGGTGTGTATAAATTTAGCAATTTTTAGAGAAATTGTTTTGAAGAATTTTCTTCATTAGGAAGACTAAATGTATAAAACTGTATAGAGCCCCATGGAAAGGTTCAGGAGAACAGTTTTTTTTTTTTTTTCTGTGTTGATATGATGCAGACTTTAATAAAGGGGGAGTTTTGAAAGGAATAGCCAAGGTGATTAAGTAATTGAAAGGTACAAGGCTTTTGGGAGAGATGACAGGTGAAGACCATGGGTTTCATGGAGCATGAAGGACAGCCATCTGACTCTCACAGGTAGAGAGAGAAGCTGAGTCAGATAATGAATGTGTGGATCTGGAAGAGACAAATATTAGACTGAGCATATTCACGTAAATAGATAAATGATTCAGTCACCAAATATAGGTACCTTTTAAGGTTTCCACAGTGGAATTAAATATAAGATTCTCCTACTGACTCCAAATGAAAGTAAAACTCTCATGAGCTATAGGCAAAAATATACTTGTAGTAGACTTTCATCATCACATGATGAGTGTTTAATCTCTTATTCTTTAACACTCTAGTGTAGAAAATAAAAGAAGATCAGAAAAGCTTAAGTCATGGTTGGGATTTATAGAAAGGAAAAGAAGCTTTCCATATTTCCATTGGGAAGGTTCAGTATTTTAATGGGAAAATATAATTTCATTTAAAATAGATTCAAAAATCCACATTACATTAACATGTCAAATAGTCTTTGTTCTACTTTATGGAAAGTATTATATTTTACAATGTGTGTTGTGACAAAAATTTAAATGTTAACCAAAACATTTATTTCAGAAAAATTTTTCTTTTTAAGTTCACTGAGTTTTATATTCATTTATAAATGATGACTATGTCTGATCACTGGACTATAGATGTTATAAAACATTAGAAAATAACTTTCAAGTGGTGATGAAGTTAAAACAATAGAAAGTTTTTAAAGAACATAATAAATAATTTGAATAATCTCTCTACATGTTAGCATTACATATATGTAGAACCGGTTACATCTTTTCGATGACAAGTGTTAACTGAGTAGACTAATGTTTTGAATAAATTTGTCCCAAGTGGTGGCAGAGGTAAAGAGCCTGCCTGTCAATGCAGGAGACAAAAGGGACAGGGATTCCATCCCTGGGTTGGGAAGATCTCCTGGAGGAGGAAATGGCCATCCACTCCAGTATTCTTGCCTGAGAAATCCCGTGGACAGGGGAGCCTGGTGGGCTACAGTCCATGGAGTGACAAAGAGTTGGATACGACAGAAGTAACTTAGCACTTAGCACAAAATACAAAAAGGAATTAATGAATCATCAGGCTTTTTCTGCTTTTGTTTGCTACAGAATATTTGGGGAAATGCATAAAAGAAAATAAAGCAAAAATTATGCATAACCTGCATAATTTTATATTTTGAAATTATGAAACATGCATATTTTAGTTCAAACTAGAATTGCATTTCTCATACAAGAAATATTCCTTCTGAAGAATTAACATATAGGAATTGAGCATTGACACGAGAGGAATTTATTTTAATAACCCAAGACTAAAAGCTTGGCTAGAATAAGAAGTGAAATCAAGCAAAGGAAACTTGGAAATTCTGAAAAGGAGAGGAATAGAAAGGAGACGAACAGGTAAGACAGGTGCAGCTGTACAAAGGACTTTACCCTTAATCCTAAGAATGCAGTAGGTCCCCTACATATGAACCTTCAAATTGAAAACTTTCAAAGATGCAAGCGTGTGTTCGTATGTCCAGTCACTTCCAGTGTGAGTGAGATTGCAGCTTACCTTCTGTCTCCTATTGCTGATGTTCCTTCAGCTCTGTCATCTCTGACCTACTCTTTTTCCTCCAGTCAGTAACTCTGCTTACTTGTGCACTCGATGCCAGCCCCTGGCTGCCAGCTGTTGTTTTGTATTATGGTACCTTTCAAGGTACTGTACTGTAAGAATAAATGTGTTTTCTTGTGTGTGTGTGTGTGTGTTTTGTATTATTTGTGCCACAAGCATTATAAATATATTACAGTATAGTACTACGTAGCCTATTGTGTTAGTTGGGTACCTAGGCTAACTTTGTTGCACTTAAAAAAAATTGGACTTTCAAACAAATGCACTCTCAGAACAGAACTCATTCATATGTAACGGGGCTTACTGTAATGGGAAAGCACTTACACAACACTCTAAATCAATTATACTTCAATAGAAAATAATGGGAACGCAAAAGATTTTCAGCAAAGGTGAAATAATCAAATGGGAAATATAAAAATATCTCTCCCGTTATTGAGTTGTGAACATTGGTGAAAGGGAAAGAGTCACAGATCTATTTCAGTAACCTAAGAGTGAGATGACTGTACTTGGACCAAGGGGACTGAGATGGAGAAAAGTGAACATAGAGGTAAAACTTCTTAGAAAGTAAAATGAATAGGATGTGGTAATCGAGTACAGGGGATGATGAACAATTAGTACGGAAGTCTAAACTTTTGGTTTGTACAACTGAAGGAGTATTGGTGACGTTAACTAATAGGAAAAAATGGAGGAAAGCCAGAGTTAATATTCTAGAGAATAAGAAATATAGAGTTTTCTCTAACCTCCCTGAAACAGCAAAATTCACACTTTCCATTTCCACATAAATACACACACATATACACCCAAGAAATACACTTTTCATTTCCAACAAGCCTGAGGATTCCAGATTAGTGAAATAAGATTTGTTGTGGCACAATGGACATACATAAGCATAATCGCATGCATATACATTTTGGCAGTAGTAAACTCATTTCTAATAGAATGAAAAGAGTAGCATTAGTCTGGAGAAGGCAACAGCAACCCACTCCAGTACTCTTGCCTGGAAAATCCCATGGACGGAGGAGCCTGGTAGGCTGTAGTCCATGGGGCAGCTACAAGTCGGACAAGACTGAGCGACTTTACTTTCACTTTTCACTTTCATGCATTGGAGAAGGAAATGGCAACCCACTCCAGTGTTCTTGCTGGAGAATCCCAGGGATAGGGGAACCTGGTGGGCTGCCGTCTATGGGGTCGCACAGTCGGACACGACTGTAGTGACTTCGCAGCAGCAGCATTAGCCCCCTTTGGAATAATCAGATGAATATGTTCTATGTTCTAGTCACTATAAGGACAAGAATAAATAAGATGCAAGCTCATAGAAACAGATGTGTTAAAATTAGTCTGTGGTATCGTAAATCCAGAATAAAGTAACAAACCAATATGGGGGGTCACCGGTAAAGGAAGAACAGTCTGGCAATGAAATATAGTGTAGATCCATTGTTTTCTCATTGTATTAGCCAGCCTTCACCACCATTACACACACACACACACGCACACAAGGGATCTCTATGTTTATTGTCAACTTCTTCACCCACATTTTGTAAAGGCACAAGACATGTCTTTACCTAGACTGCATACCTTATAAAGTACAAGTGTAAGTTGATTGTTGATGACAGGATTAGGGTAGCCTTGCGTCTGTTTATACACTCTCTAAGAAACATGAATCTTATGTGGGCAGGAACCAAGGAAAAATCAGTTTGAGTTACTGACTTCAATTTATCATTTCATTGTTCCCATAGTTTCTGATAATTCAGAAGTAGGATTGTTTACATTCTTATATCTTGTTCTTTGTTTCATCTTGAAGTGCTTTGCTTTCTCAATTTTAACAATCTCATTTCCCCTGATTTCATTTTACCAGATATTTGATTGCCCAAAGGAGGCATAGAAAATAGATCGTTCAAAAAACTGATTCTCAGGATAATATCCTCTAGCTTCAATTGAAGTTTTGGTACTAAGCGATTAGAAATGTGTGAACATGGGTTCAATACCATGCATCTTCATTTCAGTCACAAATTCATGACATACAGAAAGGAAATTTTATGTTGTAAAAAGAATCATAAAATAATAGCTACTATTTATTGAATGCCTACATCATGCCTAGATCTTTACAAATATGATAGTGTTGTATTCTCACAGAAAACCAATAAGGTATTCTCAGGTTTATTCTAAAACTGAATCTGAGAAAAGTTAATTAACTTCTCCAAAATTTTAACACCCAGTCAGAAGTTAAATCAAGTCCTTTTTCACTACCTTTCTGCCTGTTCCCTTCTCACTTTTTATAGTAACAAAATAAATTGCAGAAATTTTCTTTGAGAGCCAATAGTTATTTTAAAACCAGGAATAACAGCTGAAAGCAGCAGGAAATAGGGAAAAGAGGTAGATCTGACTTTATTGTATAGCAAAATTAGAAATAAAATGTTTTTGTATTCATGTTAACTTCTTCTGTTATGATTAATAAGATGTTCTTGACTCCTCTCTTATTTCCCATCATGGCAGAGAAAAAAAAAACAACAACAACAAAAAGCTGTGTATTGTATTCAAGCCAGCATAGTTCCCAAGGTAATCAGAACACTTACTCCTTTGCTGTTTAGAAAAAAAAAAAAAAGCAGTTTTTAAAAATTGTTATCTTGAATTTATTTTACTAGTAGGGGCAATCTGTTACTATAAAATGTTACATGTGTTTTTCTATTTTCTATTTCCGTTTATTATTTTATGAAATGCTTATTATATTTGAGAATTCTTTTGGCTTATAATAGTACAGATACTCTCAAAGTGGAAAAGAATATGAGTTAGTTCTCTAGATTTTATTCAACAGAGATTCAGAAGACCAGGGACTCTGAGATTAGATTTTTTATGCTGTTAAAGATTACTAGAAATTTAAAAGTAGATCTGGCCATTGTAAACACAATGAACAAACGGAAATTGACATCTGAACTTAGTCTTCTTCCAAAATACCAGTTACTTTCTTTTTCAGATTTTCCATTTTGATTTTAGCATTTGAATAGCAAAATAATTATCTGGACTCTGTTTTTATGTTTCCCAAATGTTTGAGAAAGGAAGTTTGTTCCAAGAAGATGGAGGAAATGCTTGAGTTTGCTTGTACTTCTTTTTCCCTTAAGTCTAGTCATCTTTGTACTGTTAATGCACACCAGTTTAAAGCAGGCCTAGGCAATTTCACTGGTGATCTTATAGTAAACTGAATAGTTTAAAAAATGCAGGAGGGATAACTGAGGAATGTTATCAAGCAAATGATCATAAGGGTGTGTGTGGGGGTTGTGTGTGTCTGTGTGTGTGTGTGTGTGTGTATAGGGGGGAAAAGGCTGAATGACTACTCTGTCATGAGACTTGTTAAGGACTTTACAAACCATTTGTTTGCTCTCACTTGTGCCTTTGTCTCCATTGATAATGAAATTCTGATCATCTCAGCATGATTGTTTTAATGAGACTTAGTTTCTTAAGGCAAGGAAACATCTGAAGAACTTAATCTGAGTAGGTAGATAACTAAACTATGAGTCAACTAGTGCATTACAGTATGTCACCGTGTATTAAAGAGACATGATGGGGGGGAAACAAGCGAAGATCTTCATTGTATTCTATAGGTACAAACTTCATCAACCACTTAACTAGAATTAAACACAATAACTTTACAGGACATTTCTGTATTTTAGGCGCATTTTAAGTCTCCACGCTAAGCCACTCTGCTGCTGCTGCTGCTGCTGCTGCTAAGTCACTTCAGTCGTGTCCGACTCTGTGCGACCCCACAGACGGCAGCCCACCAGGCTCCCTTGTCCCTGGGATTCTCCAGGCAAGAACGCTTGAGTGGGTTGTCATTTCCTTCTCTAATGCATGAAAGTAAAAAGTGAAAGGGAAGTTGCTCAGTCGTGTCTGACTCTTAGCGACCCCATGGACTGCAGCCTACCAGGCTCCTCCGTCCATGGGGTTTTCCAGGCAAGAGTACTGGAGTGGGGTGCCATTGCCTTTTCCGAAACCACTCTAGTTCACCACAACTAATTGAGAAACACTGAGTTCAAGCAAGGTGTTGACTTTCCATGAACTACACCTCATTTCAAGCAGAACTGATGGATCTGCAATTTGCACGGGCTGTGAACCACATGGACTGGTCCATGTTGTCATGTTCTTTCCCTTGTGTGACTGACAAGTTCTTACTCACACAGTAGTGCTACTTTCTCAGCCAGCAACTAGCTCCTGTAGAGCTCATGTTACTGTGTTGTGATGGTAATATTCTCTTTGTTATATTTCTTCTGCTGTCTCACCTAAAAGCTGCTTCTTGACACCTAGAACTCTGGGTAGATGTAGCAAAGACAGCGCCTGGCCACTGGCTTCTTTCTGATTCTCTAAATGATGGCGTTAGGCCTTGATGACTTCATGTTAAGTGAACAAACTGTAACCATAAGCCACTCAATGAATTTTTACAAAGGACATACTTATCTAGCTTCTCTAAACTTCCCTCATGCCTGCTGCCTCTCATTCCCACTCTCCCCAAAGGTAAACACTATTCTGACCCCTGTCATGAGAGTAACTGTACTTCTTTTTGAATTTATTATAAATGGGGTCATGCAGAATGGGTCATTTTGTAGCAGCTTCTTTCACTTACCATTTTGTGAGATGCTTCTTTCTCTGGCACCCATGAATCCATTTTTACTCTTATATAGCATTCTATCACATGAGTATAGCAAAATTTTCAGGATTTGAAATAGCTCAACTGGAATTCCATCACCTCCACTAGCTTTGTTCATAGTGATGCTTTCTAAGGTCCACTTGACTTCACATTCCAGGATGTCTGGCTCTAGGTGAGTGATCACACCATCATGATTATCTTGGTCATGAAAATCTTTTTTGTACAGTTCTTCTGTGTATTCTTGCCACCTCTTCTTAATATCTTCCTCTTCTATTAGGTCCATACCATTTCTGTCCTTTATTGAGCCCATCTTTGCATGAAATGTTCCCTTGGTATCTCTAATTTTCTCGAAGAGATCTCTAGTCTTTCTCATTCTGTTGTTTTCTTCTATTTCTTTGGATTGATCACTGAGGAAGCCTTTCTTATCTCTTCTTGCTATTCTTTGAAATTCTGCATTCAGATGCTGGAATCAAGATTGCCAGGAGAAATATCAATAACCTCAGATATGCAGATGACACCACCCTCATGGCAGAAAGTGAAGAGGAACTAGAAAGCCTCTTGATGAAAGTGAAAGAGGAGAGTGAAAAAGTTGCTTAAAGCTCAACATTCAGAAAATGAAGATCATGGCATCTGGTTCCATCACTTAATGGGAAATAGATGGGGAAACAGTGGAAACAGTATCAGACTTTATTTTCGGGGGCTCCAAAATCACTGCAGATGGTGACTGCAGCCATGAAATTAAAAGACGCTTACTCCTTGGAAGGAAAGTTATGACCAACCGAGATAGCATATTAAAAAGCAGAGGCATTACTTTGCCAACAGAGGTCGTTCTAGTCAAGGCTATGGTTTTTCCTGTGGTCGTGTATGGATATGAGAGCTGGACTGAGAAGAAAGCTGAGTCCTGAAGAATTGATGCATTGGAAGTGTGGTGTTGGAGAAGACTCTTGAGAGTCCCTTGGACTACAAGGAGATCCAACCAGTCCATTTGAAAAGAGATCAGTCCTGGGTATTCTTTGGAGGGAATGATGCTAAAGCTGAAATTCCAGTACTTTGGCTACCTCATGCAAAGAGTTGACTCATTGGAAAAGACCCTGATGTTGGGAGGGATTGGGGGCAGGAGGAGAAGGGGAAGGCAGAGGATAAGATGGCTGGATGGCATCACCAACTTGATGGACGTGAGTTTGAGTGAACTCTGGGAATTGGTGATGGACAGGGAGACCTGGGGTGCTGCAATTCATGGGGTTGCAAAGAGTCAGACACAACTGAACGACTGAACTGATAGCAAAATTTTTGTATCCATTTTTAGTTTACAGACTATAAACAAGCTTACTTTTGAGCTGTTGTGTGTGCATGCAAGTTGCTTCAGTCTTTGCAACCCTATGGACTGTAGCCCACCAGACTCCTCTGTCCATGGAATTCTCCAAGCAAGAATACTGGAGTGGGTTACCATTCCCATCTCCAGGGGATCTTCCTGACCCAGGGATTGAACCCAGGTTTCCTGCATTGCAGGCAGATTCTTTACCATCTAAGCCACCAGGGAAGCTTGAACAGTTAGGAATAATGTATAATTATTATGGGTAGTAGTAATTATTATGGGTAGTTTTATAGTGTGGTTTAATTTGCATTTCCTTGATAACTAATGATGTCAGACCATTCCATGTGTTTATTGTCTATGTGAATATCATCGTTCATGAAGTATATATATTTTAAATTTCCCATTGCTGTTCAGTCACTAAGTCATGTCTGATTCTTTGCGACCCCATGAGCTGCAGTATGCCAAGCTTCCCTGTCCTTCATGATCTCCTAGAGTTTGCTCAAACTCATGTCCATTGAGTCAATGATGCCATCCAACCATCTCATGCTCTGTCACCCTTTTCTGCTCTTACCCTCAATCTTTCCCAGCTAGCATGTCTCAAGAAATCACATTAACTTTTTCTTGAAGATATATAGTAATTCATTATACATTCTAGATGTGAATCCCTAATGAGAATATCTATGGGAAACACCTTCTACCAAGCTATTGTTTGCATTTTTCATTCTGTTGACAGTATCTTTTCTTGAATAGAAATTCTTAGTTTTAATAAAGCTTTATTTTTAATTATTTGCCTTATTGTCAGCATTGACTGTCCTAGTTGGAAATCATTGCTTACTGAAAGGTAATGATTTTTCTGAGTTAACTTTCAGAGTTTTATTGTTGTCTCTTACATTTATAGGTCAGTGCTTTATTTGAAATTGATCTTTTATTTGGTGTGATGTAGGAATTAGTTCCATGTGGATAAATGTTTGAGATGGCACTTTTTTTTGAAGAAAAGGAAATAAATTTCCAAACAGAACTGCCATAAACCAGGGACCACACTGGTCTGGGTCTGTATTTGGACCCTCTCTCTTCCATTCATCTGTGTTCCCTCTGGCCAACAACCTCACTGTCATAATTACTATAGGTTTATATTGTTCTAACATCCAGCCATTTAATTCCTCTAAGTTTATTCTCCTTTAACTTTTTTCTTGGCTATTTTTAACTCTTGTTATTTCCAAATGAGTGTTAGAATCAACCTTTCAATTTCCACAAAATAAACCTTCTGAGGGTTTTGATTGGAATTACATTGAATCTACAGGTTAATTTGTATGAATTGTGCATTTTTACAATTTTGAGCTTCCCACTTCATAAACATGATATATTCCTCTGTTTATTTAGTTAGCCTTTAGTCTCTCTCAATAACATATTGCAGTTTATAGAACATATACTTTCATATCTTCTGTTATATCCCTATTTTGATGTAGTTGATGCTATTATAAAATAATATTGTTTTTTAACATTGGATATTCCATATATAAGTATCAGTTTATAGAACTGAGAAATACATATGTTGAATTTATATCCAGTAACTTTACTAACTTCACTTATTATTTTGATAGTTTGTGTACTGCTTTGAAAATTTCTACTAATACAATTATACTGTAGGAAAATGACAGTTTCATTTCTGCCTTTCTACTTCCGTTTCTTTTCCACTTGCTAAGACCTCTCCTCTTGTGTAATACTGAGCAGTAGTAGTTTTTGCAGGTACCCCTTTCTCATTTATGATTTGCCAGGAAATGCTCTCAATAATTCACCACTAAAGATTATTGCTTTGGGTTTTTGGCAGATAACTATCATCTCACATATTTTCCCTTCTATTTTTGATTTGCTAAAGTTTTTTAAAAATATCAACTTATGTTCAGTTTTTTTCAAATGCATTTTATTTATCTTTTGAGATTGTTCTTGTTTATTTTGTTAATATGACTTATTACATGAATTGCAATGATTGGTAATCAAATGCTAAGTCACTTTTATATTCCTGGAATATAATCAACTCCTTTGCTTTATATATCCTGTTAACCACCAGATTTTTCTTGCTAATGTCTTTGTGTATGTTTTCCATGGGAGCTATCTGTCATGAAGTTCTTATCAGGTCTTCATATCAAGGTTGTTTTGACCTCATAAAGTTATTAGGGTGTGTTCACTTCTTTTATCTTGGAAAGTTTGTGAAAAATTAGTGTCATTTCCTGGTATGAATATATTGTCTTTATAAATTAATTATAAATAAACTTTGCTGGATTTTAGAGACTCTTTTCTATTAAATATCTCTCATTCATTCATTCATTCATACAATACATATTTCTTAAAATCCATTCTAACTCAGGCATTGTGCTAGCTCCTGGGAATGGAATGATAAGCAAATGTGGTCTTTACCCATAGTGAACTCACAGCTTAGTCAGTGGGAGAGATAATGAAGAAGTGGAGTACTTAGTCGTGTCCAACTCTTTGTGACCCCATGGACTATAGCCTGCCAAGCTCCTCTGTCCAAGGACTCTCCAGGCAAGAATAATGCAATGAGTTGCCATTCCCTTCTCTAGGGGATCTTTCTGACCCAGGAACTGAACTTGAGTCTCCTGAATTGCAGGCAGATTCTTAATTATCTGAGCCACCAGGGAAGTGGGGGAGATAGAGAGTGATCAAATCATTTTAAAACATGGACCCCAACTTTGTTATACATTTATGAAGGATGAGTATCAATGTTCAGAGATCGTAGGAGGGGACGTGATAAAAGTCATGACAGTGGAAGCTTCCTGAGGAAGCCAATAGTCAGAAATAGATCAATTAATTTGAACTGGCATCTAATTCATACAGTTAGAGTGCTATAAATGAGAATAACTGATTACCCAGTGTGGATAGTCATTTTCTGTGAAGCCCATTCCAATATCACAAAAACTGCTGTGAGGATTTCCAACAATGGATATTTTTATTGTTTAAAACAGATTTTACAGATGCAAATGGATAAATATTTAACATGTCAAATTGGCATTTTAGTTTGAAATAGGGAATTTTTTTAAACTGATTTTTAATCACATTCCTAAAGTATAGTAGATTTTATTGGAAAAAAGTTGATCCAGAAAAATAAAAATATTGAAGTGTGCCTGAGTCATCATTTGAATAATACAGAATAGTCAGACTAAAAAGGCTAATATATTGCAATGTTTAGGAAAATTCTTCACAATTTCACATTTTCTCTTTTTCTTTACCTCCAAATTTCAATTTAAGATGCAAATAATTTAGTTTATCTATCATTTGATTTGCAAAGATTATTCTTATTTAAAGATAATTATAAAATATTTTAAATGGTTAGTAATTAGAAAACCAATATCCTCAAATCAAATTTGATGAATGAAATTGCAAAACTTTGATTTTAATGCTGCCTTATATATTCAAAATAAGCACTACTGGACTTTAAAAAGTGCTATTGAGTAGAAAGATTTTCTCATGTGGTTGTACTTCACACTCAAAAAATGGATGAGACTTCCCTGGTGGTCCAGTGGTTAAAACTCTGTGCAGGGGGCACAGGTTGGCTCCCTGGTCAGGGAACGAAGATCCTGTACACTGCACAGTGTGGTAAAGAAAAAGAAAGAAAAATTCTAAACAACTAGTAGACAGTTTTCTTTCTCCAAAAGGAAAACAATATCTTACTCTCAATTGGAAAATATACTTTTAATAATTTAACTTATCAGCATATTAAAATGTAAAAATGAGCATGTTCATTTTTACTTATCACTAGAGAAGAAATTTATGTGTACTGAATTAAATGTACTAGCAACTTCAAGTCTTCTGTAATTGTGGACAGTTATGTGCTCTTGAGAAATGTTTTAGGAAAGTGAATTGAACTCTGCCCTCATTTTCTAATTTTAACTTGTTAAAGGCATTGTTGAATGTCAGTTTATATTTCCTGTTACCATTACCTCTTCAAACGACCAAAATATACTAACCCAAAAACCCCAAATATTTCTCCCTTGTGGCTTTTGACTTCCCACATATCAACAGAGACTAAAAATTGATTTTTTGGACAATTCAATATTTTTTTGTGCTGAATGCACTCTTTTGGCTATTTCAATGTAATCTGTAAAGAAACTTTTCTCTGCTGTCAAACTAAAACCAAAACTTCAGAAACGTGATTAATAAACTGAAGCTGTCTATAGGTTCTAAAGTTGCATGGTTTCAATTGAAGTATAATAGGCAAAAACATAATATAATATTTGTTAGATTTATTCCCTTAAATACAATATATCTGCACTGCCATGAACCCTTTACATTTTAGCAATGTCTGAAGAAACATCATAAAATGTGTTTTCTCTTAACCTATGATTGTCATTTGGATTAATATTTACTGTTTCTTTTCCCTCTTTTATATCACTTAAGTTTTACATTAATACTGACTTTAATTGGTAAAATTTAACATTTCTTAAGTACTTACACTTTTGTGTGAGGTTACACTGAATTGTCATGGATGGCCATGATAATTGATGATGTGAGGAAGGGATTTAATAGTCATGGTTGTCGTTCTGTATTGCTGCATGACAAACTGTACCAAAATTTTGTGACTTTATTTAATAAAATAGCATTTATGGTCTCACCGTTTCTGTGGCTTTGGAATGAGGTGTGATCTGTCTCTGACTCTTTCAAAGGGCTTCAAGTTAAAGTGTCAGCTGGGGCTGCAGTGATATTTAGGGTCAACTTGGGGTGGATCTGCTTCCAAGCTCCCTCAAATTGTTGTGGGCAGGGTTTAATTTTTCATAAGCTGATGACCAGAATAAGCTCCCAGTTCCTTGTTGTGTGAGTCCCTCAGCAGTCCCTCTGCTGTGGCTCTTGGCTTCATCAGAATGACCAAGAAAAGGGTTGGTAGAGTGCTACCAAGATGGAGGTGATGTCCTTTCCTAACGTAATTTCAGAAGTGATACTCCATCACTTTTACAAGATTGTATTTATTAGAGTGAGATCATTAGGGCTAGGTCCAGTGCATGGGAAGGAATTACATACAGTTATGACTATTAACATCCTATGGCAGAAAGCAAAGGGAAACTAAAGAGCCTCTTGATGAAGGTGGAAGAGGAGAGTGAAAAAGCTGGCTTAAAACTTAACATTCAAAAAATGAAGATCATGGTATCTGGTTCCATCACTTCATGACAAATAAATGGGGAAACAGTGGAAACAGTGACAGACTATTTTTGGGGGTTCCAAAATCACTGCAGATGGTGACTGCAGCCATAAAATTAAAAGACACTTGCTCCTTGGAAGAAAAGCCATGACAAACCTCGAGAGAATATTAAAAAGCAGAGACATTATCTTGGCGATAAAGATCCGTATAGTTTAAGCTACGGTTTTTCTAGCAGTCATATATGGATGTGAGACTTGGACATAAAGAAGGCTGCACACTGAAGAAATGATGCTTTTGAACTGTGGTGTTGGTGAAGACTCTTGAGAGTCCCTTGGACTGCAAGGAGATTAAGCCAGTCAATCCTAAAGGAAATCAGTCCTGAATATTCATTGGAAGGCCTGATGCTGAAGCTCCAATATTTTGGCCACCTGATGTGAAGAGTCAACTCATTAGAAAAGACTGCTGGGCAAGATTGAAGGAAGGAAGAGAGGGGCATGACAGCGGATGAGATGGTTGGATGGCATCACTGACTTGATGGACATGAGTTTGAACAAGCTCTGGAGCTGCTGAAGGACAGGGAAGCCTGATGTGCTGCAGTCCATGGGGTCTCAAAGAGTCCGACATGACTGAGCGACTGAACAGCAACAAGACATGAAAGGAAGTTTCATCAAAAATTATTTACATTATAGTATATAAACACACAAAAATACATTTTTTTACCTAACAAGAAAATGTAGATTAAAGCCACACTAAGATATGCCCATCAGAAAGCCTAAAATGAAAAAAAATTAGTGACAACACCTAAGCTAGAGAGGATGAAACTGTAAAATGGTACAAACACTCTGGAAAACAGTTTGGCAGTTTCTAAAATGAAAACATCTATTACTTTATTTCCCAATGGTTGAACTCATGGCCATTTATACTAGAGAAAGGAAAATTTATGTTCTTACAAAACTATGTATATCAATGTTTATAACTGCTTTGTCTCTTGTAACCAAAAACTGAGCACAGCTCAGATGTCTTTCAGTAGGTCAAGGGTAAACAGTGGCCCATACTTACCGTGGGATACTCCTCAGCAGTAAAAACAGGCAAAAACCCAAACCCAGAGTGTGCACACTTATAGCAACTTAGAAAATTTATAGACTATTGCACACAGTGAATGAGTGAAACTTGTCAGTCTCTAAAGATTGTATGCATCCTTAAACTTTCATAATGTTTTGGTGATGAGAAATTTTGAGAAATGAGAACATTTAGAAGTGGAAATAATTTAGTGGTTTCCAACGTTGGGAACAGGGCAAAGGACATGAAGATGGTGGGTTGTGTCTTGAGTGGATACACAAACCATATATGTGATTAAATTGTATATAAAAAACACACAGACAAACAAAATTGTTGTTCAGTTGCTTAGTCATGTCCCTATCTTTGCAACTCCATGGACTGCAGCACGCCAGGCTCCTCAGTTCTTCACTATCTCCCAGAGTTTTCTGAGATTCATGTCCATTGAGTTGATGATTCTATCTAACCATCTCATCCTCTGCCATCCCCTTCTCCTTTTGCCTTCAGTCTTTCCCAGCATCAAGGTCTTTTCTAATGAGTAGGCTCTTCATGTCAGGTGGCCAAAGTATTGGAGCTTCAGCTTCAGCAACAGTCTTTCCAATAAATATTTAGGGTTGATTTCCAAATGGGTACAAGCTAAACTGAGAAAATCTGAATAAGGTCAGTGAATTGTTTTGATTTCAGTATCCTGGTTGGGACATTGCACATGGTTTTAGAAGATGTCATCAGTAGGTAAAATTAGTTCACAAGTACATGGGTTATCTTGGTATTGTTTCTTTAGCTGTACATGAATTTACAATTATCTCAATAAAAATTTAATTATAAACAAAGTATATACCTTCCTTATTTTGTATTTTCTCTTGATTTCTTAGTTCTTCTGGCTCCAGAATGTAAAAGCAAATAACAAATAGAAGCCTCTCAACTAACATAGAGAGTCATTAATATTTATTACAAAGTTACATATAAGGATGGACATTTTAGTACAGATATTTCAAAATACTAGGCAATAAGTTTCAGTTTACTCAATATTAGAGTGGAAATCTCTCCTGTCTTTAGGGTAGTTGAATTCCCTGTCTAACTTTCAATGTTTTGTGTTATGGAAACCTCAAATGTGTTTTTAAAAAATTCTTTTCCCTTAAGGTTTAGACTCAGGAGTAATTTAAAGGAAATTCCATCCACATGTTATAATTTAATATGTTAGACTTCTCTTTTCTTTTCTTTATTATATTTGATGTCTGAGAACTCTCTGAACTACTTCTTTCTTTTGGCAAGATTAGACTAAGTCATAAACCAAAATTTTCAATTTGGATTTCAACATACATCAATAATGTGTAGATTCTGTACCATGCCAAGAATTTTTCTCATTTTGAATCTAAATGCCATAAATAGAGAGTTGAAGATAAACAGTAGCATTGAAAGACATTGAAAACAATTCTGGTTAATGTTAATTCAGAGTCAGTAAATTTTCTTAATCTTAAATTGTACTTGATTTTTGAAATTTGTTAGTTTTCTTATTAATTCTTAAAATAATTTTGTGTCTTATCACTTGCTATTTAATAGAAATGAATGTTCAGCAAACTATCCCAACTGCACATCTGGCTCTATTTAACTGAATCTGTCAAGTAATTTTTAATCTACTCTTTTCAAATAGGCCCTGCTCTTTTCTATCATAGCATAAACCATGCTTAGTAAACATGTAGGATTTGGATATAAAATATAATCTTAGTGTGTATTAGTGATTATTAATTTCTGGCCATATAATGAAATGAACATTTACTGAGAGTTTGATAGTCTTTGCAGATTATGCAGATGACTTATATTTTTTGAATCTGAAAAAGACTTTATAAGTATGTGAAATAAACCTTGGAAACAATTACTATCCAAAATATACTGAAAGTAACTATGATTTTCCCTTAAGTCTTTGCACCTGTATGATTATACCTAAAATATATTAAACAGAAAAGTGATTTGTCATGAAAGAATCATTTTCTCCAAGTACTGTTGACATTCCTAAATACACACAAAATTATAGTCCAAGCTCCTAAATACTACTATTAAAATCATGCACAAGGCAGTTAAAATATATACTTTCTGTATGTATATATATGCAAATTTACATTGTATATACATGTACACATATATGAACACATGTATATACATAAACACTCATGTATATGGTATATATTTTTGGAGGTGGCTTGTAAAAGCACCTTAAGGGTATTGAGGCCTAAATACCTTAATTTTCTTCTTTTGAACAAGCAATTTAAAGCACGTTGATGGCGGAAATCTGAGCTCCAAATGATAATCTTGTTTTGAGACTTAGGCTGTGAGAACAGGGCTTGGAGTGTTCACGACCCAGCCATCTTCTTCAAACAGTCCTCCTGGTGTTTAGATCTTTCTGTTTCAAGTAACGCAGAAAGTGATATTGGCTGCTAAGTTCTGTAGCCTTGTGGATGGTTCAGTGGGTTGAAACTAAATTCTTCCCCAAAGCCTTTAGTCTTCTTAAATTAAGAGACAATGAGATCACACACATTTGCTGTGGTGTTTGGGTTGGGTGCTGATATTTATCCTGAATGTTTGTGAAAGAAACGATTTAATATAGTGGCAATATTGCTGAACTTTGAGATCAAAGATCTCAATTAATCCCTGTGTCTTTGACTTATCAGGTTTTTTGACATTGGTCAAGGCACTCATACCTGCTGAACAGAACTTCCCTAAGCATTATGTAAAAACATACATTAAAGGTGGTTTTAAAATCATTTTATTATATGTGTATATATAACATGTACGCATGTGTGTGTATATATATACACACACACATAGCTTATGCCTTTAAAATTTTAAATGCTCAGTGCAGCACATATTGAGATCCAAGGATTTAGGGAACAGTATTCCACTCATAGGTTCAAAGGCAGGAATGAGCAAGGTCTCTTCAAGGATCAGGAAGAAGGTCAGCTTAACCGGATCAAGAAGGGAAAGTGAAGAAAGCGGTAGAAATTGAAGTTTGGGAGGGAGGCTGGAGCCAGATCATGTGAAACTAAGACTGTGATTAAACATTTTCATTTATTCTAATTGTTATAAGGAGGCAATGGTAAGTTTTAATTAGAGAGTTATACACTTATACTAAAAAATTTTACAGGATTCTTTGGCTGCTGCATACCAGCTAGATAAAGTGTTAGCAGACATTTCAATTGTAGCAATGCTGAGAGAGAGGGTGATTGTTTTCACAAGACAGAGGCAGCAAAGGTGGAGAGAAGTGCTTGGATCTAGGAAATAATTTGGAGGAACAAGAAACAGAACTTGCTGGCTACATGCGGGTCGGAGAGAAACTAGGTTTTTGACTTGAGCTGTTGGATGGATGTCATTTACTGTGACGCTCACGTGCATAAGTGCTAAGTCGCTTCAGTCGTGTCCTACTCTTCGTGACCTCGTGCACTCTCGCCCACCAGACTTCTCTGTCCACGGAATTCTCCAGACAAGAATACTGGGGTGGGTTGCCATGCGCTCCTCCAAGGGATCTTCCTGACCCAGAGATTGAAGCTGCGTCTCCTGTGACTCTTGCACTGCTGGTGGATTCTTTCCCTCAGAGCCACCAGGCAGGTCCTACTGTGATGTTAATAACAGGAAAACCCCCAAATGTGCAGAGGGCTGGGGCTCAAAAGTCTAGTTTGGTCAATGTTAAGGTTGAGACAGAGATTCCAATTAGACACCAAGTAGAGATATAGAGAAAATTTTGCACTGCATTAGTCTAGAGCTTAGGTGAAATGGAGCAACTAGAGTTAGGAATTTGATGGTCAATGGCAAAGGTGTTCTCTTTAGTGTCATCAGGGTTTGACTTTCCATTATGTAGGGAGGAGCAGCAAGGAGAAACAAAGGAGAACAAGTGCTGAATAATCAGAAGAAGGTGGTGATAAGGAGAACAAAAGACACATGTGTTTAAAAAGCAAGGAATTTTCAATTGTTTTGAAAGTTACTGAAGTCACATTAGGCAAGGGAAAAGATGAGTATCTGACTTGGCAATTGTGATCTTGACAATTTTGAAACTTCTGAAGATTACTGTGGCAAATATTTTGGGTATGAGGCCCTCGTTAACTCTTACAAAGAGTAACTGCAAATTCAAGGGCTGACAAGTTAACTTTTGAACTCTAGGGGGGGTTGAGTTCCTTAAGTCTGGTCTTTCCTTTGTCCAGAATAAAACTTAATCTTGTCCCGTCTCTCCTGTATGCTCCCTATAACATAAGATGAATTGATAGTATTGTGATTTCCTTGAGTTGGATTTTTTAAGACTTTTTGTTCGAACATTCAAAAGGGTGATTTTAATCTCTGCCACCAATATGCTCATAGATCGTCACACTGAAAATTAAATTCCAGATCATGTTTAAGAAATAGAGCCTCACAAACAATATCATGCAAGCCTTTGTGTGAATATTGTTTTGCTTTAGTAAGAAGTGTGTGAGTGTATGCTCAGTCACTTCAGTCATGTCCGACTCTGCGACGTTATGGACTGTAGCCTGCCAAGCTTCTCTCTCCATGGATCCTCCAGATAAGAATACTGGAGTGGGTTGCCATGCCCTCCTCCAGGGGATCTTTCTGACCCAGGGATCGAACCCGCATCTACTGCATTTCCTGCATTGCAGGTGGATTCTTTACCACTAAGCCACCCAGGAAGCCTTTAGTAAGAAATAGGGTGAATGGAACAAAGTATTTGGGAATATCATGCATAGATATAGCTCACAAATATGCAGATACATTAGGACATTGCTGCTTCTGATTTCAATTTTTCCTCTTGGCTTTTTGAAGCGGGATATATTTTAGTTGATTTGGATTATTAATGTAAAGAATATACTGTTGGGAAAATTGAACAGGGGTCACAAAGAGTTGGGCATGACTGAGTGATGAACAGACTAAGAATAAATATTTTTATTGAAAATTTTTATAGCTGCATTTCAAAAGTAAATATGACAGCCATTTGGGTTGTATTCTCCAAATTTCATTGTTAAGCCTGTGAAGACTTGCTGGTCAGCTGATGCAGAGCAATTTGGCAGCTACACACATTCCATCACATGGGTGTGAGAAAACGCTGCATCTTACTGACATGAGAAGAGCTTTCTCTTGCTCATGACAAAGTGGTAACCAGATCCATGAAGAATTTCTGACTTAGCCACACACATTCATTAAGAGCAAATGTGAATGACATAAATGGCTTAGGAATTTTGCTTAGGAAATGCATAGCAAAATTGGGATGGTTTGTGGTCTTATTCACCACAAAATGAACACAAATAATGGAAAATATTGATGAATTCTATATTAAAGGAAATTTAGCAATTTAAATTGTTAAACAATTTTAACAAAGGAATAGCTTTTAAATTAAGAACAAACAGAAAAAGAAACAGGAAGTCATAGGTCCTCTCAGTAACACTTGGCTTGTCATGAAACTGATAGGAGTTATTTCATTGGTTCATTTACTCTCACACTGCTGCTGCTAAGTCGCTTCAATCGTGTCCGACTCTGTGCAACCCCATAGACGGCAGCCCACCAGGCTCCCCCGTCCCTGAGACTCTCAAGGCAAGAACACTGGAGTGGGTTGCCATTTCCTTCTCCAATGCGTGAAAGTGAAAATTGTAAGTGAAGTCGCTCGGTCGTGTCTGACTCTAAGCGACCTCATGGACTGCAGCCTACCAGGCTCCTCCATCCATGGGATTTTCCAGGCAAGAATACTGGAGTGGAGTGCCATTGCCTTCTCCAGCTCTCACGTTATGACTTAATAATTAGAATTTTGAGTTGTTGGGTATATGCTTTTCTGGATTTTATTTTAATTTTCTAACTAATATTTATAGACACAGCTTTATAGTCCTCTACACTATTTAATGTCTATGAAATTACAAAATGGTATAAACATTGTTGCCATTGTTCAGTTGCTTAGTTGTGTCTGACTCTTTGCAATTTCATGGACGGCAGCACGCCAGGCTTTCCTGTCCTTCAGTGGACAGGAGGCCCTGGAGTTTGCTCAAACTCATGTCCATTGTGATGTAAGTTCCAGATTCAGTGTCACCTGCTCACCTTTTAGAAGGTGATAGTATCTTTGACATGACCAGGTTTTTGCTGTTCTTTCCAATAAAATGTATACTCTGTTAGCCGCCTGGAGACACCTGGAAATTGTAGCAAGATTATTGTTACATGAAAATAAATTTGACTGGGCTTTGTAGTTCTACTGCAGCTAATACTAATTTCAGTTTTTGGCTCAAAATATCAACGGATATTTTGGCTTATTATTTGGCACTATTAAATTGGATTAGATTACATGAGAAAATTGGGGTAGTTTGTGGTTTCCTTCACTGAAACCTTGTGCTAAGGAGTTAACAAGTGTCAGGCTTCCATACAAATAGATAGTAAGTAGCACAGATTTTATATGTATTGTTAGAAGAAATATACTTAAGCTATAAGCTCAAATCTTAGAGAAAGTAACTTTCTATCTTAATATTTGTTTACAGATGAGACATTTCATAAATATTTTAAACCAGAACTTTCTTGAAACTGATTGATGTCCCCAGTACTACAGAAAAGTAGTTAAATTATGCTATATCCTCCAAAAAATTCTAAATTATCTGAACCTAAATTTGTGCTTGGCAGGAAGACCACTATAAAAACTTCAAGGTGATCAGCCTGCCAAACCCCAGAAATTTTATTTTTCCAAGACTCATTACAAGTGATACCTTGGTACTTTATAAAGTGGATTGTGGATTTTGGATCTTTCTTTATGTCTACAAATCACATTCCAAAGAAGTAAGATTGATAAGTTTACCTGTGACCCAAAAGGTTATCCTTTTAATGTGTAACAGTAATTCTTTTTTTAGCCTCTAAAAATGTAGAAAACACTGATATTATCTGGAAATGGTAACAATAATAGCAAGATGCTATGTGGAGAGATTATTCTGAAATATTTTATTTGAGAAGAAATGAGGTTATTATTATTTTTTATCATGGTGCATTATCTTAGAAACATTATTTTTCTCAAAAATTTCCTGAAAACCTAAAGAAAAGACATCTCATTGATATAAAACAGTGATACATAGCTTCAACAATTCTAAGGAATAGTAAGAAGTTAGAAAGATAGGATGGAGAAGGCAATGGCATCCCACTCCAGTACTCTTGCCTGAAAAATCCCATGGGCGGAGGAGCCTGGTAGGCTGCAGTCTATGGGGTTGCTAAGAGTCAGACAGGATTGAGTGAGTTCACTTTCACCTTTCACTTTCATACATTGGAGAAGGAAATGGCAACCACTCGTGTTCTTGCCTGGAGAATCCCAGGGATGAGGGAGCCTGGTGGGCTGCTGTCTATGGGGTCGCACAGAGTGGGACATGACTGAAGTGACTTGGCGGCGCAGCAGCAGCAGCAGAAAGATAGGAAGCAACGTATAGTTGGCTCTGAAAAGACAGGGCTTATCACATGAGTTCCAATTCTTTAAAATAAAGATGATTTCTATTTGATCAGATAATGAAATTTAAATTCAATAATGACTTTTGGAAAACATAAATATACATGTTTTAAAATGTTTACATTTGTTCTTATTTTATGCTATACTGACTTTAGAAAATAAAGTAAGCTTTATAGGCAATCTGTACATATTTATTTTATATTATTTAGTTGCCTTCTTTGTGCAATCCAAGTTGCCTCTTTTCACTTGGATAATGATACGTTTTTCTGTGGATTGACTCCTTCTGAGTATCTGAGTTGGACTGGGACCAAGTCTGACCTGCATCAGGACTCTCAGCCCCTAATTTCTTCATATCTGGGATAGAAACATGTATAGTACTGAACATTTCACTGAATAATATTCATATGTTATAAAAATTGAGATTATACCCCCTTATTCCATGATATTCAGACCTTTTTTATAAATCACATTTATCTGTTGCTATCCCTAATCTTTAAGCACAGCTTTTCATCTGCAATGTAGGAGACCTGTGTTCGATCCCTGGGTTGGGAAGATCCCTTGGAGAAGAGAAGGCTACCCACTCCAGTATTCTGTGCTGGAGAATCCCATGCCAGTATTTGTGCAAGTATTTTCTGCTTCTATATGATTCTAAAATCTTGAATTCACATCGAAAAATGTAGACTATAACTGTCTGTATAATTTGACACTGTGTATGGATTTTTTAAATATTGTATTTTTAAAATATTGTGGGCAACACTTGATCTATCTTGATGTGATGTTATATTGTCATTCTCTGTAATTATTTCATTTACCTCACTATCACAACTGCAGTCTTCACATTTAATATTTAGTGTTCTCTTGCAAAACACTCCTAAAAATATACTGTATTTTTCTGCTTTGACCCATACAAATTGCATAGGTTTTCATGCTAATCACTTGTGCATGTTTAGCAGGCCACATTTTATAGGCAATATGATGTTTTACTTTCCTGAATATTAAAAACTGGTTCTTCTTTTTCTCTTTTTATCACAGTGAATGGTGTCATGTATATAGCAACAAATGTTCCTTAACATTATCTTTAGTATCTGAATCAATCTATTTTCTCCTTGCTTATGGCTTTTGTTAACATTATTGCATGTGCATTAGAGATCCTATACTTCTTGGGGGAGGGGGAAACCCGAGACAGGCTTCATTTAGAATTCATTTCCTATAGATTAATGGAAAGCCATAAGTATAAAGAATAAAATAAAAATCTCTTTGGACGTGGTTTTGCTCTGCTCTGATAAAGTAACTTCTGCCAAAAATGCTTTTATTTCTGGTTCACCTCATTCTTCTGATAACATAAGACATCGTATGAGAGAGACTTTTTTCAGTACATAGGTGTATATTAAATCACAGTTCAGTTCAGTTCAATTCAGTCGCTCAGTCGTGTCCGACTTTTTGCGACCCCATGAATCGCAGCGCGCCAGGCCTCCCTGTCTACCACCAACTCCCGGAGTTCACTCAGACTCACATCCATCGAGTCAGTGATATCATCCAGCCATCTCATCCTAGGTCCTCTCCTTCTCCTCCTGCCCCCAATCCCTCCCAGCATCAAAGTCTTTTCCGATGAGTAAACTCTTTTAATGAGGTGGCCAAAGTACTGGAGTTTCAGCTTTAGCATCATGCCTTCCAAAGAAATCCCAGGGTTGATCTCCTTCAGAATGGACTGGTTGGATCGCCTTGCACTCCAAGGGACTCTCAAGAGTCTTCTCCAACACCACAGTTCAAAGGCATCAATTCTTCGGCGCTCAGCCTTCTTCACAGTCCAACTCTCACATCTATACATGACTACTGGAAAACCCATAGCCTTGACTGCTTATTTCTTTCAAAGAGAGTTAAAATTTGTGATGGTTAGCTTGATTGGTTGGTGTTGGTAATTAGCAAGATCCCAAGATGGCCGAAGACATGTCACTATCACAGAGGAAGCCAAAAGAGGACCTGAGATGTGGGCTTCCAGGGGATGGGAGAGAACCAAGCACAGGTCCCACGAGCTGCTCTCTGAAGGATGGGGTAGTGGGCATGTGGGGAGAGGGGACCAGGATCCTGCCTAGCAATTGGGTTACACCAAGGAGATAGCTGAGGCGAGGTTTGTGCAAGGAACAGACACACAGGGTGGCCAAAGCACAGAGCAGTGGACAAGGCCAGACCTCGGAGCTCCTTTAAGCAATGAGGACAATGAATTCACTCAAAACACATCAGAATCAGCCGACTACTTGTAGAATGGTTTAATGGGAGCTATCTGAACATAAAAATATCCAGAATGGAACTCTGCCCAATGTATTTATGGGTTAACCTAAAACATGATCTCACCAGAGTGGATATGGAAAGGTATTGGCCCTAGATTCAAAGTTCCTTAATTCCCCAAATGGACTGACCTCTTCCTTTTTTATCTTTCCTTTTATTTTTCTTTAATTTTTTCCTTAATAAAGTATAGCTTATTTATAATATTGAGCTAGTTTTAGGTACACAGCAAAGTGATTTAGTTATATGTATATGCATGTATTTTTTCAGAAGATTTTCCACTCTACATTGTTATAAAATATTCAGTATTGTTCCCTGTGTTATACAGTAAGTTTTGGTTGCTTATCTGTTTTATGTATAGTAGTTTGTGTTGTTAATCCCATACTCCTAATTTATTTCTCCCTTGGCTCTCTTTTCACTTGGATAATGATACGTTTTTCTGTGGGTTGACTCCTTCTGAGTATCTGACTTGGACTGGGACCAAGTCTGACCTGCATCAGGACCTTCAGCCCTAGTTCTTCATATCTGGGATAGAGACAATTATAGTACTGAACATTTCACTGAATAATATTCATATGTTATAAAAATTGAGATTATACCCCCTTATTCCATGATATTCAGACCTTTTCTATAAATCACATTTATCTGTTGCTATCCCTAATCTTTAAGCACAGCTTTTTGCCTGCAATGTGGGAGACCTGGATTCGATCCCTGGGTTGGGAAGATCCTTGGAGAAGAGAAGGCTACCCACTCCAGTATTCTGGCCTGGAGAATCCCATGGACTACAGTCCATAGACTCGCAAAGAGTCAGACACAACTGAGCAACTTTCACTTTCACTTTTCTCTTTCAAAAGAGAGGGAAGGAGGGGACTTGCTTAGCAGTCCAGTGGTTAAGGCCTCTTGCTTCCAGTAAAGGGTCATGGGTTTGATCCATGGTGGGGGAACTAAGATCCTGAATGCCACACAATGTGGCCAATTATTTTTTTAAAACTAAACCAAAATAGAGGAAAGAAACTGAAAAAAATTAAATAGTATAATTTTCCATGGCGACATATGAGTATGACTTGTGTAGCACTGAAAATAACAGTCACCTTGCCTGGGCTAACCAATCTGTACGCAGTTTCCCATTTAATGGTCACAAGAACTCAACAAGGCACATGATAATTCTGTTTTCCTTTACAAATAAGGATATGAGTCAAAGGAAATTTATGTGATTTGTCCATGATCACCTATCTGGAAAATGACAATCAGAACTCGCACCAATAGACTCTGGAGTCCAATGTCTCACACATAAAACTCCTCGTGGGCAAGAAATAATACATTTAGTAATATAGTCCATACATTGTGGACCCATCAAATTTTATTAATATGGTTATATACTGCATTCAAAACTACTTGCAGTAATCATGGCAGCCTGATATTTTAAAAAACAGCTTTATTGAGGTGTCACTGGTATAAAATACTGCATGTATTTACTGTACACAATTTGATGAGCTTGGCCCTATGTGTGCACTCATGAAAACATCATTTTCAAGATAATAAACATGTCCATCACCTCCAAGAGTTTTCTGGTGCTCCCCACTCCTTTTTTTGTGTGTGGTTAAAAACTATGCAAAAATCATTATAAGAAACCAGATTAAAAGCATTAGAATATTTTCCCATATATCAAAGGCTCTGTGCTACAAACACTGACAAATGCTTTCATAGTCATCAGAAATAAAACATGAACATTAGGTACAAATGTATAGAGAAATGAATGCTTTAATAAATACACATAAGGATTACATATCTCCACTTAAACTTGCTTGAGAAACACTTTAGGACAGGAAATATTGTTCAAGTTTCACATCTGACTAAACAAAATTGAGTGGGTTTCTGACTAAATAAAATTGAGTGGGATTTAACCCACTCAATTTTGTTTAGTCAGATGTGAAAAAATACAGAGTTAATTGACAGGTAAGATCTCCATGTACCAGAATCCAATTATCAAGTCATCAAAAAACTAGTGAGATAAACCCAAGGCAAAACATCCCAAGACACATATTAATCAAATCAACAAAGATCAAACACAAAGAACAAATATTAAAAGCAGCAAGGGAAAAACAACAAATAACACAAAACAGAATTCCCATAAGGATAACAGTTGATCTTTCAATAGAAATTCTTCAGGCCAGGAGGGAATAGCAGGACATACCTAAAGTGATGAAAGAAAATAACCTACAGCCCAGACTACTGTACCCAGCAAGGATTTCATTCAAATATGAAGAAGAAATTAAAAGCTTTACAGACAAGCAAAAGCTGAGAGAATTCAGCACCACCAAACCAGCTCTCCAACAAATGCTAAAGAATCTTCTTTAGACACGAAACACAACAAGGGTGTATAAACTTGAACCCAAAAACAATAAAGTAAATGGCAATGGGATCATACTTATCAATAATTACCTTAAACATAAATGGGTTGAATGCCCCAACCAAAAGATAAAGACTGGCTGCATGGATACAAAAATAAGACCCCTATATATGTTGTCTATAAGAGACCCACCTCAAAACAGGGGACACATACAGACTAAAAGCAAAGGGCTGGAAAAAGATATTCCACACAGAGACCAAAAGAAAGCAGAAGTAGCAATACTCATATCAGATAAAATAGACTTTGAAACAAAGGCAGTGAAAAGAGACAAAGAAGGACACTACATAATGATCAAAGGATCAGTCCAAGAAGATATAACAATCATAAGTCTATATGCACCCAACAAAAGAGCACCATAATACTAGTCAAGAAAATATAACAGAAAATAGAAATACATAACTCTTCACTTTCTTAAATAATCTTAAACCTTCAGTGGTCTCCATTGCCCTCAAGATTACATGAAAATTCCATGAGATCTCAAGTAAGTTTATCAGGTTCCAGCATTCCAGCTCCCCACCCTACATTCCAGCCACATAAAGGGAATTGATTACATTTACTTATATTGGCTAGTTTTACCTACTTCCTTACATTCTGTGTTTCCTGAATGAAGTTAAGAGCATCCAGAGAGAGAGATACCATCATGCCCATCTTACTGATTAAAAAAAAAAAACAACCGAAGCTCAGAGGATAGCAACTTACTCCAAATCATATTTTTAAGTAGATATGATGGAGGCTGGATGAAAATCAGGAGCCATGGATATGAGTTTGAGCATGCTCTGGAAGTTGGTGATGGACAGGGAAGCATGGTGTGCTGCAGTCCATGGTATCGCAGAGTTGGACACAACTGAACAACTGAGCTGCACTGCTGCCACTCGAGAGCATTGAAATAGGACTCACAAAATCTAGGTTTAAGTTTCATTCAAGCCACTTGCTTCTTTTAGAAAACTGCTGAACATCTCAGCAATTCAGAGTCCTTATCTGTAAATTAGGTATATTAGGTCCTCCATCCCAGACTGCTGGGAAGGTACAGGAAGACAGCAAATGCAGAATTATTGTATTACTATGAGGAAGTATCTTTCAACACAACCTGCTTTTGCTTAGGCATGCAAATAAAAAATAAGTTAACTGGTCAGATAAAAATCATGATTAATCCAAATCTTTTTAGCAAAGGATGTCACTCTCACAACACAGTGTCATAATTTTTAAATTATGGATTTTTTAATTTGAAGGAGTCATTTCTCATCTATGTCTTCTAAACCCTTTCCACATATCTGATGGGTAAATATAAAATATTAGTAGATGACAAGGATAAAAACTTGAAAGACTTCATTATCAATTAAGTCACCTGAGGGTCAGTTAAGGTCTAAGAAAATGCTGGTTGAAAGTTTCTAGCTTTTAAATTCCTCTGTGAATATAGTCTGACACTGAGAACTTCAAATCCCTCTATAAGGTACTGTCTTAAACCTAAAAGTTCAAAACACAAGCAGTCAGATCCACCACACATAAATCAAAAGATTGTATTTGAAGCCATGAGGGATTAAAATAGTAGGTCCATGTTTGGTGGGGGTAGGGGTAAAGGGGAGTCTTTCTCAAGGCTTATCTCCTCCAAGAAGCTGTCCTAATATGGGACAAACTCTCCCATAGTGACTGCCTAAAGCACTTGATGTTGCAACCAAGACTTTGGCATTCATCAGACTCAAACACTTCACCATATTTCAGTTGGCCTCCCTGGTACTGCATTTAAGAAACATCATATCTTCATTATCTAATAAATGCAAGTCAACTCCCCATGTATGCAGCATAGAGTTGCCCAGAGATGAAGCAGCTCCATTTCTTTTCCACATCTACATTTCAAAGCATCTTTCCTCATAATTTTTATTTGGGGTGTACATTTAAAATCAATGTTATTTTCTCTATCCCAGTAAATCTCTCTGTCCTACAAAGGCTATAATTTAATTCAGACCGTCTCAAACTGACCCTCAAGTTTGGTGGCCATCTATCTAGATATTTTGCCTAACAAGATAACAAATAAGCAATAAACAATTATTTAAGTGAATTCAATAATTTATTTATTAAATCAGAAAACACTATGGAACACATTCTGTTAGGCCTTATATACTAGAACCTGGAAGTGGATGAGGTAAAATGAAAATGTTCACTCACGGCCTCCTTGAAAAATCAGGCAAATAATTAACCCCTTTCCATATGATACAAGAGCTGTAATGCAAGTGTGTGCAGAGGCCTGGAGCAGAGCGGGCAATGGGTTTGGCTGGAGAATGATGATGGGGGCTTTATGAATATGATGATGTCTGGTCTCTGCTGAAAGTATGAGAAAAAGCTTTCTGAGCCAGGGCACAGAAGATGGGTCTTCCAGGCAGAGTGAATACATGAGGCAGCCAGGAAGAAGAAGAAGCAGCCAGGAAGACATGAAGCTGCTGCTGCTGCTGCTGCTGAGTCACGTCTGACTCTGTGCGACCCCATAGACGGCAGCCCACCAGGCTCCCCCGTCCCTGGGATTCTCCAGGCAAGAACACTGGAGTGGGTTGCCATTTCCTTCTCCAATGCATGAAAGTGAAAAGTCAAAGTGAAGTTGCTCAGTAGTGTCTGACTCTTCGCGACCCCATGAACTGCAGCCTACAAGGCTCCTCCATCCATGGGATTTTTCAGGCAAGAGTACTGGAATGGGGTGCCATTGCCTTCTCCAAGACATGAAGCAGCTACGGTGAATTGTTCAGTGTGGCAGGAGTATATTATGTCTGGGTGGGCAGCAGTGTTAGACAAGAACCCGATGATGGAGGCTGGGCTCAGATTACAAAAGGCCTTGAGTGTGCCCTCCACAGATGTCAATGCATGAAAGTGAAAAGTCAAAGTGAAGTTGCTCAGTAGTGTCTGACTCTTCGCGACCCCATGAACTGCAGCCTACAAGGCTCCTCCATCCATGGGATTTTTCAGGCAAGAGTACTGGAATGGGGTGCCATTGCCTTCTCCAAGACATGAAGCAGCTACGGTGAATTGTTCAGTGTGGCAGGAGTATATTATGTCTGGGTGGGCAGCAGTGTTAGACAAGAACCCGATGATGGAGGCTGGGCTCAGATTACAAAAGGCCTTGAGTGTGCCCTCCACAGATGTTTAGTTTGTCCAGTAAACAACAAAACCATGAAAAGATTTCCTAGAAGAATGATTCTGGTGGTTGGATTCATAAAAAAAAAAAAGTTCAAGGAGAGAAGCAGTTAATAAAATAGGACAGTGTTGTATATTAAAAATTAGGGCAGAAATAAATGCAAAAGAAACAAAAGAGACCATAGCAAAAATCAACAAAGCCAAAAGCTAGTTCTTTGAAAGGATAAATAAAATTGACAAACCATTAGCCAGACTCATCAAGAAACAAAGGGGGAAATATCAAATCAGTAAAATTAGAAATGAAAATGGAGAGATCACAACAGACAACACAGAAATACAAAGGATCATGAGACTACCATCAGAAATTATATGCAAATAAAATGGACAACTTGGAAGAAATGGACAAATTCTTAGAAAAGTGCAACTTTCAAAATTGAACCAGGAAGAAATGGAAAATCTTAACAGATCCATCACAAGCATAGAAATTGAAACTGTAATCAGAAATCTTCTAGCAAACAAAAGCCCAGGTCCAGATGGCTTCACAGCTGAATTCTACCAAAATTTTAGAGAAAAGCTAACACTTATCCTACTCAAACTCTTCCAGGAAATTGCAAAGGAAAGTAAACTTCCAAACTCATTCTATGAGGCCACCATCACCCTAATACCAGAACCTGACAAAGATGCCACAAAAAGAGAAAACTACAGGCCAGTATCACTGATGAACATAGATGCAAAAATCCCTAACAAAATTCTAGCAATCAGAATCCAACAACACATTAAAAAGATCATACACCATGACCAAGTGGGCTTTATCCCAGGGATGCAAGGATTCTTCAATATCCGCAAATCAATCAATGTAATACACCACATTAACAAATTGAAAAAGAAAAGCCATATGATCATCTCAATAGATGCAGAGAAAGCCTTTGACAAAATTCAACATCCATTTATGATAAAAACCCTCCAGAAATCAGGAACAGAAGGAACATACCTCAACATAATAAAAGCTATATATGACAAAGCCACAGCAAACATTCTCCTCAATGGTGAAAAATTGAAAGCATCTCCCCTAAAGTCAGGAACAAGACAAGGGTGCCCACTCTCACCACTACTATTCAACATAGTTTTGGAAGTTTTGGCCACAGCAATCAGAGCAGAAAAAGAAATAAAAGGAATCCAGATTGGAAAAGAAGAAGTAAAACTCTCACTCTTTGCGAGGACATGATCCTCTACATAGAAAACCCGAAAGACTCCACCAGAAAATTACTAGAGCTAATCAATGAATATAGTAAAGTTTCAGGATATAAAATCAACACACAGGAATTCCTTGCATTCCTACACACTAACAATGAGAAAACAGAAAGAGAAATTAAGGAAAAAATTCCATTCACCATTGCAATGAAAAAAAAAAAATAAAATACTTAAGAATATATCTGTCTAAAGAAACAAAAGACCTATATATATAAAACTATAAAACACTGGTGAAAAGAAATCAAAGAGGACATTAATAGATGGAGAAAGATATCATGTTCATGGATTGGAAGAATCAATATAGTGAAAATGAGTATACTACCCAAAGCAATCTACAGATTCAATGCAATCCCTATCAAGATACCAACGGTATTTTTCACAGAGCTAGAACAAATAATTTTGCAATTTGTATGGAAATACAAAAAATCTCAAATAGCCAAAGCAATCTTGAGAAAGAAGAATGGAACTGGAGGAATCAGCCAGCCTGACTTCAGGCTCTACTACAAAGCCACAGTCATCAAGACAGTATGGTACTGGTACAAAGGCAGAAATATAGACCAATGGAACAAAATAGAAAGCCCAGAGATAAATCCACGCACCTATGGACACCTTTGACAAAGGAGGCGAGAATATACAATAGAGAAAAGACAATCTCTTTAACAAGTGGTGCTGGTAAAACTGGTCAACCACTTGTAAAAGAATGAAACTAGAACACTTTCTAACACCATGCACAAAAATAAACTCAAAATGGATTAAAGATCTAAACGTAAGACAAGAAACTATAAAACTCCTAGAGGAGAACATAGGCAAAACACACTCAAACATAAATCACAGCAGGATCCTCTATGATCCACCTCCCAGAATATTGGAAATAAAAGCAAAAATAAACAAATGGGACCTAATTAAAATTAAAAGCTTCTGCACAACAAAGGAAACTATAAGCAAGGTGAAAAGACAGCCTTC
>SJXQ01010439.1:0-13519 GCA_006408695.1 Aepyceros melampus
CAGGGTCTGATATGGTTGCTGTTATTACTCCCAGCCCATTTTTTTGTTTTTGAAGTATAATTTATTTACAATGTCATGTTAATTTCATGTACACAGCACAGTGATTCAATTATACATACATAAATACATATTCCTTTTCAGATTCTTTTTTCTTACAGATTATTACAAACTATTGAAGACACTTCTCTGTGCTATACCAAATGTCCTTGTGAATTAGCTAATTGATATACAGTAGTTAGTGTGTATATGTTAATCCCAACCTCTTAATTTATCCCTTCCCCATCTCCCTTTCCACTTTAATAATCATAAGTTTGTATTCTGTGTCTGTGAGTCTCTGTTTTGAAAATAAGTTCATTTTTATCTTTTATAGATTCCACATAGAAGTTATATCATATAATATTTGTCTTTGGTTTATTTGGTGTGATGATCTCTAGGTCCATCCATGTTGTTGCAAATGCCATCATTTCATTCTTTCTAATGGCTAAGAAATATTCCACTGTAAATATAATGCATACCATAGTCCCATAATTTAAATACCATCTGTATATCCTAGTGATTTCAGTTTATATTTTCATCCAGTGCTCACCTCTAAGCTCTATGCACCCACCTGCCTGCTTGATACCTCCACCTGATGCTCACAAGTCAAACTTGGTTTGCCCGTCTCCTCATCCACTTGTGCTCTCCACCCTAGCCAATGCCACCTCCACAACTCAGTCCCTTGAGCAGGGATTCTGAGAATTACTCTTCAGAGTGCCTGATCACTCAGTCTTCATCTTAAAAATATTCATTCCAATTACTTTCAATTCAACAAGCAAAACAGAGTTCAATCTCACCCACTTTTCATGAGCTCCATTGCCCCCCCAAAGCCTGGTCCTAGCCTCCATCAGCCTCCCTCCAGGCCCCACAGCAGCCTCCCCTTTTTTCCTCCTCTTCTCCTGCTGCTCTCCATGCTATATTTCCATCACCCAGTTTTCTTCTACCACAGAAAGTCTTTTTTTCAGCCCCTCTGTGGTTTTAACCCGTCTTCATTATCTCCCAGTAATACTCTTCTCACTTTTTTCCACTAGCTTAGCACTGTAAATTACAGAAACATAGTATAAATAGAGTTTTGCATGGTGGTTAGCAAAGCGTTCAATATATATTTGTTGCATAAATGAGAGGCTATTGCTCCGTCTAGAGACTACACTGCAACAATGCTGCAATTCCATTATTTTATGACTGAGGCAATCAGCAGGACTTTGTATACCTCACTCAAGACCACACAACTGGCCAAGTGACAGAGCCAGAAAATCTGATGCTTATTCCTAGTATCTCCTAAAAGGTCACTTGAGTGTAATGAATTTCAAGTATCAACCAATACTCAAACATTTTTTTCAGTCTATTCATCGAGTGCCTACCATGTTGGTACTCAGGCCACAATCAAGAACAAGATAGACTGACCATTGGAGCTTTTGATTATGGAAATAGTTTCCTGGGATGAAATTAAGGGCACTCAACATCATTGATTCATTGATATTTCACTGGAATTGAAGGAAAGTTTATTTCCTCAAGGGAAAGAGTTTTCTATTTTATTCTAAATGAATTCAGAAAAAAATATTCTTCCTGAGTTTAGTAATACAGTTCTGCATGAAAGCAAACGCATCTGAATATTAAAGAGCTTAAAATTGATAGTCAAGCTCATTTTTAATGTCTTTTTCCTACAAAATCAATAAAACTTATCAACGAATAGGTAAAATATTGATCAATCACTTGAATGTTTTGTTAAATTCAAGTTTTTGATATCACAGTGAAAAATTAGTAAATGTTCAACTTGTGTAATGTTTATCTGCATTTTTATATCATTTATATGTCTAATTTTTAAATTAAAAAAATCATTTATTCATGGCTTTCTGCTCAGTTTTTGATTGTCAGGTCACCAATTCAACTTCTCACAAATCTCTCTGAAAGATATTTTAAAATTTCCTTTTGCTTATATGCTAACTTACTTCCTGACATTTGCCTTTTTTTTTAAAAAAAGAAAAACTGTTTTATAGACTCTGACAATTCTTTTTGCAAAGTAATAGTAGTAAAGAAGTCACGATTCTAGATTTGTTTTTTAACTCTTTTCACATGTAATGTTTATCTGCATTTTTATATCATTTATATGTCTAATTTTTAAATTAAAAAAATCATTTATTCATGGCTTTCTGCTCAGTTTTTGATTGTCAGGTCACCAATTCAACTTCTCACAAATCTCTCTGAAAGATATTTTAAAATTTCCTTTTGCTTATATGCTAACTTACTTCCTGACATTTGCCTTTTTTTTTAAAAAAAGAAAAACTGTTTTATAGACTCTGACAATTCTTTTTGCAAAGTAATAGTAGTAAAAAAGTCATGATTCTAGATTTGTTTTTTAACTCTTTTCACTTGTAAAAGAGCAAGTGCAATATATTCTGAAAACTTCCATAATTTTTAATGCTGCTGATTTTCTTAAAAAGCAAGATATTTGTGCATTAGATGAATTTAAGCAGAAACAAGAACGTGACTATGTTCATGCAGATTTTGTACATAAATAAATGTTCATACTCTAAATAACATATGCATATATATGTATATAACATATATACAAGTGCTTGTGCATCTAACGTTTTTACTAGGAAGGGTTAAGTCTACTAATACCTAATAAAGCTAGATGTTTATTTATGGAAGCACTTTCTTTGAACTGAATCCAAGTTGCTAAAGAGCACAATGCCAGAAATAGACAGATGGGTAATATGGATAGGGAAAAAACAGAGAGACTTCTTAGCTGATGAAAAATGTTAAAGAGATAGAAGGATTTACTTGTTTTAAAAAAGATAAGAAACGAGGACACTGAAGGTTGCACAGGGGGCTTACTCTACTTCATTTTAGCATCAGGCCAGAGTGCCCTCCTTTGGCACATGCGTTGCAGAATCCCTATGTGTGAAGAGTCAAGTGAACGACTTATTTAACATCTTTGGTGATATAATCCCCCAAAGTAGCAAGAAACACCAAGATTCATGAGAGCGCTGCTACTGGTGTCACAACATCAAAAAGAACTTAGACGGGAATCCAGATGCTAGAATTTGAATGAGAAGAAACCGCTGCAGATTGTTTAGGAAGCACAGATGGCTGGAGGGAAAACAGCCTGCTCAGAGCTGGCTTGCCAGGAGCAACACTGGCAGGACAACGGCTGCTCTCTGTTTAACATTTCCCTCCAATTTGAAAGTGTCCTAATTTCACTGCTGGACAATGACTTGACACTATTCATATATGACTTGTATACAGGCTATGGCTATAAAAGTTTGAAGTGGAAAACATCTGGAGAGAGAAAAAAGCCGTCCACCTAGCAGGAGGTCAGGGCACACGGTGACCTTTTGGAGCCCTCAAAAGAATTACGGAAGCTTAGGAATGGCCAAACAGTGAACGAACCGCCAAGCATGACAAACACATAATTTAAAAAGCATGGTCTGATTCAGGCTTATAAAAAAGAAAGTCAGAGAAAAGTGTAGAGACTTATGATAACTGTCTATCAAAAGCAAGAGTAAAAGTTCAGTTCACAGTTTAGATAGATATACAAAAATGATTTATTTAGGAACCATTTGAACAAGTTTGCATAATTGTTCATCAAGGAGTGTACGATTAAATACATACAGTAGCTTTCATAATTCTCTGTTGATTTTAACTTGTTATATTTTAGACAAGAAGAACAATTGACAAAGCAAAAGTAATGCATCCTTCCTCAAATCTGCTTTTAATTTAGGAAAGATTTTTATTGTATACAATGGCCTGGTCAAGGCATAGACTGAGGAAAGAGAAAAGGATGAAAACAAAACTCTTCAAACTGTCGATACTCATTTAATTTCCTAATCAGAGTTGTTTGAGAGGCCCAGCCCTAGAGTGAAAACACATCCCTGAGCACGGCAAGTAACCACACCCAGCGGGAGGCCCAGACAACCTCACAGCTGAGTGTCAGACTCTAGAGGGTTTGGTTCCTGAAAGTGATCATTTTCCTGACTTCAGTCTAAACAAACCAAAAGAGGTGAGAAGATATAATATAACTTAGTCCCCATCTGTTAACCAGGTTTTATATGAAGGGAAGACTCAAACCAATTACTCTTTATTAACTAAGCTAATATCTGTTATTGAACTGTTACTAACACATATGTCTGACCGTATGGGAAACTGGAAACTTCAAAAACAGCTTCAGAAAATCCCATCACAATGTGAAAAAATTAGGATATAGTCTTCTACTGTGATTTTCAAGGAGTAGGCTCAGACATGAATGCAGACATGAACATCTACAAATCAGTTTTCTTTATATTAACTTTAAATTTAAAAATTACCTTGTTCATTCTCAGGTTTTATTTATCTAATGCCAAGCCTTCAGGGGAATGGAGAATAATTTGTTGGGTTTTCTAGGCATTACCTTCTGCTCCCTAGTCTCCTCTCTCCCAGATCCCTACCTTTCATGATTTCATTTCCTTTCTGAATTCAGCCAGGGCCCTACAGGGCAGTGACTCAAAATGTGTGTTCTGGACAGTCAGCTTCAGCCTTAAGTGCCTAATAGATGTTTGGAAGCCCTGGAGCCTTCTCTGCTCGTCACCTTGAACTTCATCCATGAGACAGGAGTCCTAGAGGAAAGTGAGGCCCATTGGGAGGCCACGGAAGTATTGTTTGCATCTGAATGAGGCTTTGGTATAGGAGTGGGCCTATACAAAATATTAAGGAATTTAAAATTCAGGATGCGTGATGCATAAAGTCTTCCAGACTGGAGCTGGGAAAAGGGAGGAAGTCAGCTTTGTTTGTGATTAATTGCCAGAACTTCAGAGACAGAGGGGATTAGAGCCGGGCTCTGCCACCCACCGGCTGGCTGACCTTGAGCAAGTCATCTTCTCCCCTGAACCCTAGGGCCTTCATCAGAATGTTGCTGCTGGAGGGAGGAGTCAAGATGGTGGAAGCAGAGGATAAAGAATTTGCCTCTTCTCACAGGTATATCAAGAATATACCTACAAATGGAACAACTGTCACAGAGCACCTGCTGAAAACTAGCAGAATACCTCAGGCACCAAAAAGGTCAAGAAAAATCCTCACACGATCAGGTAGGAGGAAAGAAAGGAAAAAAATGAAAAAAAGAAAAACAGGAAGGGACCAGCTCTGGAGGGATCTGAAGGTGAGGAGAGGTTCTCCTACTCAGAAAAGCCCATTTGTCTGGGATTCAGCCTGGGCAGAAAGGGACCTTCAGAGGACCAGAGGGGAATGCAGCAACCGATCTGTGGAAGGCAGGAAAAAGTAAGAACCGGGCACGTATGGTCTATGCTGTAGCCCTCTGCACTCCTGCCTCAGCTGTGTGTCTCCTGGTATGGAGGGGAGCTGGGTGCTGTAAAGTGGGGTTTGGAGAGTGAATTCAGGGACGAGACAGATGCTGGCTATGAAGGGACAGCCTGAAGGGACAAGTGTAAGGAGCTCCACAATCAGGCAAGTTTTCAGAAGAAGCTCAGGACACTCTAGAAGCAAGCTGCCATTGTCGAGTGGCAGGCAAGAGGCAGAGCCACTTCTGCAAACCTCTCCCTGACCCACTAGCCCCTGACGCCATGGGCACTGGGAGGGGCACCCATCTGAGCAGGCTCACCAGTCCCTCAAGCCAAACCCCCTACTATGCAGGACCTGGAAGATCCATGTGCACTGTCCATGCCAAAACTTCCTCCAGGATCAGCCCTCAGCAACCCAAGAAGCTGCCAATGCTAATCAGGGTTGAGTGCAAAAGCATGCGCTTTTGAAAGCAGATCCAGAAAGACTTCCACCGTTGGCTGTTCAGAGACAACCTGAGAGGACAGGAGTGAGGGACTCCACGGCTGGGAATGCTTCTAAAAGCAGCATGGATTGCCTTGGAAATGAGGCGCCATTGTAGAATGGCACACAAGGCGTGGGGCCACCAATGGAAACCCCCTGCTGGCCCTGAGCACATCCCAGTCTTTTGCAACTTTCTGCCGGTCTCTGCCACCACAGGCACTTCACAGAGGCCCCAGCTACGGCCACCTTGTCCCTCCCGGCCTGAGCAAATAAGCCCCAATCAGTTGCTGCATTCCCCGGCTCCCACCTGGGCAGAGAAGGTGTACCTGAGGTAGGCCCACATGCTGGGGTGGGGCCTAAACCAAAGCTGAGCCCCACTTGGGCCAAAACTAAGCAGAGCCCCCACAAAGGGACTGTGTAACTAAGGAAATCTATTTAGCTACATAAGCTGAGGATGAAATCTAAGTATTCTCCTCAGTAAATCCTGCATTTGTGGAATATCTGAATGGATGATAAGTGCTCCCACAGTCTAGCTTTAAGCAGCTTTGGACTTTAGGAAAAAATGTACATGAGTGTTGTCACATGCGAGTCTGTCTCACAGACTAAGCTGCCTCTGTAGTGCCAACAGCAGGTCTAGAGACCTACCTGGAGGTATTCGGAGGCCTCCTGCAGAGGCGAAGTTTGGCTGTGGCTCACAGTGGGGGCAAGGACACTGACAACAGAGGCCTCAGGAAAATATTATTACTATTATTTGCTTTGGGTTTTTTTGGTTTTTGTTTTGTTTTATTTTCTTTCATTTTGTTCTGTGCTTGCTGTTTTGTGTTTCTTTGATGATTTTTTACTTAGATTTTCTTTTAAATGTTTAATATATTTTTAATTTACTATTTTGTTGTTTTGTTTTTTCTTAATTTTTATATGATTGTTTTGGGGTGTTTGGCTTATGTTTACTTTTCTTTAGTTGACTTTCTGTTTGTTTTTGTTTGTTTTCATGGTTTCTTTTTGTCTGGGGAGTTCTTTTGTTTGGTTGTTATCTTTTTTGTTTGGTTAGCTTCCATCATTGTCTTAAGTTTTGTTTGTCTGTTTCTTTTTCTCCTTTTTTTTTTCCCCTTTTGGCTGTGATGCATGGCTTGTAGGCTCTTGGTTCCCCGGCTAGGAGTCAGGCCTGGGCTTCTGTAGTAAGAGTGACAAGTCCAAGACAGTGGACCACAAGAGAACTCCTGGCCCCAGGGAATAATAATTGGTGTGAGTTCTCCCAGAGCTTTCCATCTTGAAAACAAGACCCAGCTACACCCGAATACCTGCAGGCTCCAGTACTGGACACCTCACACCAAACAACCTGCTAGACAGGAACACAGCCCCACCCATCAGCAGACAGGCTGCCTAAAGTCATACTAAGCTCACAGACAGCCCAAACGCACCGCCTGACGTGGTCTTGCCCATCCAAGGAGCAAGACTCAGTTCCACCCACCAGGGCACAGGAACCAGTCCCCAGTACGAGGAAACCGACACAAGTCCCTGGACCAATCTTACTCACCCGGGGGCAGACACCAGAAGCAAGTAGAACTTGTAGTTCCTCTATAACCAGGCAGCCTGCAGAAATGAGACCACAAGCACAGTAAGTTAGACAAAACAAGACAACTGAGAAATATGTTGCAGAAGAACAAACAAGCTAAATATCCACAAGATGAAATAAATGAAGAACAAATAGGCAATCTACCCAA
The DNA here is from genome assembly GCA_006408695.1 of Aepyceros melampus. NCBI lineage: Eukaryota > Metazoa > Chordata > Mammalia > Artiodactyla > Bovidae > Aepyceros > Aepyceros melampus. Next base: position 7,512 of record SJXQ01010439.1, read on the forward strand.
AAAGGATTTCAGGGTAATGATAGTAAAGGGATCCAAGATCTCAAAAACAGAGTGCAGGCACAGATTGAGAAGGTAAAATAAATATTTAACCAGGACCTAGAAGAGTCGGACTGGAGAAGGCAATGGCACCCCACTCCAGTACTTTTGCCTGGAAAATCCCATGGATGGAGGAGCCTGGTAGGCTGCAGTCCATGGGGTAGCTAGAGTCAGACACGACTGAGCGACTTCACTTTCACTTTTCATTTTCATGCGTTGGACAAGGAAATGGCTACCCACTCCAGTGTTCTTGGCGGGGAGGCCTGGTGGGCTGCTGTCGATGGGGTCGGACAGAGTCAGATACGACTGAAGCAACTCAGCAGCAGCAGCAGCAGCAGCAGAAGAGTCGGACACAATTGAGCGACTTCACTTTCACTTTTCCCTTTCATGCACTGGAGAAGGAAATGGCAACCCACTCCAGTGTTCTTGCCTGGAGAATCCCAGGGACAGCGGAGCCTAGTAGGCTGCCATCTATGGGGTTGCACAGAGTCGGACACGACTGAAGTGATTTAGCAGCAGCAGCAGAAGAAGAACTAAAGAAAAAACAATCAGTGATGAACAACACAACTGCCAAAATGAAAAACACACGAGAAGGATGGACAGAGTCAGATACGACTGAAGCAACTCAGCAGCAGCAGCAGCAGCAGCAGAAGAGTCGGACACAATTGAGCGACTTCACTTTCACTTTTCCCTTTCATGCACTGGAGAAGGAAATGGCAACCCACTCCAGTGTTCTTGCCTGGAGAATCCCAGGGACAGCGGAGCCTAGTGGGCTGCCGTCTATGGGGTCGCACAGAGTCGGACACGACTGAAGCGACTTAGCAGCAGCAGCAGCAGAAGAACTAAAGAAAAAACAATCAGTGATGAACAACACAACTGCCAAAATGAAAAACACACGAGAAGGACGGATAAGTGAGTTAAAAGACAGAAAGGTAGAAATAACTAACGCAGAGCAGAACAAAGAAAAAAGAATGAAAAGAAATAAGGCAGATGCAGAGACCTCTGAGATAATATTAACTGCACCAACATTTGATTAGAGGAGTTCTAGAAGAAGAATAGAAAAAGAAAGGGTCTGAGGAAACTATTTGAAGAGTTTATATTTGAAGAAAAAATGTGAAGTTGAAAATTTCCCTAACATGGGAAAAGAAATAGTCAGCCAAGTCCAGGAGGTGCAGAGAGTCCCATACAGGATAAACCCAAGGAGAAACAAAGGCACATATTAGTCAAACCAACAAAAATTAAATACAAAGACAAAATATTAAAAGCAGCAAGAGAAAAGCAACAATTAATATAAAAGGAGTCCCCATAAGGTTGTCAGCTGATTTTTCAGCAGAAGCTTTGCAGGCCAGAAGGGAGTGGCAAGATATATTTAACGTGATGAAACAGAAACACCTACAGCCAAGAATAGTCTACCCAGAAAGGTGTTTGTTTAGATTTTAAGAGAAATCAAAAACTTTACAGACAAGCAAAAGCTAAGAGAATCCAGCACAACCAAATCAGCTTTACAACAAATACCAAGGGAACTTTTCTAGGTGGGAAACATAAAAGAAGAAAAAGCTCTACTAAAAAAAAAAAATTAAGAAAATGTAATGGGGCCATATATATTAATAATTGCCTTAAGTATAAATGGATTAAATGTGGAGGTTCAAAAGGGAGGGGATATATTTATACCTATGGCTGATTCATGGTTGAGGTTTGACAGAAAATAGCAAATTCTGTAAAGCAAATATCCTTCAATAAAAATTAATTAATTAATTTTTTAAAATATAATTGGACCATATATATCAATAACTACCTTAAGTGTAAATGGATTAAATGCTCAAACCAAAAGGCACAGATTGACTCAATGGATAAAAAAACAAGAAACATATATATATATATATACGTTGTCTACAAGAGACCAATTTCAGATATAGGGATACATGCAAACTGAAAGTGAGGGTATGGAAAAAAATATACCATGCAAATAAAAATCAGAAGAAAGCTGAAGTACCAATACTCACATCAGACAAAATATATTTTAAAATAAAGTCTATTAAAATAGACAAGGAAGGACACTACATAAAGAGCAAGGGATCAATCCAAAAATATATAATTGCAAATATTTATGCAACCAACACAGGAGAATCTCAATATGTAAGGTAAATGATAACAGCCATAAAGGGGGGAAATGACAGTAACACAGTCCATTAACACCAATGGATAGATCACCCAGACAGAAAATTAATAGGGAAACACAAGACTTAAATGACAGACTATATCAGGTAGGCTTAATTAATATTTATAGGACATTCCATTCAAAAGCAATTTTGAGAAAGAAAAACAGAGCTGGAGGAATCATGCTGACTTCAGCCTATACTAAAAAGCTGCAGTAATCAAGACAGTATGGTACTGGCACAGAAAGAAATATAAATGGAACCGGATAGAAAGCAAAGATAGAGACTCACACAGCTATGTTCACCTAAATTATGACAAAGAAGGCAAGAATACACAATGGAGAAAAGACAGTCTCTTCAATAAGTGGTGCTGGGAAAACTGAATCAGTCCAGTTCAGTTCAGTTGCTCAGTCCTGTCCAACTCTTTGCGACCCCATGAATTGCAGCACGCCAGGCCTCCCTGTCCATCACCATCTCCTGGAGTTCATTCAGACTCATATCCATCTAGTCAGTGATGCCATCCAGCCATCTCATCCTCTGTCGTCCCCTTCTCCTCCTGTCCCCAATCCCTCCCAGCATCAGGGTCTTTTCCAATGAGTCAACTCTTCACGTGAGGTGGCCAGAGTACTGGAGTTTCAGCTTTAGCATCATTCCTTCCAAAGAAATCCCAGGGCTGATCTCCTTCAGAATGGACTGGTTGGATCTCCTTGCACTCCAAGGGACTCTCAAGAGGCTTCCCCAACACCACAGTTCAAAAGCATCATTTCTTTGGTGCTCAGCTTTCTTCACAGTCCAACTCTCACATCCATACATGACCACTGGAAAAACCATAGCCTTGACTAGACGGACCTTTGTTGGCAAAATAATGTCTCTGTTTTTCAATATGCTATCTAGGTTGGTCATAACTTTTCTTCCAAGGAGTAAGCATCTTTTAATTTCATGGCTGNTGGTTGGATCTCCTTGCAGTCCAAGGGACTCTCAAGAGTCTTCTCCAACACCACAGTTCAAAAGCATCAATTCTTCGGCGCTCAGCCTTCTTCACAGTCCAACTCTCACATCCATGCATGATCACAGGAAAAACCATAGCCTTGACTAGACGGACCTTAGTCGGCAAAGTAATGTCTCTGCTTTTGAATATACTATCTAGGTTGGTCATAGCTTTTCTTCCAAGGAGTAAGCGCCTTTTAATTTCATGGCTGCAGTCACCATCTGCAGTGATTTTGGAGCCCAAAAAAATAAAGTCTGACACTGTTTCCACTGTTTCCCCATCTATTTCCCATGAAGTGATGGGGCCAGATGCCATGATCTTCGTTTTCTGAATGTTGAGCTTTAAGCCAACTTTTTCACTCTCCTCTTTCACTTTCATCAAGAGGCTTTTTAGCTCCTCTTCACTTTCTGCCATAAGGGTAGTATCATCTGCATATTTGAGGTTATTGATATTTCTCCCAGCAATCTTGATTCCAGCTTGTGTTTCTTCCAGTCCAGCGTTTCTCATGATGTACTCTGCATATAAGTTAAATAAGCAGGGTGACAATATACAGCCTTGACATACTCCTTTTCCTATTTGGAACCAGTCTGTTGTTCCATGTCCAGTTCTAACTGTTGCTTCCTGACCTGCATACAGATTTCTCAAGAGGCAGGTCAGGTGCTCTGGTATTCCCATCTCTTTCAGAATTTTCCACAGTTTATTGTGACCCATACAGTCAAAGGCTTTGGTACAGTCTCCTTTAATCTGGAACTGTTCCTCAGCCTTTGTCTTTTATGACACTGCCATTTGTGAAGACTCCAGGGCAGTCGTTTTATAGATTGTTCCTCTGAAGAACAGAAATCTGAATTTCTTTCCTCATGATTAGATTCAGGCTATTTTTGGTATTCTTTGCAGTACTCCAGAAGTGGCATGTCTGTCCCCGTGTCACTAATGTTAGTTTTTCCATTATTGGTGCGGATTACTTGGTTAAGGTTGTGTCTGCCAATTTTTCCCACTCACTAGGTACTTTTATTCCCCTTTGTAATTGATAAGTGACTTTTAGGGAGACACTGTAAGACTTTTCACCGGTAACTTTTAGTGTCCCTTTTATGATTCTAGATTAAGTCAATTATTATCTTGATGGTAACTTTCTAGCTATTGCACTATCTATGTTTCTAAAAAATTAGCTCTTCAACATTTATTGTAGTTTGCATTCTGCTATGAAAAAGAGTTTTCTTTCTCCCCCTTTGTTCTGTATTAGCAGCTCATGTGTTATTGTGGACTCATGAGTCTTTTTATTCAATGTGTTCTACTCCTTTACAATTACTTACTTGTCAGTTGCTCAGACAGTCCTAAGGCTGGCCATCAGGACCCTCCTCAAGCCTGCGTCTACATCCATCTGACACTCACCATCTTTTTTGAACATTTCCTTACTTTCTGGAATTAATATAAGAAGAAGATCTGGACTTGTCTTGTACTCTCTCTGCTTTGACCCTGGAATCAGCCATTTGTCTTCAGAAGTTCCTGTTCCTTTTAGTAGGAAATAATAATTAGAAATCAGTATCTGGATCCTGGGTAGGTACACTACTTTTGGTGTCGTTCACTCTAGGCCCTTTCAGCAGTAGGAAGTATGTCTGTATGTATGTTTAAATTATGAATTCACACTGATACTCTAATTTCTGTTGAGTACTACATATTTATATCTCCTTTCTCCCACAGTCAGAGCCTTGGCTCCCCATATCATTGTAGTCACTTATCTGTTCAGTACTACAGTACAAGATAGTTTCAGAATTGTTACAGCTATACCACTACCAGCAAATAATTTTTTTGCAGTTCTTTTTCTTTCAAGATAGTTTCAGAATTGTTACAGCTATACCACTACCAGCAAATATTTTTTTTGCAGTTCTTTTTCTTTCTTTTTTTTTTTTATTGGAGTGTAGCTGCTTTACAATGTTAATGTTGGTTTCTACTGTACAGCAAAGTGAATCAGCTATACGTTTACGTGTTTCCCCTCGTTTTTGAATTTCCTTCCCATTTAGGTCACATAGAGTATTGAGTAAAGTTCCCTGCATTATACAGTAGAGCGATCCTTTTTCTTTAGTCTCTAAAAGTCCAAATACTGTGCTCAAATATTCTTAGATTCTTATTTTTCCTTCTCTATGGTTAGGTTGTCCATTTAACTTAAGTTCTCATTTGTTTCTCTTTGTATTCTGCTTTAGGGGTTCCGCTCCCAGTCTTATTGATTTAGCTTTGTTTTTTGAATAAACACTGACAGGCTTCAAAAGTCAAAACTACTCCAAGAGGCACAAATGGAATGTGTCACTCCCTCTCCTCTCCCTTTGCCCCTGTTCCCACCCACCTCCTACGACTAACCAATTTCATTCATTCCTGGTTAATCCTTTTGCTTCCTTTTGCAAAAATGAGCAAATACAGAAATATTTCCTTCATTCTTTCACAACATCTAGCATATTGTATATTCTCTTTTACACTTTGCTTTTTTCTCTAAACAACATATCCTGGAAATCACTCCGTATCAGTCCATAGAGATCTCGTGTTCTAGTTCAAAGTGGGTCATAGGGTAGACATAACATGGTTTAGTCAACAAGATTCTTTTGCATGGGCATTTAGGTTGTTTGCTTTATATTGCAGTTATAAATAATGCTATACTGTGTATATGGATTTCATATTGTTGGAGGTATATCTACCTCCAATGTAAATGGAGGGTCATTCATAGAAGCAGGGTAACAGGGTGAAATGATAAATGCCCAGGTCATCTTGTTAGATATTGCCAAATTCTCCTCCAAAGAGGTGTCATTTTGTATTCCCTCTAGAAATGTATGGGACTGCGT
>SJXQ01010440.1:0-124771 GCA_006408695.1 Aepyceros melampus
AGTGGGTTGCCATTTCCTTCTCCAATGCATGAAAGTGAAAAGTGAAAGTGAAGTCGCTCAGTCGTATCCAACTCTTAGCTGGGCGCACCTAATTCATTCAGACCAACTCCCCTCACCCCCTCCCTTCAAGGGTCTGTTTCTTAAGTATCCTGGAAAATACAGTGAAACTTTTAGCCGTTCACTTTGCTGGTGTGGTGTGCCTCCCTGGAGACCGGTGCTTTGTGGAGGAAGGACCGGGGAGATCTGGATGGAAACCTGTTAGTTGAGTTGTTTCAGTCTGGTTTCTTTAGTGATGAGTGAGAGATGGAGTATTTCCTTCCATATCAGTAACCAAGACTGTCAGCCATCAGCAGTTCCAGCCCTCCAAAAGTGGATTTCTGAACTCCGAGGGCACCGGGGAGGAACAATGCCTGCAATAAGGCAGCCATGAAGTTGCACCATTCCCCACCATGAGCACTGAGGAAACTCAGGATGTGAAAAAACATAGGATACTGGCCCCAGATAGCTGAGATGCGTGTCAGAGAAATGATTTTAGTGGGCCCAGACTCTTGCATCTTCCCATATGTAGAAAAGTGCTAAATTCCTTAAGATATCTGGTTTTCGTTAATTCACAAAAATAACTTTTGATGTTCAGACTCCTTGTGCTTTGTTGCAAACCTATATAACCTGACACCCTCCCCCCGCTTCTCCAGGGTTACCTGAGATTACTTTAAGCTTGAAGTCCTAAAAATTCCCACCAAAAAACCGTAACTCTCAACTTTTAGGTTGTGACTATTTTTTAAGTTGACATTAGCAAGACTGTGTCTGTTAAGTGTTTACTTATTTGATGAAGAAAAGCAAGCTCATGCCTGTCGGAATCAGCCCGTCTTCCTGGGTATCCTGAGGACATTGCTCTGGCAGGTGTGGAAGCCTGCAGACAGCAGCAGGGGTGCTTTGCGCCGACCTTCTGGTCTGTTCTTGGACTCACGTGTGAGCAAGGAGGCATCACACTAATACCCACTCACTTCAACACTGGGATCTCAACATTTTGGAAATGAAACAAAAAGGTTTATGTGAAGTCTCTTCTGGAATTTCTAGCTTCAGTAGAGAATCAAACGCTGATCAAACTAGCTGGTTCTGTGACCAGTAATAACATTTCTGTAATGACAAGTGTCCCGGGACCTGCACCCTTGGGTCTGCTCTGCCTGCCTTGCTGCTGGCTGCAGCGTGCTCTCACCTCTTACTTCAGACAGAGAAATGTAGGCTACTCATTTGTTTCTGGAAACGTATCTGCACCCACATCTTTCCTCCACAGTGGCCTCCGGGGAGGAGGCGACCCACCCACCTCCGTTTACTGGGGCTGGTCCCTTTCCAGTGCTTCAGAAACTGTTACAGGCTGCATGTGGGACAAAAGGGAATTGCAGTTTCACATTCCACACCTTTGTTGCTCAGGTGGGAGGAAGGCTGAGACTCCTTGGGAAGTCAATGATAGACCCTCCGAAGTAAGTTGAAGTGATTTTGTTTGATCAAACTAGCTGTATATGCCTTAGCATTTATAAACCTGCTGCAGGATAATGTATTTAGATTAAATATGTATTTCTTCTGCTTTTTCCATTTTAAGATGGTACCAGGTTTTTTTTTTAATTGGAATCAAAGGATGGAGTTAGTTGTTTGTTTAATTTGGCTGCAGTGAGTTTTAGTTGCAGCATGGGGGCTCTTTGGAAAGATCAAGATTGTCTTTAGAAAGACAATCCTAACATCGTCCATCAGGTGAATGACGACTCACTGTGGCAATCCTCACCTGGAACACTGCTCTCTGTGAAACAACAACCATCCGTGCAGCCGCCCCAATGCTGAAAGAGAGTCAGTTCAGAAAGGCCATGTGTGTAAGGATCCATTCATATGACATTCTGGAAAAGGCAAGACTGGGATCAGCAGACATGGGCAGTGTTAGGACTATTTGAGGTCAGCATGTGTTTTAGTGATGGAACTCTTCTGTGTTCTCATTGTGGTGACAGTTATACAAATCTGTACTTGTTAAAACTCTTGGAACCATATATATGCAGTACACATGGGTCAATTTTTGTGTAAGCAGTTTGTTTTGTTTTTTTTTTTAAAGGGGGAGAGAGGTCATTTTTAAAAAACTTTTGCCTTTGGCCCTGTAATATAACCCCCTAGGGGAACTTCCTGGGTAGACCAGCATTTAACACTCTGAACTCCCAATGCAGGGGGCCAGGGTTTGATCCCTGGTCAAGGAACTAAATCCTGCATGCTGCAATTAATTTTTTTTAATGCAAATGCGTTTCTTGTAGACTGCATATAGTTGGGTCATATTTTTTTAATCCACTCTAACAGACTCTTTTGCTTGGTGTATTTAGACCATTCACACTGAAGGTGATTATTGATACAGTTGGATTAATATCTACTCTGTTTGTAAAGGAACCTTCCGTTCATTGCACTTATTCTTTGTTACCTTTTTAAAATATATTCCACTCTTTTTTCTTGTCTTCTCTGACTTTAATGAGCATTTTATATGATTTCATTTTCTCTCTTATCATATCAATTCTTCTTCTGAAAAAAACATTATGGTTGGCCTGAAATTTGCAATATACATTTGCAACTAATCTATGTCCACTTTCAAATAACTCTGTTTCACTTTACAGATAGTGCAAGTACCTGTTAAAAGAGTGTTCTCAGTTCCTCCTTCCTGTTCCTTGTAACGTTGCAGTTGTTCATTTCACTCATTCATAAGCTATGATCACCAGCACCTTGTTGCTGTTTTTATTTTGAACAGTTATGTATTGGATCAGTTAATAATAGAAAACGTGAGGGAATTTGCCAGTGGACTTGGGGTTAGGGCTCCATGCTCTCCATGCCGAGGGTGTGGATTCAATCCCTGGTCCGGGAGCGAGGATCCCACAAGCCATGAGTTGTCGCCAAAAACAAAAAAGGAAAGAAAAAAGAATGAAATGCTTTCTTTACCTTCATTTATTCTTTCTCTAATGCTTTCCCTTTTTAAATGTTGATCTGAATCTCTGACCTATTAGTATATATGGTTTTCCTTTTCTTTGAAGAACAAAGTTTTTGAGGGCAGGCCTCCTGGCAATGCATTCCTTTAGTTTTTGTCTGAGGAAGTCTTTATTTCTTCTTCACTTATGAAGAATAATTTCTTTGGATATACAACCATAGGTGGGTGGTTTATTCATTCAACTTTTCAAATGTATTACTTCATTCTCTTGCTCGTGGTTTCTGACAAGACAGATGTGATTCTTTACTTTGTTCCTCTACAAGTGAGGTGGTTTTCCCCCCTCGAGCTTTCCTTAAGGATTTGTCTTTGGTTTTCTGCAGTTTGAATATGATGTGCCTAGGTGTAGTCCTTTGGTGATATATCCTGATTGGTTGTTCTCTGAAATTCCTGGATGTGTCTTCTGGAATCTGCCATTAATTTTGGAAAATTCTCAGCCATTGTGACTTCAGATATTTCTTCTGTTAATTTCTTTGTTTCATCCTCTCATGTTTCAATTATGCGTATATTGCACCTTTTATAATTGTCTCACAATTCTTGGATATTCTATTCCTTTTTCTCCCCCTCCCCATGAGTTTTTCTCTTTGTTTTTTTGGTTTGAGATGTTTCTATGATATAAATTAATGCTTACTGAATTCTTTCTTCAGCCATGTCCCATCTAGTGATGAATGTATCAAAGGCATTCTTTATTTCTGTTACTGTATTTTTTATTTCTGGCATTTATTTTTGCTTCTTTATAAGAATTCCCATATCTCTGCTTATATTGCATGCATGCTCAGTTGCTTCAGTCATGTCTGACTCTGCAATCTCATAGACTAAATAGCCTGCCAGGCTCCTCTGTCCATGGGATTTTCCCAGACCAAACCTGTATCTTCTGCATTGCAGGTGGATTCTTTACCACTGAGCTTCCAAGGAAGCTTATATTACCCATCGGTTTTTTGGTAGGTTGTCCACTTTTTTCCCTTTACAGCCTCTGGCATGTTAATCATAGTTAAACTCTCAGTCTAATAATTGCAAAATCTTTGCCGTACCTGAGCCAAGTTCTCATGCCTGCTTTTTTCTCAGGCCTCCTCAAGCTCTGCTTTTCTTGCCCTTAGTTTGACTTGTAACTTTGTGTTGAAAGCTGGACTTGCGGTAGATGTCACAGGCTTCAGAGGCTTTAGGTGTCTTCTCTTGTCTCCCTGTTGTCTCTGGGTTTTCCCAGAAACTATCTGAAACGGAGTCTGTGTCTGGCAGTGCCCGTGGAATAATGCATGGCTTTCTCCCAGAGCCCCGTGCGTGTGGTGGAGAGGTGCTAGGTGAGGGAGGCATTCCTATGAGTCATCCTGTTTTTGTGGTCATGAGGTCCTGGACTGTGCCCTTCAGAAGTTTCTTAGCTCCCACCCATCTTTTTTTTTTTCCCATCCCAGTTGTAAGACAGGAAGGCTAGAAGAGGTTTCAGTTGTCAAGGTGCTCTTTGCCCTTCCCTCATGTCTGATAAGGCTCTGTCTGATAAAATAGTTTATTCTGAAGGAAGGAACACCCTTTGGTGTGGATGTTTTTGAAAATGGTTATTTTTCTCTGGGTACATTTCTAAACTGTTAGTTTTCTTCTCTTCCCTGTCTAAATAGTGAAAGTCTAATTCTTTTTTTTCTCAAGTCTTTATCATGAAGACTCCATGGGGCTCCTGGAAATAAAACTCATGTGTGTCATCCCCTTTCCTTCCCCCTAGCTCAGGAGTTTTAAGTTTTATCTTGCCACCTCTAGCCTCCAGCATTTGTCAACTACTGTTTATGTGGTTCTGCCAGTTACTGGCTTTTGGAGGATTCTTCCCCAGGAAAGCTGTGGAACTGAAAAAGCAATTGTTCTGTCCATTTTTGCTTCGTGTTTTTTGTTGGACTATTTTTAGGTATATCTCAGTTCAATTCAGTCACTCAGTCATATCCAGCTCTTTGGGACTCCATGGACTGCAGCACGCCAGGCTTCCTTGTTCATCACCAACTCCTGGAGGCTGCTCAAACTCATGGCCATCGGGTCAGTGATGCCATCCAACCATCTCATCCACTGTTGTCCCCTTCTCTTCCTGCCTTCAATCTTTCCCAGCATCAGGGTCTTTTCTGAAGAGTCGTTCTTCGTATCAGGTGGCCAAAGTATTGGAGCTTCAACTTCAGCATGAGTCCTTCCAATAAATATACAGGACTGATTTCCTTTATGGATGGACTGGTTAGATCTCCTTGCAGTCCAGGGGACTCTGAAGAGTCTTCTCCAGCACAACAGTATATCAGTTATCAACATCAACACCACAGAGTATCAATTCTTTGGCACTCAGCCTTTATACTCCAACTCTCACATCCATACATGACCACAGAAAAATCATAGCTTTGACTAGACAGACCTTTGTTGGTAATGTCTCTGCTTTTTAATATGCTGTCTAGGTTGGTCCCAGCTTTTCTTCCAAGGAGCAAGCATCTTTTAATTTCCTGGCTGCAGTCATTTTGGAGCCCAAATGGAATTTGGGATCTGCAAGGATTTTGGAGCCCAAGAAAATAAAGTCTTTCACTGTTTCCATGGTTACCCCATCTATTTGCCATGAAGTGATGGAACCGGATGCCATAATCTTCGTTTTTTGAATGTTGAGTTTTAATCCAACTTTTTCACTCTCCTCTTTCACTTTCATCAAGAGGCTCTTTAGTTCCTCTTCACTTTCTGCCATAAGGGTGGTGTCATGTGCATATCTGAGGTTATTTATATTTCTCCTGGTAATCTTGATTCCAGCTTGTACTTCATCTAGCCCGGCATTTCGCATAATGTACTTTGCACTTAAGTTAAATAAGCAGAGTGACAATATACAGCCTTGACATACTCCTTAGGTATGTCTACGTTTAGGCTTATTATATCTTCTTGGTGAGTGGACACTTTGAAATCATTTAATGCCCCTCTTTATCTCTGGTAATTTCCTTCCTCCAAAGTCTGCTTCTTCTGGTGTTAATATAGTCACTCTACAGAAAGAAATATTGTTTGTATGGCTTGTTTCACCCATCCTCCCACTAAAACATGAAGTAGATTTCCTGAAGAGAGCATGTATTTATTCGGGTCTGAAAGTCCTTCTCTTTTAGTCTGTGCATTTAGACCATTTACATGTAATGAGACATTTACATTTAATGTGACCATTAATATATTTGGGTGTAAGTCTGTCATTTTATTATTTGTTTTCTGTTTGTACCCTGTGTGTGTTTATTGAGGTACAGTTGACATACAACTATCCTCTATATTTTTATTTCTATTTTTTTTTCCTTTGCTGGATTACTTGAATGTTGCTCAGCGTTCCTTTTTTTTTTCCTATTTCATTTTTTTCTTCCAGTTTTATTGAGATAGAATTGACCTACAACACTGTATAAGTTTAAGGTCTACAGAATGATCGGACTTACATACATCTTGAAATGGTTCCCACAGTAGGTTTAGTGAACACTTATCATTTCATATAGATGCAAAATGAAAAAGAAGAAAAATAGTATTTTTCCTTATTAGAACTGTTGAGATTTACTGTCTTCAGTTCAGTCGCTCAGTCATGTCCGACTCTTTGCGACCCCATGAATCGCAGCACGCCAGGCCTCCCTGTCCATCACCAACTCTCGGAGTTCACTCAGACTTACGTCCACTGAGTTGGTGATGCCATCCAGCCATCTCATCCTCTGTCATCCCCTTTTCCTCCTGCCTCCAGCATCAGAGTCTTTTCCAATGAGTCAACTCTGCATGAGGTGGCCAAAGTACTAGAGTTTCAGCTTTAGCATCATTCCTTCCAAAGAAATCCCAGGGCTGATCTTCAGAATGGACTGCTTGGATCTCCTTGCAGTCCAAGGGACTCTCAAGAGTCTTCTCCAACACCACAGTTCAAACGCATCAATTCTTCGGCACTCAGCCTTCTTCACAGTCCAACTCTCACATCCATACATGACCATAGGAAAAACCATAGCCTTGACTAGACGGACCTTAGTCGGCAAAGTAATGTCTCTGCTTTTCAATATGCTATCAAGGTTGGTCATAACTTTTCTTCCAAGGAGTAAGCGTCTTTTAATTTCATGGCTGCACTCACCATCTGCAGTGATTTTGGAGCCCCCAAAAATAAAACCTGACACTGTTGTCACTGGTTCCCCATCTATTTCCCATGAAGGATGAGACCAGATGCCATGATCTTCGTTTTCTGAATGTTGAGCTTTAAGTCAAGCTTTTCACTCTCCTCTTTAACAATTTTCATATATAACATAGAATGGTATTTATTAATTGTATTTATTGTGTTGTAGATTATATCCCTAGTACTTACTTATCTTACAACTGAAAGTTTGTACCTTTTTCAAAAAAAATGTATTCATAGATAAGGTTTATTCCAGTGTTTACATAAAAATGAGTTGATGTAGAACAGGAAAAGGTTTTTCCAAAGGGTTAAAATGTATGAAACAACAGAACTTGGTCCTTCCATTTAGTTTGAATTCAGTTGTCTGACTGCATCATTATTAATATCCACCCTCACTGATCATTTTCATCACACACAATATCAAAAATTTTCTGGTGGCACTTCCTATTTCCCTGGCAGTCTCTTATCCTGGCCTCTGATCCTCCAGGCCAACTGAGCATCCTTTGAGGAGAGCATGACGCGGCTGGCATGTAAGGAGAGGAGACAGACATCCTGGAAGAGACAAACTGGAAACGCTTCTGTGGCCTCTTGCAGGGCCAACAGGGCCTGGGTTTGCCAACTGAAGTCCACACCACGAGTGAATTTAACAGGAATTTCTCTTGCCGGTGAAGGAGTGGGGATGGGGGTAGGAGTGGAGAGGAGTAGGAGACTCAGGAGAAGATAGACTCTGTCCGTGAGTCCTGGTGCTTACTCTTGGGACATAACTGGTGGCTGATGTCAGCTCCAGGGGCCTTAGAGACGGTGGGCATGGCTCTCCTGGTCTGGGCGGCGGCAGTGGGAGAGGAGGAGACAGTCTCAGGGCAGGGGAAGGGACGGGAGGCTGGTTGGATGAGAAAGTTGCAGGTAGCAGAAGGGGGTCTGTCTTGGCAGCAGGCGCGTGCCCTTCTGGAGCGCTCCGATCGATTGCCTGCCGGAACGCATGTCTCCGGCGAGCCCGTGGACGAGAGGACGCGCCTGGACACTGGCCGGCTGGCGGGCGGGCGGCGGGAGCCAGCCTGGCCGGCGCCCCTCGGTGTTTCGGGCTTGCGGCTCCGGTGGGCCGGTGGGGGACGCGCAAAGGGTGTTTTGGCCCCGGGGCTCCTTCTAGATCTGGGTCCGGGAGCAGAGGCCTGGAGGGTCGGGTCTCCCCCGCCAGCCTCCTGATCTGGCTGAGTGGTGCTCTGAAAGTTTGTACCCTTTGAGCAGATTGTTCCAATTCCCCTCCCAACACCCTTCTGCGTACTTCCAGTAACGACAAATCCGATCTCTTTTTCTATGAACTTGTTTATTTTTGAAGTATAATTGACTACAGCACTCTGTTAGTTCCCCGGTGCACAGCATAGTGATTGGACATTTCTATACATTTCAAAATGATCGTCGTAAATCTAGTTATCATCTGTCACATGAAAGGTATTACTTTATTACTGACTATATTCCCCTGCATTATTATCGACTGTACTGTTGATTATATTCTTAGTGTTCCATTTTAATCATTTTTATTGATGTTTTTCACCATGTATCTCCGTATTTGAGTGGTTGCTCTGGAGATTACAGTATTCATATTAGCTTTTCTCTATCTGCTTGGAAACAAGACTGTGCCACGTCAAGGGGAACACGGAAGCCACACCCCCACTTAGTGCTGCATCTTCGTGCAACAAAAACTGCTTCAGATGGTGCTGGAAATTTTGCTTTCTGCTGCCATCCATACATACATACGAAATAGTCTCGGGACTTCCCTGGCGGTCCAGTGGCTACGCCTCTGTGCTCCCAGTGCACGGGGCCTGGGTTTGATCCCTGGTCGGGGAACTAGATCCCACCTGCTGCCGTGAAGATGGAAGGTCCCAAGTGCCACAACTAAGACCTGGCACAGCTACATAAATACATAAAAATAAATATTTCTTAAATAGGAAGTGTAAAAAGCTGGCTGCTTTGGCCACTTCTTTAAAATTAGGGACTCCCTGGCAGTCCAGCGATTAAGACTAGGAGCTCCCACTGCAGTGGGCAAGGGTTCCACTCCTGGTCTGGGAACTAAGATCCCACACGTGGATGGCACAGACCAAAAAACCACAAGTGTCATATTTATATAGTTATTTCTAGTACTACATGCCATTTCTAGTGCTCTTCCTTTATTTTTGAAATTTGTTTCCCTCTGGTATTTTTCTCTTTGAATCTGAAGAATTTCCTTTAGCCTTTCTTTCAAAGTGGGTCTGCTAGAGAGCTCTCTTCTCGCTTTAGTGCAGATGGTACAGAAGGTGAGGATCCAGTGTAATGCTGCTGATCAGTGAGTGTCCAGGGTGCCCGGTCACTGCTAAATTGCCTTGTGTGAACGTCATGGTTAGCGTACTGGAATTGCCTGGTTTCAGTCACACGACATGCTCGCCACACGCAGACAGCTGCCCTGTCCTGCGCCAAACAGGCAGAGGCAGCTGAGCCGGGATGAGTGCTGTCTGATAGCCGCCTTTGCTCCTTCTGACTCAGTGACCCACCTATCTTCTTGAAATTTGTGCTCCCCTTCCCTTGTGATGGAGCAAAGTCCAGACATCAACCATATGCTTCCACGGTCACCTGGTAACATGGGAGCGCTGTGCACCAGCTTTTCCAAAACCATCAGATATTTCTCTTTGATAGTACAGAATTACATAGGAATTTAATAGAATTAAATGGAATTAAATAGGTTTGTTTCCCCCCTCATTAAAGAAATTTCAGGCTTTAGAAGAATGCAGGGGAATACTTGGGGTTTTAGGGACCTCTTGAAATCATTTGAGGCCAGGCAGGCTTTTCAAAAACATTTAATATTTATTTATCTGTTTGGTTACGTTGGATCCTAGTTTCCACACGTGGAGTCTTCGTTGTGGACTCTCCAGTTGCAGCTTGTTGGCTTAGTTGCTCCATGGCCTATGGGATCTTAGTTCCCCAACCAGGAATCGAACCTTTGTTCTCCTCATTGCAAGGCAGATCTTAATCACTGAACCACCAGGGAAGCACCAAGCATATGTATGCAGACCAAGATACACTACCTTCAGACACGCAGAAAGGTCCCCTTCTCAGGAAGGCCTTCCCCATCTGCCCATTTAAGGCTGTAAGTCGACACAGTGAAACCACCTCCTGGGAAAAGCAGGAGGCTCCAGCTCGCGCCTCGCCTTTGCTGCTTGCTGATAGGAAATGAACAAGTGCCCCACCTCCTCCTGCTCTGTTTCTCTAATGTTACTTATCACCGTTTAAGACAGGGTTTGCTTATTTGCCAGGTTTGTCTGTTTCATTAGTTGCAGTGTCCTAAGTGCCTAGTGTTGCCTTTGCCAACAAAGGTCTGTCTAGTCAAGGCTATGGTTTTTCCTGTGGTCATGTATGGATGTGAGAGTTGGACTGTGAAGAAGGCTGAGTGCCGAAGGATTGATGCGTTTGAACTGTGGTATTGGAGAAGACTCTTGAGAAGTCCTTTGGACTGCAAGGAGATCCAACCAGTCCATTCTGAAGGAGATCAGCCCTGGGATTTCTTTGGAAGGAATGATGCTAAAGCTGAAACTCCAGTACTTTGGCCACCTCATGCGAAGAGCTGACTCATTGGAAAAGACTCTGATGCTGAGAGGGATTGTGGGCAGGAGGAAAAGGGGACGACAGAGGATGAGATGGCTGGATGGCATCACTGACTCAATGGACTTGAGTCTGAGTGAATTCTGGGAGTTGGTGATGGACAGGGAGGCCTGGTGTGCTGCGATTAGTGGGGTCGCAAAGAGTCGGACACGACTAAGCAACTGAACTGAACTGAAGTGCCTAGAATGGTGCATGCTCAGTAAATATATATATATATATATATATATATATTTTTTTTTAACCTTGCTGCACGGCTTGTGGGATCTTAGTTCCCTGACCAGAGATTGAATCCAGGCCCTCAGCAGTGAAAGCATGGCTCCTAACCACTGGACTGCCAGGGGATTCCCTCAGTAAATATTTCTTGGTTGAAAGAACACAGTTTTGCAACTTGATTTTCTTTCTTTTTAAAAAGAAGTTGTCCCTGACATCCTCCCATGGTGTACATAACCACACCGGGCACCTCCTCTCTTTTAATGTTCCCCCTGTTATCCTTGGGCTCCCAGGTGGCGCTGGTGGTAAAGAAACTGCTTGCCAACGCAGGAAACATAAGAGCCCCAACTTCAATCCCTGGGTCAGGAAGATCCCCTGGAGGAGGGAATGGCAACCTACTCCAGTATTCTTGTCTGGAGAATCCCATGGACAGAGGAGCCTGGCAGGCTGCAGTCCCTGGGATCACAAAGAGTCGGACACAACTGAAGTGACTTAGCACACGTGTGTGCTGCCATCCCAGCTTGGTCCTAAAGCTACAGTGTGTGCTGTTACTACCTGCAAGTGATTTGAGGGAAATGACATGCTCTGGGACCCTTGAGCTTTAGGATGGAGAAGCACGGGCCCCCGACGTGGCCTCTTCTGTGTGAAGGAAGGCCGTCTGATGTGCCGACACCCCGACACAGGCCTGTCCTTTCAGGTCTTATGCGGGTCATTATATGATAGTCCCTGGTGCCTCAAGCAGTAAAGAATCTGCCTTCAGTGCAGGAGACCTGGGTTTGATCCTTGGGTTGGGAAAATCCCCTGGAGGAAGGTATGGCAACCCACTCCAGCCTGGAGAATCCTCATGGAGAGAGGAGCCTGGCAGACTACAGTCCATGGGGTTGCAAAGAGTTGGACACAATTGAGTGACTAAGCATAATCTGTTGAAGGAGGTTGTACAGGTCTCATGAGTCAGAAGCTGGCAGGTAAGTGCTGAAAAGCAACCGTGCTATGGAGCCTAAGACTCTGGAGAGCATCACAAGGCGTTGGCAGTGAAACCACCTCCTGGGAAAAGCAGGAGGCTCCAGCTCGCGCCTCACCTTTGCTGCTTGCAGATAGGAAATGAACAAGTGCCTGCCAGGTGCCACTGCTGTGTGATGAAAAGGGGGTGCAGACCAGGTCCACTTCTTTGCTGTGCTGTTTGCAGCACTCCAACCCCCCACCCCCACCCCCGCCCGGATGCTATCTCTGGCTGACGGCTTGTGATTGGCCCCCAGCACACTTCTGCAGGGGAGCAGGGCTTCTTGTCAAAACCACCTGGGTTCCAGGCGTAGAGAATTAAAATATCTAAGAGGAAAGAATACAGGGATTGTGTCTTGGGGAAAATGGGATGGTTTTGAATAAATCTTTGTGTTTGGAAAGGGTGTTAAGAAGGAAAAAGGCATCTGTGCAAATTACTTTGGTCACCTCCTTTCAGAAGACCTTGATGGTTCATCTAGTGGTTAAGAATCTGCCTATGACACAGGTTCCATCCCTGGTCCAGGAATATTCCGTATGCTGCAGGGCAACGAAGCCCGTGTACCACAACCTCTGAGCCTGTGCTCCACAGCCTGCAGACCGCAGCGTCTGAAGCCCGCGCATCCTAGAGCCAGTGCTGCGCAGCCAGAGAAGCCCCCGCAGCGAGAAGCCCGCACACCGCAGCCAGAGAGCGGCGCCCCCTTGCCAGAGAGGGCTCCTGTGCATCCGCAGAGACCTGGCACAGCCCAGAGTAAATACATAAATGATAAGAGGAAAGAAGATAATAGGAAATCTTAAAGAAAGATTTCAGACCACTGAAAGATCCTTAGAGGTTCCAAGGAGGCAGAAAATTATGAAGTGAATGCTTAACCACTGCTTGTTATACTCAATGTATTTTAAAATTAATTTTTATCGGAGTAGAGTTGCTTTGCAATCTTACTTTAGTTTCTGCTGTACAGCAAAGTGGATCAGTTATATGTATACATATATCCCCTCTTTTTTAGATTTCTTTTCCTACTTAAGTCACCACAGAGCATTGGATAGAGTTCCCTGAGCTGTACAGTATGTTCTCGTTAGTTATCTCTCTTATACATCAGCAGTGTACATGTGTCAATCCTCAACATACTTATTTTAGACCAAGTGGTTGATGGTATTGTGTACGTTATTAATACCCCCCCCCCACCCCCCAGCCACTTTGGGTCTACTTCTATTACCTGTTAAGAAACTAAAATTTCCATCTGTTTCTAGCTTTGGTTCCTTCAGTTCTTGCTTTGTTTGTTTTGAGGCTCTGTTGTTAGGCATCTGTGTGTTTATGACATGCCTTCCTGCTGAATTTCACTATGAGAAGTCTATCTTCTATCTCTAGAAGTCTAGAGACTTCTTCAGTATTCTTCAGCATTCTAATGTTTAAAGTATGCATGCTATGGGTTCTAACCAGTTACTTTAAAAAATTTGCAGCTTTACTTTAAGAAAATGACAGTTTTATTGAGATACAATTCACACACCATCAATTCACCCATTTAATATGTATAATTCAGTGGTTTTTAGAATATTCACCGGGTTGTGCAACCATGGCCACAACAACTTTCAGAACATTTTCCTCATCTCAAAAGAATCCCACGCTAGCAACCATTTCCCGTTTCATTCAGACACCCCACCCCCATTAGCCCAGGGCAACTAGTAATTTATTTTCTGTCTCTGTCGATTTGCCTCTTCTAGACATTTCACATGCATGAAATCATACTATATGTGGTTTTTATGACTGGCTTCTCTCACTTGGTATAATGTTCTCAAGGGTCCTAAGTGTTATAGCATGTTTCAGTATTTTATCCAACCATTGTTTCTGTTTTCTTTAAGAAAAAAATAATAGACTTTATTTTTTAGAGCACTTTTAGGTTTGCAGCAAAATTGAATAGACAGTGCAGAGAGCTCCCATATA
Organism: Aepyceros melampus; assembly: GCA_006408695.1. Classification (NCBI taxonomy): domain Eukaryota; kingdom Metazoa; phylum Chordata; class Mammalia; order Artiodactyla; family Bovidae; genus Aepyceros; species Aepyceros melampus. Next base: position 13,891 of record SJXQ01010440.1, read on the forward strand.
TTGGGTTAGCCAACAAGTGCATTCATGTTTTTCTGTAATATCTTATGGAAAAACCCAAACAAACTTTTTAGCCAACCCAATACTTCTCCCACCCCATAGCTTCCACCAGCAACATCCCTCACCACTGTGGTTATAGTTGACAAATCTACATTGATACCATGATCACCCAGAGTCCAGAGTCTACACTAGGGCTCACTCCTTGTTTTACACCTTACGGGTTTTAGAAATGTATAATAACATGTTTGCACCTTTACAGTATCATGCAGAGAAGTTTCATTTCCTTAAATCCCCTGTGCTCTGTCTGTTCATCCATGCCCTCTCCCCACCCCTGACAACCACTGACCTTTTTTATTGTCTCAACAGTGTTACTTTTTCCAGAATATCATATATTTGGAATTCTATACTATGTGGCCTCTTTGATTGTCTTATTTCACTTAGTAATGTGCATTTAAAGTTCTTCCAAGCCTTTTCACGTTTGCTAGCTCATTTTTAAAAAGTGGTGGATAATATTCCGTTGTATGGATATACTCCAATTTATCTTTTGTTTTTGGCCATGCTGTGTGGCATACTGGATCTTGGTTCCCCAGCCAGGGATTGAACCATGTCCCTTGCATCGGGAGCATGGAATCTGAACCACTGTACTGCCAGAGAAATTCCTCCATTCACTTATTGGAGGATATTCTGGTTACTAACAAGTTTTGGCAATTATGAATTGAGCTGCTCTAAACATTTGTGTGCAGGTGTTTTTGTGGACTTCGTTTTTCATAATTTATTTGGAATTAATATTCTGCCACTTCACATGTAATATAGAAATCCTGCAAATGTGTACCTCCATCTCAGCCACTTTGATAGTCTAGATGTTATGTGTATTGCATCTACATTTCTTACAAATTTGACAAGACAGTGGTTTTTTTTTTTAACTTGTATTTTTTCCAAGTTTACAACTTTTTACTCTCATTTTAATCAGATATTTGTTTTTTTTTGGATTCTGTTTATTCCTTTCTAAAAATATAAGTTTCCATCTGGCATAATATCTCTTCAACTAAAGCATTTCTTTTAGCACAGGGCTATTGGCATTTCTCTCAGTTTGTGCTTTTAATTGAAAATGCATTTGGGGACCTCCCTGGTGTTCCAGAGTCTGAAGCTCTGAGCTCCCAATGCAGGGGGCCTGGGTTCCCATCCCTGGTCAGGGAACTGCATTTCACATATCACAGCTAAGAGTTTGCGTGCTGCAAAGAAGACAAGATCCCTTGAAGGATATTTTTGGTGTACAGAATTATAGTTGGACAGAGTTTTCTTTTTGTTGTTGTTTTTAAGCATGTGGAAGATGAAGTTACACAGTCCTCTGGAGCCCATTATTTCTGAGAAGTCAGCAATCATTTTTAATTATTGTGTCCTTATATGTGACGTGTTGTTTTTCTCTGGACGTTTTCAAGATTTCTCCTTACGTTGCTTTTCATCAGTTTGGCTCTGATGTGCCTGGGTGTAGTTTTATTAACTTTTATGCTAAATGGGATTTACTGAGTTTCTTGAATCTGTACATTTTTGTTTTTCACCAAATTTGGGATAATTTTTACTGTTTGTTCTTCAGTCCGTTTTTCTGCCTAATTCCCTCTTTTCTCCTCCTAGGACGTATGCTAGACTTGTAAAAATTACCTTTTTAATCCCTGAGGCTAATCTTAAAATAATTTCCTTTTCTCTGTTCTTAAGATTGGATGATTTCTATTCATCTGTCTTCAAGTTCTCTGACTTTTTCCCTCTATCATATCCATTCTGCTATTAAGCCCTTTATTTGAATTTTAAAATTTTAGATATTACAGGTTTTTTTAGTTCTCAAATTTCCATTTGGCTGTTTCATTGTTTCTATTTCTCTACTGAGGTTTTTAATATGTGCATTCATTAGGAGAATCTTTTCTTTCACATCCTTGAGTATAATTAAGCTGCCAAAGGATTTTAAGGCAGCTAATTCCAACATCTCACTCTTTCCTGGTTCTTCATTTTTGTGAGTAATTTTGGACTATGTCCTGGACATTGTGAAGGTGTATCATGGAGAAGGAAGTTTCTGTTATATTCCTCTGAAGAGTGTTCATTTGTGTTTGTTGTAGTAGGCAGTGCTATTGGCTTCATACTGAAAACTGCCTCTGGGCAGCAGCTCAAATCTCATTTCAGCTCTTTTACTCTTTTTGTTAAAGAGTCTTTATTTCTTTGGCTGTGTTGGTCTTAGTTGTGGCACGCAGGATCTTTCACTGTGGCATGCATGCTGAGTTGCCCATGGCATGTGGGATCCGGTTCCCCGACCGGGGATCGAACCCAAGTCCCCTGCATCAGAAGGAGGACTCGTAACTCCTGGACCACCAAGGAAGTCCATCAGTCCTTTTATCCTTGGCTTGGCTGCTTGGAGGCTGCGCCACACACGCGTAGTTGGGTTGTCTGGTGAATTAGGGAGCATTTGCAGATTTGGACTTTCTGTCTTTCCTTCTCTCTTTTTTTTTTTCAGGATTCCTCACTCATTTTTCAGTCGCTGTGGTTGCCCCAAACTTGGCAAGCTATCAAAACTTTTTTTCAATCAAAGTTTTAGCTGCTCCACCTGGTATGTGAGTGAACTGGAACAAATTGGCCTTCTTGGAAACCAAACAACATTTGTATTCATCTCAACCTGTGGTTTTGACTTAGGATGTTACAGCAAGCTGAACTATTAATAGTTACAAGGTTGTAATAGCTTATAAAAGAATTAATTATAGAAATAAAAGCTGTAATAACTAACAGAAACTTAGTGGGTATGTTTAGAGTAAGTAGAATAGGCACCAATGAAAAGAACATTAGGTTCTGGCCTAAAACATCCAGCCCTTCTCCACCCAGGCACACACAATCTGGGGGTGCACAGCCTGTGTTTTTCTTTAGAAGATTGAGGTCTTATCCTGGCTTTCCTCATGACCCATGTTTTCATGCAAACCCAGCTGGATTTACTTCAGGCCAGTTTGCACTGCCAATGAATCAGAGGGAAGTATCTTTGCCACGAGATGATTCTTTTTCTCAAAGTTGTCTCTAAATGGACTTCCCTGGTGGTACAGTGTATGAGAATCTGCCTGCCATTGCAGGGGACACAAGTTTGATTCCTGGTCCAGGAGGATCCCACATGCCGAGGGGCAGCTAAGCCCGCAAGCTGTAACTGCTGAAACCCGTGCACCCAGAGCCTGTGCTCTGCAACAGGAGAAGCCCCGCACTGCAATGAAGAGTAGCCCCTGATTGCCATAAAGAGAAAGCCCGCGCGCGGCATCGGAAACCCAGCCCAGCTATTGATCAGTTATATATAAAGTGTCTCTCATTGTAAAGGCAGTGAGAAAACACCTTCCCTGTTGTTGCCCACAGGCCACCAGTTAGGGACACAGATGCTCAGAGAAGTCAGGACACCCGTGGCCGTCAGTGCACGGCTCCCTTTAAAATGCCATTCCTCCAGCCCGTGCCTTAGACCATGCACTTCTTTCCCAAAGTACTTCTGAGGCCAGTTTCTCGCGTAGGGACTTCCCAGGTGGTCCAGTGGCTAAGATGCTGAGCTTGCAATACAGGGGGCCCAAGTTCGATCCCTGGTCAGGGAACTAGATCCCACATGCCGCAACTAAAGATCCTGAGTGCTGCAATGAAGACCGAAGATCCCACGTACCTCACCTAAGACCTAGCACAGCCAAATGCATAATTAAAAATAATAATTAATTACTTTGTCGACTAAGGTCTGTCTAGTCAAGGCTATGGTTTTTCCTGTGGTCATGTATGGATGTGAGAGTTGAACTGTGAAGGCTGAGCACTGAAGAATTGATGCTTTTGAACTGTGGTGTTGGAGAAGACTCTTGAGGGTCCCTTGGACTGCAAGGAGATCCAACCAGTCCATTCTAAAGGAGATCAGCCCTGGGATTTCCTTGGAAGGAATGATGCTAAAACTGAAACTCCAGTGACTTTGACCACCTCATGCAGAGAGTTGACTCATTGGAAAAGACCCTGATGCTGGGAGGGATTGGGGGCAGGAGGAGAAGGGGACGAACGAGGATGAGATGGCTGGATGGCATCACTGACTCAATGGATATGAGTCTGAGTGAACTCTGGGAGTTGGTGATGGACAGGGAGGCCTGGCATGCTGCGATTCATGGGGTCGCAGAGTCGGACACGACTGAGCAACTGAACTGAACTGAACTGAACTGACCTTGGACGCGGCGTGGCTCCTTCCGGCCGCCGCCCCTGACCTCAGGCGCGGGGTGGCTCCTCTCGGCTGTTCCTGCACCGTCGCAGCCTGGCACTCTCGGCCGCTGCCCCTGACCTCAGACGTGGGGTAGCTCCTCTTGGCCGCCGCCCTTCGTGCATGGGGTCCTCCCGGTTCTGTCCGTGACCTCGGACGTGGGGTAGCTCCTCTCGGCCGCCATCGGCGCGTCGGTCGCTGTAGCAGCCGCCTGCGCTCGGCTCGCCGTTGCTTAGCAACGATCATTCTGGGATCAAAGATTCTAAACCTTTGAGCCTCCAACTGGGAGATTGTGGCTGGACGGTTCTGTCTTGTCTGTAGTGTTTGTGTTGGGTTTAGGGGACTGTGAAGAGCCTAGGGGGAGGTGAGATGTGTTTGGAGCCCACAGGCTCTGCGATGAAGAAGATTTGTAAGAAGGACGAGTTGCCCTTAGGCTCCTCCATCAGCCAGGGGAGAGACAGAGGTCATCATAGAACTGACTTCCAGCCCTGGTACCACATCCGAGACAGGAGCCTCGGAAAAATACACAAAGCTGCCAGCGTAGGACCCACTCCAGTGTTCTTGCCTGGAGAATCCCAGGGACGACGGAGCCTCGTGGGCTGTCGTCTATGGGGTCGCACAGAGTCGGACACGACTGAAGCGACTTAGCAGCAGCAGCAGCAGCCAGCGTAGGCAATGTAGCCAAAGTGCAGCAGGTTCTGTTGCTGGGAAAGTATGACCTGAATGACAGGGACAAGAGGAACAGGTAAGTGGGGAGGAAGGGCCTGGCAGGGGTCCCTCCTGTGAGTTTCCCCTCCAAAGCTCACTGACACCTTTGTGGGATCCAGCGCCCCACAGACTTGATAGGCTCCAAAAGCCTTAGCTGGTTTCGGACCCGCTTATAATACCCCTTATAGAGCATTTTTCTGGTCATTTTAAAGTTATGTGACTGAATGTCAGTAATCACAGAACTGAAATAAGCTGGCTGTGTCCTTGACTAAGAGGATGTTTTCTTAGGATCTGTTGTCTTTCCATATTTAAACCAAATAAACATATCATGGTTTTAAAGATTTTGGGTTACACATGCTGTCTTTAATTGTGATGAAATTGAAAGTTTTGTATAGTAGACAAAGATTTGCCCTTTTAGATAAAAAAATTTGCTTGATGACATTTTCTATTAGAAAAGATAAATTATGTGTAGATTGTGGAGAAAAAACCTGGTAACTATTTAGAGAAAAGCAAGTAGATTTTTATCTCACCAAAAAGTTTGAGATGGAGTATGGATCAAAAATTTTAAATACACAGGATGAGAAAAGTGCCAAAGAAAACTGAAATGCCTATCTATACATTTTGTGTGTGTGCTGACAAAGACCTTATTTTTCTAGTTCTACTGTTTATTAACCTTAATATTTTTTTAATTGGATGGTAATTGTTGTACCATGTTGTCTTGGTTTTTGCTGTACAACATCATAAGTCAGTTGTAAGTATACATATATCCCACCCCAGAAACCTTTCTAAGAATGATTTCAAAGGCAACAATTCTGGAGTTCCCTGGGTTTCGGCACCAAAAAAAGAAAAGAAAAAAAATCAGAAAGTTCATTTCAGTCAGTTCAGTTCAGTTCAGGCGCTCAGTCACGACCCCATGGTCTGCAGCACGCCAGGCCTCCCTGTCCATCACTAACTCCCAGAGTTCACTCAAACTCAGGTCCATCGAGTCGGTCATGCCATCCAGCCATCTCATCCACTGTCGTCCCCTTCTCCTCTTGCCCTCAATCCCTCCCAGCATCAGAGTCTTTTCCAGAGTCAACACTTTGCGTAAGGTGGCCATAGTACTGGGGTTTCAGCTTTAGCATCAGTCCTTCCAAAGAAATCCCAAGGCTGATCTCCTCCAGAATGGATTGGTTGGATCTCCTTGCAGTCCAAGGGACTCTCAAGAGTCTTCTCCAACACCACAGTTCAAAAGCATCAATTCTTCGGCACTCAGCTTTCTTCACAGTCCAACTCTCACATCCATAACATGACTACTGGAAAAACCATAGCCTTGACTAGACAGACCTTTGTTGGCAAAATAATGTCTCTGCTTTTCAATATGCTATCTAGGTTGGTCATAACTTTCCTTCTAAGGAGTAAGTGTCTTTTAATTTCATGGCTGCAGTCACCATCTGCAGTGATTTTGGAGCCCCCAAAATAAAGTCTGACACTGTTTTCACTGTTTCCCCATCTATTTCCCATGAAGTGATGGGACCAGATGCCATGATCTTTGTTTTCTTTAAGGCAACTTTTTCACTCTTCTCTTTGATTTTCATCAAGAGGCTTTTTAGTTCCGCTTCACTTTCTGCCATAGGGTGGTGTCATCTGCATATCTGAAGTTATTGGTATTTCTCCTGGCAATCTTAATTCCAGCTTGTGTTTTTTCCAGCCTAGCGTTTCTCATGATGTACTCTGCATATAAGTTAAATAAGCAGGGTGACAATATGCAGCCTTGACATACTCCTTTTCCTATTTGGAACCAGTCTGTTGTTCCACTTCCAGTTCTAACTGTTGCTTCCTGACCTGCATACAGATTTCTCAAGAGGCAGGTCAGGTGGTCTGGTATTCCCATCTCTCTCAGAATTTTCCACAGTTTATTGTGATCCACACAGTCAAAGGCTTTGGCATAGTTAACAAAGTAGAAGTAGATGTTTTTCTGGAGCTCTCTTGTTTTTTTGATGATCCAGTGGATGTTGGCAGTTTGATCTCTGGTTCCTCTGCTTTTTCTAAAACCAGCTTGAACATTTGGAAGTTCACGGTTCTTGTATTGCTGAAGTCTGGCTTGGAGAATTTTGAGCATTACTTTACCAGCATGCGAGATGAGTGCAATTGTGAGGTAGTTTGAGCATTCTTTGGCATTGCCTTTCTTTGGGATTGGGAGATTGGAATGAAAACTGACCTTTTCCAGTCCTGTGGCCACTGCTCAGTTTTCCAAATTTGCTGGCATATTGAGTGCAGCACTTTCACAGCATCATCTTCCAGGATTTGAAATAGCTCAACTGGAGTTCCATCACCTCCACTAGCTTTGTTTGTAGTGATGCTTTCAAAGGCCCACTTGACTTCACATTCCAGGATGTCTGGCTCTAGGTGAGTGTTCACTCCATGTTGATTATCCAGGTCATGAAGATCTTTTCTGTACAGTTCTTCCATGTATTCTTGCCACCTCTTCTTAATATCTTCTGCTTCTGTTAGGTCCAGACCATTTCTGTCCTTTATCGAGCCCGTCTTTGCATGAAATGTTCAACCTGGACTGGCGATTCGTTTCACTTATGATATCACACATGTTACACTGCCACTCTGCCAACCCATCCCACCCTCTCCCTCTCCCACAGAGTCCAAAAGGCCGTTCTATACATCTGTGTCTCTTTTGCTGTCTTGCGTACAGGTTTATCATTACCATCATTCTAAATTCCATATATATGTGTAAGTATACTGTATTGGTGTTTTTCCTTCTGGCTTACTTCACTCTGTATAATCGGCTCCAGCTTGCTATTCTTTGGAACTCTGCATTCAGATGCTTACATCTTTCCTTTTCTCCTTTGCTTTTTGCTTCGCTTCTTTTCATAGCTATTTGTAAGGCCTCCCCAGACAGCCATTTTGCCTTTTTGCATTTCTTTTCCATGGGGATGGTCTTGATCCCTGTCTCTTGTACAATGTCACAAACCTCCGTCCATAGTTCATCAGGCACTCTATCAGATCTAGGCCCTTAAATCTATTTCTCACTTCCACTGTATAATCATAAGGGATTTGATATAGGTCAGACCTAAATGGTCTAGTGGTTTTCCCTACTTTCTTCAATTTGAGCCTGAATTTGGTAATAAGGAGTTCATGATCTGAGCCACAGTCACCTCCCGGTCTTGTTTTTGTTGACTGTATAGAGCTTCTCCATCTTTGGCTGTGAAGAATAGAATCAATCTGATTTCGGTGTTGACCATCTGGTTATGTCCATGTGTAGAGTCTTCTCTTGTGTTGTTGGGAGAGGGTGTTTGCTATGACCAGTGTGTTATCTTGGCAAAACTCTATTAGCCTTTTCTCTGCTTCATTCCGTGCTCCATAGAAATGTGGCACAGACAAAAATAATTTGTCACTTTCAATTTATTTTAGAATTTTTTGTGACGATTGCTATCCTGTGACAACTTTCAGCCTTTTCAGAAGTCAAGAGAATCTTGCGAATTTCTGGGCAGTTCAGTGGTTAAGACTCACTGCTCTGGACCCAGGGTTTGATCTCTGGTGAGGGAACTAAAATCCTGCAAGCTACAAAGATAATTGTACCACATGGGAAATATAGCTAATAATTTATAGTCACTTTAAATGCAGTATAACCTTTAACAATTGTGGATAACTGTGTTGTACATCTGTATTATATAATAATATATAATGTACATCATTTCTAAAGCAAACTTAGATGAAAACACCTCATGGGAATTAGACCAATAGGAAAAAAGAGAAATGAACAAGCAAAAATGCTATGATTTGTAAAGACTGAATTATAAATTATAGTCCAATGTCAGAGACGTTAAAATGTGAGAAAATGAGCATATTAGAATCATCGAAGTACAATGTTGTCTCTAATCCTCAAAATTTATCTGCAAAGGAGGTGTCATATGCTTTGGCTTCCTTGAGATGTTGTCCTTGTAAACTAGTAGTACTAGTAATAAGTGTGGTAATATGACCTAACAGTTACTGAGCTGTTCTCTGTGTCAGGAGCGGTTCCGAACCCTTGGCATGGCTCTCGTGTAAGCATCGCAGTGCTGTCCTGTGAGATAACTGCTACTCCCTCTCCATTTTGTTGATGAGGAAATTGAGGCACTGAGAGGCTGAGCAACGGCTAATGAGTGACAGAGTGAAAGTCAAATACAAACCCAGGTTGAGCTGAATCTCAAGGTCATGCTCGTTCTATTCAAGTAGCTTGTTCTTTCATTACTGTGGTAAGAAGAGCTAAAGCGAATATAGACTGTTCTTTCTCCAGAAGAAAACAAAATATTTGTTTTAGAGCGCTAGGAATAGCATGCTATTGAACGTTTTCAATCACATGAACGACTGTTTTGAAACAGTAACATTACAGTTTCCTGAAAACTGCTCTTGCTTTTGTAGGACTGCACTCCACTTGGCCTGTGCCAATGGCCATTCAGCGGTGGTCAGTCTGCTCCTGGAGAGAAAATGCCTGCGTAACTTCTGTGACAATGAAAACAGGACAGCGCTGATGGCGGTATGCGGCAGCGAACCGGACGTCCACATGAATGGGTGTGATTTCCTGAGACTAAAAGTGAATTTATCTCATTGAAATTAGCAAACTGGTGAAGCTTGTGGACTGTTTGCTTTGAATTCCTAGAATTTACACTCTGTTTCTTGGCGCAACACTGACAGGCCGTAGAATGTGAAGAGGAGGAGTGTGTGACTCTCCTGCTGGAGCATGGCGCCGACCCGAACATCACAGACGCCAGTGGGAACACCGCTCTCCACCACGCTGTCTTTGGCCAAAATTTATCACTCGCAGCAAAACTGCTTTCCTATAATGCCTGTATAGAAGCCAGGAACAAGGTATCGGTCAGCTAGCTTTATTTATCAAATGTTTGTGAAGCATTTTTTTTAATCTACAAGTGTTTTATTTACAATGGTATGTAAATAGGTAAACTGAATTGTTGAGGTCCTTTAATGGACCCCGGGACCTGGCAGTCAGGAGGCAACGATAAGAAAGTGAAAGAAAGAAAGAGGCTGATACTCCCTGGTTTACGCAGAAAACCAATAAAGTCCTTGAGACAGGACTGCGTCTCTCACGAAGGCACCGGGCACCCTCTTGAGGATGGGTGAAGGCATAGGTTGCCTTCTCGAGAGTCTTAGAAGCCCGGGCAGGAGAGTGAGCAAGTCGGATCTCTGCGCTCCAAGGAATCAGCTGGGGAGAGAGAGAGAGAAAGAAAGACATGGGGACCCAAGCTCTGATGGAGCAAACGTGCTTTAATGATTTTTCCGTGACTATATATATATAGGCTACAGTACAAGAAGTTTCTTTCATCAGTGATAAGGGTCAGAAAACCAAAGGTACAGTAACCGTTACCAAGGGAACAAGGGATGATGACGGTCACAAGGTCGGGAGACAATTCATATCTCAAGAAAGAGGATTGAGACTAATAGTTTTGTCATAAAGAGAATGTTTACTAAAGGAGATTCAAGCTGTCTCACACGATGACCCCAGTTCCTGGGAGCAGCGTGCTGTTCCACTTAAAAAGAAACAGGACTTGTGAGAAACAGTACATAGGAATCCTCCTGTTAAACATTCCCTGGTATGAATAGTGTCCATGAGGCCCTGTACCATGGAAAAACAATTCCAAACCCGAGTCAGGGGGCGGGAGTGAAAAAAGTCGGTGCCCCCACAAAGGGCAGAGCTGTCTAGGACTTGTGAGAAACAGTACATAGGAATCCTCCTGTTAAACATTCCCTGGTATGAATAGTGTCCATGAGGCCCTGTAACCATGGAAAAACAATTCCAAACCCGAGTCAGGGGGCGGGAGTGAAAAAAGTCGGTGCCCCCACAAAGGGCAGAGCTGTCTGCCAGCCACCCTTCTACCCCAGAAGGAAGGTTTTCCCATTAGAACGTGCGTGGGAGTGAGTGGTAGGCTCCCAGCCCACAGGAAATGAAGGTCTGCAGGGAGTGAAGTGATGTAGGGACTGGCTGTTTACGGGGGCTCAGGGAATGTGTGCCGCTGGGGGTGGGCAGAGGAGGAAGGAGACCCAGTGCCAAGCAGGGGGAGCTGGGTGATTTAAGTGGGCCTGGGAGGCAGCAGGCCTGGAGCCCTGAGCCCTCCAGGACCCCGGGTGCTGAGATCTGGCTAGGCGGCTCAGGTCCTGTTTAACACCCAGCAAGGGCGTTCACTTGTGCTGGTAACCGCTTGGTTCACCAGGTACCCCTCGGGGTCTCCCGCGCTCAGCCCTGGGGAGCTGCTCGGCGCGGTTGCAGCTACGCCTGGGAGCTGCCCTTCCTGCTCTTTCTTCAGGAAGCATGTGAAGTCCGGCCTCTGCAGACCCCCAGGAACTCCCTCCACTCTCACAGGGGGGCTCAGTTCTCCGTCTTTGGAAGCTCCAGCCTTCCCTGAGTATTCTTAAGGAGTGAAACTGTCTAAGATTTCACTTTAAATCATGATATTTCTCAAGCATTAGAGAGTAAAGCATTCCTTTATGTGTTTATGGGTGGTATTCATGGTAACACTGCAACTTGTTAAAGGTAAAACATTTTCCAAATATTTCCCCCAACTTAAGTTTTTTTTTTTTCTTTGGTAATCAGTTTAAAATAACACAGTAAAACAAAATTTGCCTCAGTAGACTTTGTCTTAAAATTCAAACATAATGAAAACATTTTACAACATAATAGAAATCTTGCTGCTGTTCACAAATTCCCATTTTATGAAAAATGGTTTTATAAACAGAGTTTCTCTCTCACTGACCAAGTCTTAAGAGGGTCAAAGGAAAGGAAAAGGAGCAGCAAGTGAAAAGTGCAAGTCAAGCTGGAATTTTGGCAGTTGGGAAATGTCAAGAAGAGGATTTATTTATTTTAATATTTATTTATTTGGCTGAGCTGGGCTTAGTTTCAGCATGTAGGATCTCGTTTCCTGACCAGGAATCGAACCCAGGCCCTCTTTCCCAGAAGCACTGAGACCCAGCCACGGGACCATGACGGAAGTCCCGAGATTTTGGTTTGTGCTTTTTATTCCCTTCAGTTTATGTATTTCTTATATGCTTTTCAGTTTTCAGGGATAATAGTTGTTATTTTGAAAAAGAGTGTGAGTGAATTGTAAACTTGCCTAGGTGCCAGTTTTAAGAAGACTCTGATCCAAACAGATTGACAATGAACAGGTGGTGATTAAGTGGGAATTGAGAGAGAGGAGCAAATAACTACCTGATCGTATCCTATTCTGGCAGAACCATCCACTTAGATAAGAGTCTAGACTCTGCTCTCTCATCTAGAATGTCTTGATGGGAAGGAAGTAAGCGGTTTATAAATAGTGAGATCAGGTTGCCTTTTGGGTTTACGAGTCCCTGTTCTACCACTGTTTACCCAAGAGAATTTAAAAATTGCAGTTTTGATGACTCTTGCCTCTTACACTTTTCTTTTTATTCAAAACTTCACGTAAGAGAAGGAATTGGCCGTGTGAGTAAGAGATGAGACTGGAGTGGTTGCTGCACTAATTCTCAGCTGTATTCTGCTGGTGAACCACAGTTATTTGGGAAAACTTATTTTTATTTTTATTATTTTTTTTAATTTTTATTTTTACTTTATTTTACTCTACAATACTGTTTTGGTTTTGCCATACATTGACATGAATCCGTCTCGGGTGTACATGAGTTCCCAATCCGGAACCCCCCTCCCACCTCCCACTCCATATCAACTCTCTGGATTATCCCTGTGCACCAGTCCCAAAGATGGCATTGAAACATGTATAATATCATGTAAGAAACGAATCACTAGTCTAGGTTCGATACAGGATACAGGATGCTTGGGGCTGTTGCACTGGGATGACCCAGAGAGATGATATGGCGAAGGTGGTGGGAGGGGGGTTCAGGGTTGGAAACTCATGTATACCTGTGGCGGATTCATGTCAATGTATGGCAAAGCCAATACAGTATTGTAAAGTAAAAAAATAATCAATACATATAAATAAATAAATTTAAAAATAAATAAATAAGAACAAAATGAGATATCATTTCATACATGTCAAAATGGTTATCATCAAAAAGAACACAAATAACAAATGTTTGAAAGGATATGAAGAAATGAGAACAGTTATACACTATTAGTGGGAGTGTATATTATTGGTGCAGGCACCGTAGTAAACAGCATGAGAACTTCTCACAAAAGGTGTCATGAGGATGTAATATATATCATGGTGACTATAATTAATAATACTGCACTGCATATTTTAAAGTTGTTTAAGAAAGTAAACTGTATCATACATGTCAAAATGGTTATCATCAAAAAGAACACAAATAACAAATGTTTGAAAGGATATGAAGAAATGAGAACAGTTATACACTATTAGTGGGAGTGTATATTATTGGTGCAGGCACCGTAGTAAACAGCATGAGAACTTCTCACAAAAGGTGTCATGAGGATGTAATATATATCATGGTGACTATAATTAATAATACTGCACTGCATATTTTAAAGTTGTTTAAGAAAGTAAACTGTAAAGTTATTATTCACAAGAAAAAGAATTTTTTAACTATATTCTAACAACTGATAACTAGAATTACTCTGTTTATCAATTCACAATGTATACACGTATCAAAGCATTATGTTGTACCTATGAAAAGGTCTCCTGCATTGCAGGCAGATTCTTTACCAGCTGAGCTACCAGGGAAACCCTATATGTCAATTACACTTCTATTTCAAAAAAGATGGTAAATGTAAATGATTTCAGCCTGCTAGCTAATTCTTTGCTGATTCTAAATTATATTCATTTTCCAACCTCACTCTCAATTTGCAACAAAAGATTGTGCAAACTAAGTTTGATGAAGCTTAAATGTAGGACACTTGTTCCTGTTTAGGTTTGAAATGGAGGGAAAACATGTGCTTTGCCACTCCCCTGGGATAGTGTGACTTTAAATGAATTCAGCTCAGTAAAATTATTCACAGTGACAGTGACAGTGAAGTCGCTCAGTCGTGTCCGACTCTTTATGACCCCATAGACTGTAGCCTACCAGGCTCCTCTGTCCGTGGGATTTTCCAGGCAATAGTACTGGAGTGGTTTCATTTTTGACTCTTGTATCCTCTTGCTTCTTTCAAATAAATGCTTGTGATCTTGGCATCTCTTTCCACTCCAGACCCTTTGGTTTATTGAGTTTCATTCCTCAAAAAAACAGCATACCATGAAGAAAAGGTTTTTTGACTATCTCATATATACTGTTTGACCATGGAAAGGCCCACTCTGTTATACAATTTTTAAAAGAAAAAACCATCTCTTATGGAAAACCAGAGTATACTCTTCATTGGGGACTGGAGGCAAAGGGTAGAGAGTGGGGAGAATCTTCTCAACTGCAATTTCGGTAAGAATAAAGAGAAAGACAGCAGTAACTTTTTGATACATATGTGCATGTCACGGTTTTCATCAGGCTGACTTCACAGCTCAAAGAATAAATCATTCTAATATGTTAGGGAGATTACAAGACTACTACATTTCAAAATGTTTATAGATTAGCTTTACACAAAGAACAGCTTCATGTAATGTATCAAGGACATTTAAGGCGAAAGAAGCCAAGAAAATTTGTTTTCAAAAATATTTGCAATAGGAAAAAGTACCCAAAAGACACTCCTTTTTGTAGAAAGGCTGGAAACATTTTCTGGGTGATTCAAACTGCTCTCCAGTAAACCACAGCCAATTTATGATTAAAAGCAGAAATAAAACTACAAAATATCCTTTTTGTACAGTTTTCTTTCCAGAAATCTATAATAGGTCTGATTTATGTTTTATCAAGATCCAATGTACTGGTAAGTCACTGAAATTTCCTTTAAAGAGGCAATTTAGGATTAAGGACTCAGTTCCTAACTATGAGGCCACAGTAAATGTGAGAAAAGTTAACTGGCAGCCATTGGTAGTAGGCCATTTTAATACCCCAAAAGTGAAGAAGCCACTGCTGCTGCTGCTGCTGCTGCTAAGTCGCTTCAGTCCTGTCCAACTCTGTACGACCCCATAAACGGCAGCCCACCAGGCTCCCCCATTCCTGGGATTCTCTAGGCAAGAACATTGGAGTGGGTTGCCATTTCCTTCTCAATGCATGAAACTGAAAAGTGAAAGTGAAGTCACTCAGTCATGTCTGACTCCTAGCGACCCCATGGACTGCAGCCTACCAGGCTCCTCCATCCATGGGATTTTCCAGGCAAGAGTACTGGAGTGGGTTGCCATTGTGAAGAAGCCACTATATCAGGATAAATATCAGCTCATTGTTTAGGCCAAGTAGGTATTCATGTACACGGTATGATTTGGAGAACCCTAAAAAGACAATCTGATCCAAAATATCTCCTCAGAAGCCTGCTTTGCTGATTGAAATTTCCATCATGACACTCTACCTTTTGGGTTATGGATGCTGTTACAAAAGGTCTCTCTCTGGGAAATGAAGTGAGTCACTCAGTCATGTCTGACTCTTTGTGACCCCATGTACTCTATCTAGCCCGCCAGGTTCTTCTGTCCATGGGATCTCCCAGGTAAGAATACTGAAGTGGGTTGCATTTCTTTCTCTGTGGATCTTCCCGATCCAGGTATCAAACCCAGGTCTCCTGAAGTTCAGGCAAATTCTTTACTGTCTGAGCCACCAGGGAAGCCAAAGGTAACATACAAATTACTATGAACAAACTAATGTCTTTGTTATTTATTTCCTATCAGAAAGAAGAGCTTTGATAGTGATGGAGAAAGACCAAGGATATACATCTAAAATAAAACAGTAAGAGAAACATCTGAGTTTGTTGTTGGGTTCCACTTGGAAGGAGGGGCCAGAGTGCTGAGGACACTGGAGTTGGGCAGATTCTAAAAGAAAAGGTGAAACAGGAACACTTTAAACACCATTATGTAGTAGAAAGGGCATTGGTCGAGAAGTTGAAACACTTAATTTTCTACTGCCTTTTCTAGAAATTATAACCTATGACCTTTGATGAATCCTTTCTCCTCCCTAGATCCCTGACCCAGGAATTGAAGCCAGGTCTCCTGAACTGTAGGCAGATTCTTTACTGTCTGAGCACCAAAGAGAAATTTATAACCTATCCTCCTTAGATGTAAATTTGTTCTTCTATCAATAGGGATAGAGTTGACAGAGTAAGTAATCTTTGAAGTCCTACTCAACACTCTCCTAATTGTAAAAGGTATGGATAGAGTAAAGCTGAAAAAATTGGCTATTTCATTATTTTTTTCTAGCCATATTCTTAGCCTCTCGGCCCCAAATAACCTCTGTGGGGACACTATGGAAACAGCAAGAAGCAAAATGGATTTCCCTATCAAAGAAATAATTTTTCTGCTCCCCTTGCTCCTTCTAGTCTGTCATTGTTTTGATTGCTAAAATTAACTGGAAATCTATTAACAAATTCCACAATAGTTTCCTCTGTTTGACACAACAAATTCAGGAAACATTTTCTTCTAGCTTCATCTTGCCACATGTCATTTACTGATAACCCAAGAATTACCAAATCAAATTCTTCTTTTATTTCATAGCTGGCTTTTTAAACATGTAATAAAAATGTAAAAAGCAAGCACTCATAAGAGTGAGACACTAAATGGAGAAGTAGGAAACATTTAGAGACTTCTTACCAGTATGGGATTGCTTTCTATGATTAGCCTTCAAAAATATGGCACAATTCATGTTGAAACACCATAAGTGGTACTGTCATATCCCGTGGGAGACCCAGTTTAAAAAGATTTTAACTGATACTGAACCCGAACTCTCCTCTAACGTTTACTTCCATGCTTTCTCATTAAACGTTGTTTACTTATTAAATCATGTCCAACTCTTTTGTGATCCCGTGAACTGTAACCCACAGGCTTCTCTATCCATTGCATTTCTCAAGCAAGAGTACTGGAGTGCATTGCCATTTCCTTCTCCAGGGGATCTTCCCAACAAAGGGATCAAACTTGCATCTCCTGCATTGGCAGGTGAATTCTTTACCACTGAGCCACCAGGAAAGCTATTAAACATTGCTGCTGCTGCTGCTAAGTCACATCAGTCATGTCCGACTCTGTGCGACACCATAGATGGCAGCCCACCAGGCTCCCCCATCCCTGGGATTCTCTAGGCAAGAACACTGGAATGGGTTGCCATTTCCTTCTCCATGTATGAAAGTGAAAAGTAAAAGTAAAGTCGCTCAGTCGTGTCCCACTCTTAATGACCCCATGGACTGCAGCCTACCAGGCTCCTCTGCCCATGGGATTTGCCAAGCAAGAGTACTGGAGTGGGGTGCCATTGCCTTCTCCGTACATTAGGCAACATTAAAAAGGAGGCACCACCACCACCACTATCATCTTCTTTTTGAAAGTTTCCATAGTTCCAAATCAAAACACCACAGTTTAATCTACTTCCTTTAACCTGTATACTTCCAGCTCTTTAACCTAATCTTATTTTGATCAACTCATTCTGATTAAATTTTCTTGGGCCTCTTCTCATAGGACAATAAGGGATTTCTGTGTTCATCAGTTGTCATTGGCAGTTGGCTAGTTCCTTTTGCCAGTAGAGTCTGTAGCTTGATATCATTAAAGGTATTCCTCAGGTCGAACTGATAAGCACTGTATACTAACTGCTCAAATTGCATAGGAGACATACCTATGCTGCTGCTGCTAAGTCACTTCAGTCATGTCCAACTCTGTGCAACGCCATAGACGGCAGCCTGTCATGCTCCCCTGCCTCTGGGATTCTCCAGGAAAGAACATTGGAGTGGGTTGCCATTTCCTTCTCCAATGCATGAAAGTGAAAAGTGAAAGTGAAGTAACTCAGTCGTGTCCGACTCTTCCCGACCCCATGGACTGCAGCCTACCAGGCTCCTCCATCCATGGGATTTTCCAGGCAAAAGTACTGTAGTGGGGTGCCATTGCCTTCTCTGAAACATACCTATAGTATTCTGCTAATCAGGATAGAGATTTGATGTTTTGAGTAAGACACATCTTTAAAAATGGTTCCATCCCTGATCTATTACTCTCCACTTAACACAGCAACACCTTCAACTTTTTTAAATCTTTACTCTCACTGCTCATTTTAGTGTGGTCATGTGTTCTCACCACCTGGAAAATTGTTTTCAAAGTGTATATTTGTGTGAAGCACAAAATAATTACAAATTTTTTCTAATAAATATGAACCTCAGAGAAAATCATTCACCAAGAGATCTGGCTGTGTTTGATACAGTGACTCTCCTGACATGTTTCAGAGATAACAAATTTGGAACAAAGGAAGTACAGAAGTTCTGAAGTGCATCAAGTTTCCTATGAATCATCAAAAAAAAAAAATTACATACCAGCTATGTCCAGGTCATCGTGATATACATGAAAATATATAAGAATGGTTTTTGTCTTCAAGATGCTTAAGAAAAATAAGTTGCCATAAATGGCATAGTCCAAATACGGTAAATATCATTTTAAAAGGCACAAGTCATGAATAGAATTCAGACAACAAAGATTGCTTGCAGATGAAGAAATCTGCAGAAGTTGACTCCATAACCAAAATTTAAATATTTGTTGACTGACTGAATAAATGGTTGCATGTGGAGAATAGGACAGGTACTTGAACTGAACCTTGAGGAATATACATGATTCATATGGGAAGAAATTGGGGGGGTAGATTCCAAAGAAAGGGAAAAGCACGAAGCTTCCTGAAGGGTAAGTTGCAGTCATACTACAGAGAGCGCTTAAAATGCAAGAATAAACTATTGAGTACATGTGTTTTCACAACAACCTCTTCTTCTATGACACATACTACAGTCCTGTTTATTGTCTGTAACTCTTTTGCTTACCTGTGCTTCTGTTAGAAACACTTATTCCTCAGTTGTGATCTCAAAGCAGGATAGTTACTAAAAAGAAGCTCATACCTTTACCCTCAACTCCTGATACTTGATGCATATCCCCAACTCAGAGGTTCAGTATGGTGTAACCTGACTAGATTATGGCACCATTATAATGATAATCAGAAAATGACCAGTCCCTACTACAGCAGACTTGACGCCAACAATATCTGGAATATTGACTACCCTATCACTCCTTTACCTCCACATATGATATTTTTCTCCAGTCACTCCTTCCTACAACATCAAATCTTGAGTTTCTATCATCATCTAAGGCTAAATATATTCCAGAAATACATGGGTTGTTCCAACTCTTTCACATTCTGGTATTTCATTAATAGTTTGCATCGATTATTTTTAATATAAATTTATTTATTTTAATTGAAGGTTAATTACTTTACAATATTGTATCGATTTTGCCATACATCAACATGAATCTGCCACAGGTATACACGTGTTCCCCATCCTGACTCCCCCTTCCTCCTCCCTCCCCGTACCATCCCTCTGGGTTGTCTCAGTGCATCAGCCCCAAGCATTCAGTATCTTGCATCTAACCTGGACTGGCAATTCGTTTCATATATGATATTATACATGTTTCAATGCCATTCTCCCAAATCATCCCATCCTCGCCCTCTTCCAAAGAGTCCAAAAGACTGTTCTATACATCTGTGTCTCTTTTGCTGTCTCGCATACAGGGTTATCATTACCATCTTTCTAAATTCCATATATATACCTTAGTATACTGTATTGGTGTTTTTCTTTCTGGCTTACTTTGTATAATCAGCTCCAGTTTCATCCACCTCACTAGAACTGATTCAAATGTATTCTTTTTAATGGCTGAGTAATACTCCATTGTGTATATGTACCACAGCTTTCTTATCCATTCATCTGCTGATGGACATGTTCATTGCATCGATTAATCAAGAAAAAGAAGTCAAAATGAATTAGAAGCAGCATGGGTTTCATATGCTGTACACAAAGGTACATTCAAAGGAACAAATCATTCTTTGAGTCCAGAAAACTTGAAAGACTCAGTGTTTCAAGGATATAATTATTTTATTCTGAGGGCCACAAATGATTTTCAAGACTGTCAAATTGTCACAGTGTTCCACAACTCTTTAAGACATCTCTGTATACTTACATAATATAGAAATCATGCTTGAATTTGATCATATTGGAAATCTGACATTTTGTAAGCATAGCTATACTAAATATCAAGGGTGAATGCATGGTATAGGAGTGCAGGGCCAAACGTTGGCTGATTTATGTAAAGTTACTCATAAATGTTAAGTAACATGATTCTATTTTATAATGTTAAATGGCATGACTCTATTTTATAATCCCAAAATTAAATTCCTCAAGGACAGGACCTAAGTTTTAATATTTTCAGCATCTTTAGTGTATAGGACATAGTAACTGTATAGAAATGTTACTATTAATCAATGATGCTGAAGAGAAGAGATAACCATCTGCAAAAATAGATGCATAAAGCATGGTTTGAATCATCCTGTTCCATTCCATTCCACCCTTAGTTCTCCACTGAACTTGACTTTGCCTCTCAGTTAAGAACGTGTAAAAATTGGAAAATGGGGTTTCTTCCTCAAGTAAAATTATGTAATAAACAAATTACTATATTATAGTACAACCTAAATATATGGCAGTTCTATATGGAGGAAAACCTTGGCTGAATATCAAAATGCACCTGTAATTTTTTCCAGCTCACATATACTTTAGGTAGATGGTAAGGCACATATTTGATAGGAAGTATCCATATTTGGATGGATGGGCTTCCCTGGTGGCTCAGAGGTTAAAGTGTTTGCCTGGAATGCGGGAGACCCAGGCTCGATCCCTGGGTTGGGAAGATCCCCTGGAGAAGGAAATGGCAACATACTCCAGTACTCTTGCCTGGAGAATCCCATGGAGGGAAGAGCCTGGTAGGCTACAGTCCATGGGGTCGCAAAGAGTCGGACACGACTGAGCGATTTCACTCACTCACTCACTCATCCATATTTTAAGTTCCTCTCCCTGACCCCAAATAGGGTGACTGTATCAGGTTTGGCATTTTCCTGAAACGTTAAAATCAGACACTTACAGTGGTGAGCAAGAAAGAAAAGTAACCTCAGGATATGCATCTTAAGTTCAACGGGGATAAGATATTCAGTGTAGTTCAGTTCAGTTCAGTGACTCAGTCATGTTCAACTCTTTGCGAACCCATGAACCACAGCACACCAGCCTCCCTGTCCATCACCAACTCTCAGAGTCCACCCAAACCCATATCCATTGAGTCAGTGATACCATCCAACCATCTCATCCTCTGTCATCCCCTTCTTCTCCTGCCCTCAATCTTTCCCAGAATCAGGGTCTTTTCAAATAATTGGCTCTTTGCATCAGGTGACCAAAGTATTGGAGTTTCAGCTTCAACATCAGTCATTCCAATTAACACCCGGGACTGATCTCCTTTAGGATGGACTGGTTGGATCTCCTTGCAGTCCAAGGGACTCTCAAAAGTCTTCTCCAACACCACAATTTAAAAGGATCAATTCTACTCTCAGCTTTCTTTATAGCCCAACTCTCACATCCATACATGACCACTGGAAAAACCATAGCCTTGACGAGAAGGACCTTTGTTGGTAAAGTAATGTCTCCTTTTTAATATGTTTTCTAGGTTGGTCATAACTTTCCTTCCAAGGAGTAAGCATCTTTTAATTTCATGGCTTGCAATCACCAAATGCAGTGATTTTGGAGCCCAGAAACATAAAGTCAGCCACTGTGTCCACTCTTTCCCCATCTATTCCCATGAAGTGATGAGACTAGATGCCATGATCTTCGTTTTCTGAATGTTGAGTTTTAAGCCAACATTTTCACTCTCCTCTTTCACTTTCATCAAGAGGCTCTTTAGTTCCTCTTCACTTTCTGCCATAAGGGTGGTGTCATCTGCATATCTGAGGTGATTGATATTTCTCCCGGCAATCTTGATTCCAGCTTGTGCTTCTTCCAGGCCAGCGTTTCTCATGATGTACTCTGCATAGAAGTTAAATAAGCAGAGTGACAATATACAGTCTTGACATACTCCTTTTCCTATTTGGAACCAGTCTGTTGTTCCATGTCCAGTTCTAACTGTTGCTTCCTGACCTGCATACAGGATTCTCAACAGGCAGGTAAGGGAGTCTGGTATTCCCATCTCTCTCAGAATTTTCCACAGTTTATTGTGATCCACACAGTCAAAGGCTTTGGCATAGTCAATCAAGCAGAAATAGATGTTTTTCTGGAACTCTCTTGCTTTTTCCATGATTCAGCAGATGTTGGCAATTTGGTCTCTGGTTCCTCTGCCTTTTCTAAAACCAGCTTGAACATCTGGAAGTTCATGGTTCATGGATTGCTGAAGCCTGGCTTGAGAATTCTAAGCATTACTTTACTAGCTTGTGCTACTGCTACTGCTAAGTCACTTCAGTCATGTCCAACTCTGTGCGACCCCATAGAGGGCAGCCCACCAGGCTCCCCCATCCCTAGGATTCTCCAGGCAAGAACACTGGAGCGGATTGTCATTTCCTTCTCCAATGCAGGAAAGTGAAAAGTGAAAGTGAAGTCGCTCAGTCGTACCCGACCCTCAGCGACCCCATGGACTGCAGCCTTCCAGGCTCCTCCGTCCATGGGATTTTCCAAGCAAGAGTACTGGATTGGGGTGCCATTGCCTTCTCCATTACTAGCTTGTGAGATGAGTGCAATTGTGCAGTAGTTTGAGCATTCTTTGGCATTGCCTTTCTTTGGAATTGGAATTGGAATGAAAACTGACCTTTTCCAGTCTTGTGGCCACTGCTGAGTTTTCCAAATTTTCTGGCATATTGAGTGCAGCACTTTCACAGCATCATCTTTCAGGATTTGAATCAGCTCAACTGGAATTCCATCACTTCCACTAGCGATGGATCATAGCGATGCTTCCCAAGGCCCACTTGATTTCACATTCCAAGATGTCTGACTCTAGGCGAGTGATCACACCATCGTGATTATCTGGATTATGAAGTTCTTTCTTGTACAGTTCTTCAGTGTATTCTTGCCACCTCTTCTTAACATCTTCTGTTTGTGTTAGGTCCCTACCATTTCTGTCCTTTATTGAGTCCATCTTTGCATGAAATATTCCCTTGGTATCTTTCATTTTCTTGAAGAGATCTCTATTCTTTCCATTCTGATGTTTCCCTCTATTTCTCTGCATTGATCACTGAGGAAGGCTTTCTTATCTCTCCTTGCTGTTCTTTGGAACTCTGCATTCAGATACTTATATCTTTCCTTTTCTCCTTTGCTTTTAGCTTCTTTTCTTTTCACAGCTATTTGTAAGGCCTTCTCAGACAGCCGTTTTGCTTTTTTGCATTTCTTTTTCTTGGGGATGATCTTGACTCCTGTCTCCTGTACAGAGTCACGACCTCCGTCCATAGTTCATCAGGCACTCTGTCTATCAGATCTAGTCCCTTAAATCTATTACTCACTTCCATTGTATAGTCATAAAGGATTTGATAAGGGATAAGATGTAGCCTTATTCATACCTTTGCCAGTGAGTGTGTGCATATGTGCTCTCTCAATTGTGTAAATTGCAGTGTGTGTCAGTGTAAGTTTGCATAGGATGATGATCTCTTCTGCCCTAGTACTTGGTTGAGAGGTGTAGAATTTTCATGTCCTCTCTCTTCTCATATAACTTAATATCTACCCATAATGTGAACAGTGTCCCTTAGATTGAATATCCTTGGGTAGTGAACAATCTGAATATACATACATAGCAGCCCTGCCATCATTCCTGAGTTTTGTATGACCTTTATGCTGTGAACTACATTAAAGAAAATGTTAGTCTTGTCTTCCTTTCTTCCTTACTTCCTTTCTTTCTTTTTCCTTCTTTTTTTTTTTTTTTTTTTTTGTTGTTGTTGTTGTTATTATCTTTAGATAGTTGGATGGGGGTGATTGTGATCTGTTCAACTTGTTTCACTAGGACAACTACAGTTAATGTTTCCAACTCAGTACTGTTCTGTGATTGACACATGACAGGCCAATTTCACTGGATTTTGAAAAATGTCTGTTCCTCAGAGGAAGATGACATTCTTCCCCATTAGTCATAGCTTACTAGTATTAGCTTGGAAATTAGGTTTTGAGTTAACACATTTTTTTCCGAACAGCTTCCTTGTGATGCTTTTTTCTTCCATCTAAATACAGTATATTTTTGGTAGGTCAACTGTAAGCAGAGCCACTTATTTCTTTTAAAAATACAATACTACTATCTTATCAAATATAAATAACTCCTTTTTCAAAAGCCAGAAAACTAGATTCTATTTTGCAATGTGGATGAGTTAACCCATGAGGCTGATTTGCACTTGTTCAATGAATTTCACCTCCAAATGACACTTTCTGTAAAATAAAGCCTTCCCTGTGGAGATTCAGTTTGTCAGCTCATTCAACTTACAGGTATTTTACATATTTACTGAGCAGGTACAGATATAAGCTACTAATGTTATGTACTACAAAGGATAAAAAACTAAATTATACTTCTTAGTCTTAGAATAGTTTGATAGCTGAGAGCATGTATTTTGAAATAACTTTTACTGAGTTCTTATATCTCATTCATCACTTCAGCTATATAATCTTGAATATATTACATATTTTCTCTAAGCTTCAGATTTCACATATTCAGAAAGTAAATTGTAATATCTACCTTATCAGTCCAGTTCAGTCGCTCAGTCGTGTCCGACTCTTTGAGACCCCATGAATCGCAGCATGCCAGGCCTCCCTGTCCATCACCAACTCCCAGAGTTCACTCAGATTCACGCCCATCGAGTCAGTGATGCCATCCAGCCATCTCATCCTCCGTCGTCCCCTTCTTCTCCTGTCCCCAATCCCTCCCATAATCAGAGTCTTTTCCAATGAGTCAACTCTTCGCATGAGGTGGCCAAAGTACCAGAGCTTCAGCTTCAGCATCATTCCTTCCAAAAAACACCCAGGGCTGATCTCCTTCAGAATGGACTGGTTGGATCTCCTTGCAGTCCAAAGGATTCTCAAGAGTCTTCTCCAACACCACAGTTCAAAAGTATCAATTCTTCGGTGCTCAGCCTTCTTCACAGTCCAACTCTTACATCCATACATGACTACTAGAAAAACCATAGCCTTGACTAGATGGATCTTAGTAGTCAAAGTAATATCTCTGCTTTTGAATATACTATCTAGGTTGGTCATAACTTTTCTTCCAAGGATTAAGCGTCTTTTAATTTCATGGCTGCAGTCACCATTTACCTTATAGAGTTTGCTAAAATAATTAAATGAGAAGGCCATTCTAGTAGGGTGGCTTTAGTCCTTGGTAGCCTGCAGAAGCAAACTAAACCAAAACGGTTTTAATGTACTCAAATCCAAGAAAATGAAACTTAACAACAATCAATCACAAACAGCCACCTAGGCTTTTCTCAAAAAAGCAACCACTTAAGTATATTAGCCAATCAGATAATGTCCTTGCTTTCCTTTTGCATCTTTTTTATAAAAACATCTCCCGCAGCTCCTGTGGGTAGAGTGCTGTTAACTGCTTTTAATTTAGTATTGCCAAATTTGAACCAATGTATGCACAATTGAACTGAAATTTTTAATGTGTTTTAGTTTAACAGTTCTGGTGTCATAAGTGGAATTCAGAGGGGACCTCCTCCCCACTAAAGCCCCAGGAGCAATAAGCAACCAGGCATAAGGTACCCACTGAGCCCTTGTGTTTGCTGCTTTGTTGCTGTGCCTGAAGTCTTTCTGAAATATATGAGTTCCACACCTTTTTGTGCTATGAGCTCTCTGACTTTATTTGAGAATATATGTATCAAGACTGGGTCTAAAATTGGACTGAGTCTGAGTTACTTTGGTGTGAGTTCAGTATCAAGCTTGATTTGATTAAAGTGGACCAGGCTCAGTATGAAGTCTCAGCTTTTTTTTTTTTTTTATAAAAAAGAAACTTTTTTTTTTTAAACAAAGAGGTCTTCTGAGTCTAAAGATTATGGAACTCCTCTGTCTGTGACTCCAGCTAACTATATGTATAAAAATTAAGGGCTCAGAACCTGTTTTGAGTAAGTGGGTTAGCCTTACCAAAGGTAGGCTTGAATTACAGCAGCCACAGTGGGAAACTTATAAACTAAATAAGCTTATTTATGATGTGCCTTAGAGAAAAAGGAGTCCCAAACTTTTCAAAGACAATGAAATGTGTTTATGATTGGTATGAAAAAGTTTCTAGGACAAAATAAACCAAAATTTGCCTATTTAAAAGAGTTCAACACTGCTAGGAATATTTACTATTTGTTTTGGCTAGCACCTAATGATAAGATATTTGAAAGATTTTTTTTTTTCTTTAAAAGGAACTCTTATGTCAGAAGTTGTCCATACTGGAGACTAATATATAGTGCCTGATAGGAACTTTTTAAAAGCTTTCTTTTCTAAGCTAATATGCAACTGTGTCCAGAGGTAACATTCTGAAGCCTTCTGAAAAATTTATTTAGATATCACAAAGACACACAGCTCTAAATCTAGCACACAGGAATCTTTTGATTTTCATCTTAGTTGAAAAATCTCCTCCCTGATATAAAAAACAAATTGAAGATACTGTAGTTAAATGAGTGGGGTCATCCCCTTGATACTATTCAAGCTGCTACCCTATTCTTTCCGGAATTAAAAACTTTCTTCGTCTTACAAATCAAATCTTCACAAGAACAAAAATGGTGCTCTAAAAGCAATTCAAACTAAGCTCCTGTTTGTACTTATCCTAAGGGAGAAAAATACCATGCACTGCTTATTAATTCCAGGGGGAGACAATTCTGCCTATTGTATATTGATATCAGAGTCACAAAAAAGAACACAACATAGTTAAATGCTGTTTTGCTTATATAAAAGAAATACAGAGTAAGATCAGCTTCCATAGTGAGCATCAATTCCGCATGGTCATTGGGTTTCTCCTAAGAGTCAACACAGGACAACTGGCTTATATGCATCCCTCTTGTGCTGCAGTGGAAAAACCCTGTCCCATCCCAGCAAAGGGTAGATATGCTACAAGATGCACACAGTTTAGAAACAAAGGAGTACTCAGAAAGTTAACCAAGGAGAGACATACCCATGGAAAGTATTAAGTCCTGCACAAGTTGATTGGCTTTTTGTCTCTTGGTAAGGGTTGAGAGACAGTACATGAAACTGGCTTCCCCCAAATATTAAATAGGATACTAAAGCATTAGTTATTGAGCATAGTTTTTGGGTTTTTTGTTTGTTTGTTTTGTTTTTTTTTGTTTGTTTGTTTTTGTTTGTTTGTTTTACTTTTGGCTTCTTATTGCAGAGGAACTAAACATATTAGGGTCTATCAATAAGCATGCTTGGGCCACATTCAAAAATTTGTTATGAGGAAGAATTGCTTTAAAATTATGAAATTTATTTCTAAATATGTGGATCTCCAAAATGATTATGAAATAGTCCACCATTGCTTACTTATTAAAGTTTCTAGCAGTTAAGAATTTTAATCATATGTATAATTAAAATTACCAGAAACAAAAACTTTGTGTACCACAAAAGTAGTGTGCATTTTTAGTAAAGAGAAAAGATAGAAAAAAAGAAAAAAGAAAAGATGAACAAAGTGTGAAGTTAGGAGTTTTTAACTGAGTTAGAAATATAAAGAAGAACTAAAGAGAGATGAAAAATACAACTGAAATAAAAAAAATACACTAGTAGATACAGAGCAATGGTTTAGCAAGCTGGTAGACAGAGTAGTGGAAATCACTGAAGCTAAACAGAAAAAAGAAAAATTTAGGAAAATAAATGAAGACAGTATAAGAGATTACTGAGACAGCATCATTCATGTAAACATTTGAATTTATAGCTATCCCAGAAAGTGAAGAGAGTGAAAGGGACAGAGAACATATTTGAAGACAAAATAATTGAAAGTGTATATAACCTAGAAAAGGAAACATTTAGGCCCAGAAAGCACAGAGAGTCCCAAACAGGATCAATGCAAAGAGGATCACACCAAGAACATCATAATTAAAATAGCAAAAGTTAAAGATAAACAGAGAATATAAAAACCATCATGGAAAAGCAACAAGTTCCATACAAGGGGAATCCCATAAAGCTGACTTGTTTTTTGGCTGACTTTTCAGCAGAAACTTTGCAATCCTGAAGGGAGTAACATGATATATTTAAAGTGATGAAAAAGTCCAGGACCAGCAGGCTTCACAGGTTATTTCTATCAAGCATTCAGAGAATAACTAACACCTATCCTTCAACAATTCAAAAATTTGCAAACGAAGGAATTCCACATTCTTTTTTCAAGGTTACTGCTAAGTCATTTCAGTCATGTCCAACTCTGTGCGACCCCATAGACGGCAGCCCACCAGGCTTCCCCTGTCACTGGTATTCTCCAGGCAAGAACACTGGAGTGGGTTGCCATTTCCTTCTCCAATATATGAAAGTGAAAAGTGAACGTGAAGTCGCTCAGTCATGTCCAACTCTTAGCGACCCCATGAACTGCAGCCTACAAAGCTCCTCCATCATGGGATTTTCCAGGCAAGAGTACTGGAGTGGGGTGCCATTTCAAGGTTAGCATCACTCAAATATACAACTGGGCTTCCCAAGTGGCTCCGTGATAAAGAATCTGCCTGCCAATGCAGGAGATGCAAGAGATGCCAAGTTAGATCCCTGGGTCAGGAGGATCCCCTGGAGGAGGAAATGGCAACCCACTCCAGTATTCTTGCCAGGATATCCCATGGACAGAAGAGCTGGGTGGGCTACCAGTTATAGAATCAGATATGACTGACCAATTGAACACAATATCAAAACCAGACAAATATATTACTCAAAAAATAAAATTTTACAGATCAATATCACTGTTAAACAGAGAGGCAAAAATCTTCAACAAAATATTAGCAAACTGATTTCAAAAACTATATTAAATGATCTACACCATGGTTAAGTGGAATTTATCTCAATGATGCAGGAATACTTTGATATCCACAAATCAGGCAATGTGATTTACCATACTAACTAATTGAAGAGTAATCATATGATCATCTCAATGAATGCAGAAAATTCTTCTGACAAAATTCAACATCCATTTATGACTAAAACTCTTCACAATGTATGTATATACAGGAAACACACTTCAACAAAATAAAGGTCACATACGGACCTTAGTCAGCAAAGTAATGTCTCTGCTTTTGAATATACTATCTAGGTTGGTCATAACTTTCCTTCCAAGGAGTAAGCGTCTTTTAATTTCATGGCTACAATCACCATCTTCAGTGATTTGGGGCCCAAAAAAATAAAGTCTGACACTGTTTCCACTGTTTCCCCATCTATTGCTTGCCGGGAGCCAGCGTGAGGAACTCTGCCCATGCAAAGGTCATGAGGAAGGAGGCTTCGGCATACACAAAGGCGAGATCAAGCCTCAGGAAACCCCCTGTTCCCGAGCATCTACTCCCAAAACCAGAGTCTACCTACTTTACTGTTTTATGTTCTCACCTACACCTCTAACTTTATGGGGGGCTGTTCCCCACCGGTTCTCTCAGAGAAGGTTAAACTTGCAACTCGAGTCAAATGACAAGGATGTCTCAGGTCAAACCTCTCTGCTGGCAGACTAGCCTGTGTGACAGGATAATCCATACTCCTTCCACTAAGCACATGATTGTTTACTACCTCTCAACCATAAACAGCACAGAGAGTTTGGAGTATTTTGAATATCTTAATTAGCATAGGATTTTTCTCATTGTTGAGTCAATGATTGCCACGAGGCCTCCATATCCTTAGGCACCTGGGAATATATTAATGTATTTGGAATATAGAAAAGAAAATGTAGTAGTTTTTTATGTTAGCAATACTAGACTTTTTGAGTTAATGAATTTTCTCTTTTGTTATAGATCACTGTATTTTGTTATAAATCACTGTGTCCTTGCTATGTAAAAATGTAACTTTATCACTATCTTAAGACTAAATAGATCTTAAGGGGAACATTGGCGAAGGGTTTTTATTTGTTGGGCTGATGTTTGCTGCTAAATCTCCATATTCCCTGCCCTTATAATGAATATAACTAGCATATAGGAGAAATAAGTATTAACCTTTAAGATTAATCATGTTAACCTTAGGTTAAATAAATTTCTTTCTTAGTTGTAACCCACTACACCCTCACCCTATAGGAATGCAACTTTATCTGCTACCTTCAGAGGGTGGCACCTGGTTTAAGAAAAAACACCTTGAAAAAAATAAGTTTTTTGGTTATCAGAAAGAAAGGATCAAAAAATTTCAGCAGGCCTCATGGCCAGATTATGTAAAACCCCTAAGACATTTTTTTATACATTTATGTGAAGCACCTGATTTTGATAAAGGTCAGGACTGCTGACCCTCGAGTGACTTTAAAATTTACATGTGTCTCTATGTGTAACAAAAGGTATATAAGCAAACTTGAAAATAAAGAAATTGGAGCAGTTTCTGGAAAGACTGATTCCCCCGTGTCATTCTTTCTTTCCCATTCTGGCTGAATTCCCATCTGGAACGTAGGTACTCACCAAGCCTGCTAACTTTGCCTGGGCTTCAAAGATCAGAAACCAGAAAACTGGTCAATGGCATGTAAAAGAATGAAATTAGAACACTTCCTAACACCATACACAAATAAACTCAAAATGGATTAAAGATCTTAATGTAAGATCAGATATTCTTAAACTCTTAGAGGAAAACATAGGCATAAGATTCTCTGACATAAATTACAGCAAGATCCTCTATGACCCACCACCTAGAGTAAAGGAAATAAAAACAAAAATTAACAAATTTGACCTAATTAAACTTAAAAGCTTTTGCACAACGTAGGAAACTATAAGCAAAGCAAAAAGACAACGCTCAGAATGGGAGAAAATAATAGCAAATGAAACAACTGACAAAGAATTAGTCTCAAAAATTATCAGTGCATGCAGCTCAATACCAAAAAAAACAAGCAACCCAATCAAAACGTGGCAGAAGACCTAAACAGGCATTTCTCTAAAGAAAACATACAGATTGTTGGTAAAGACATGAAAAGATGCTCAACGTCTCTCATTATTAGAGAAATGGAAATCAAAACTATAGTGAGCTATCACTTCACACTAGTCAGAATAGCCATCACCAAAAAAATCGACAAACAAGAAATGCTGGAGAGGGTGTGGAGAAAAGGAAATCCTCTTGCACCGTTGGTGGGGATGCAAACTGATACAACCACTGTGGTGAACAGTATGAAGATTCCTTTAAAAACTTGAAGTTTAACTACCTTGTGACCCAGCAATCACACTACTGGGCATATACCCGGAGGAAACCAGAACTGAAAAAGACACATGTACATTTACAATAACTACGACATGGAAGCAATGTAGTGAGCTATCACTTCACACTAGTCAGAATAGCCATCACCAAAAAAATCGACAAACAAGAAATGCTGGAGAGGGTGTGGAGAAAAGGAAATCCTCTTGCACCGTTGGTGGGGATGCAAACTGATACAACCACTGTGGTGAACAGTATGAAGATTCCTTTAAAAACTTGAAGTTTAACTACCTTGTGACCCAGCAATCACACTACTGGGCATATACCCGGAGGAAACCAGAACTGAAAAAGACACATGTACATTTACAATAACTACGACATGGAAGCAATGTAGAAGTCCATCAGCAGATAAATGGATAAGGAAGGTATGGTACATATACACAATGGAATATTTTCCAGACATAAAAAGGAATACAAAAAAAAAAGTACTTAATGACCCAGATAACCACAATGGTGTGATCACTCACTTAGAACCAGGCATCTTGGAGTGCAAAATCAAGTGGCCCTTAGAAAACATCACAATGAACAAAGCTAGTGGAGGTGACAGAATTCCAATTGAGCTATTTCTAATCCTAAAAGGATGCTGTTAAAGTGCTGCACTCAATATGCCAGCAAATTTGGAAAACACAGCAATGACCACAGGACTGGAAAACGTCAGTTTTCGTTCCAATCCCAAACAAAGGCAATGCCAAAGAATGTTCAAACTACCACACAACTGCACTCATCTCACACAGTAGCAGAGTAATATTCAAAATTCTCCAAGCTAGTCTTCAACAGTACAACATCTGTTGGATCATTGAAAAAGCAAGCGAATTTCAGAAAATAACTACTTCTGCTTCATTGACTACACTAAATCCTTGACTGTGTGCATCACAACAAACTGTGGATATTTCTTAAAGAGGTGGGAATAGCAAATCACCTTACCTGCCTCCTGAGAAACCTGTATGCAGGTCAAGAAACAACAGTTAGAACCGAACATGGAACAATAAACTGGTTCCAAGTTGGAAAAGGAGTAAGTCAAGGCTGTATATTGTCACCCTGCTTATTTCACTTATATGCAAAGTACATCATGCTAAATGCCAAGCTGGATGAAGCACAAGCTGGAATTAAGATTGCCAGGAGAAATATCAATAACCTCAGAAATGCCCGTGACACCACCGTTATGGCAGAAAGCTAAGAGGAACTAAAGAGCCTCTCGATAAAAGTGAAAGAGGAGAGTGAAGCAGTTAGCTTAAAACTCAACATTCAAAAATGAATATCATGGCATTTGATCCCATCATTCATGGCAAATGGAGGGGGAAACAATGTAAACAGTGACAAACTTTACTTTCTTGGGCTCCAAAATTGTGGCCACTGCAATCAGGAAATTAAAAGACACTTGCTCCTCGGAACAAAAGCTATGGTCAACCTAGACAGCATATTAAAAAGCAGAGACATTACTTTGCCAACAAAGGCTGTCTAGTCTTTTAGCTATAAATCTAGCTATATTCCAAAGTCATGTATGGATGTGAGAGTTGGACCATGAAGAAGGTTGAGCACTGAAGAATCTATGCTTTTGAACTGTGGTGTTGGAGAAGAATCTTGAGAGTCCCTTGGACTGCAAGATCAAACCATTCTAAAGGAAATCAGTCCTGAATATTCATTGGAAGGATTGATGCTGAAGCTAAAGCTTCAATATTTTGGCCACCTGATAAGAAGAGCAGACTCCTCATTAGAAAAGACCCTGATGTTAGGAAATATTAAAGGCAGGGGAAGCAGGAGATGGAAGAGGATGAGATGGTTGGAAGGCATTACCAAGTCAATGGATTTGAGTTTGAGCAAGCTCTGGGAGATGGTGAAGTATAAGGAAGCATGGCATGCTGCAGTCCACAGGGTTGCAAATCGCCAGACATGACTGAGTGACTGAACAAAAACGACAACAACAAAATAAAAAGGAATGTATTTGAATCAGTTCTAACGGGTGAATTAACTTATATCCTACTATACAGACTGACACAAATCAGAAATAGAAATAGAAATATTGTATATTAGTGCATATATGTGGAATCTAGAAAGATAGTACCCACGATTCTACCTGCAGGACAACAAATAAGACACAGATATAAAGAACAGACATTTGGACACAGGTGGAGAAGGAGAGGGTGGGGTGATTTAAGAGAATAGCATTGAAATATATATGCTACCATATGTAAAAGATAGCCAGTGGGAGTTTAATGTATGACACAAGGAACCTGAAGATGGTGCTCTATGACAACCTGAAAGGATGGAGTCAGGAAGGAGTTGGGAAGGGGGTTCAGGAGGAGGGGACACATGCATGCCTATGGTCAATTCATGTCAATGTATGGCAGAAGACATCACAACATTGTAAAGTAATTATATTCCAATTAATATAAATAAATAAATGCTAAAATTTGAAAATAATTAATGTTTAAATTAAAATGAAATTCACTTATATATAGAAATTTAGACAAAAAGATTTAAGGTATAATGTGTGACCTTATTTTTGGTATCAATTAATTTTCCTACCTTAAGCTTTAAAAATCAGAACCACGTTCATATTTATGGAACGGGATTCAATGTACCAACTAATGATCAGATGTCTCAAAATTGACTCTCATTTTTGTCTCCTTTTAAGGTGGGGCTTCCACACAAAACACCTTTATACAGGGGAAGCTAAGTTACTGAATTGAGAAGTTTACACTCTATTCTCATGAACCATGTTTTATTGACTAAATGTTTGTATTTCATTCCTATTGGTGTAACAAATTATTGTATCATTGCCTTAAATATTAAAGTTCTATATTTCAGAAGCTGTAAAAAATGTATATAAAATCACTATTATTGATTCACTTATATAAATAATCAGGCCAAGTTTAATGAAAATAGCTCTTGTATACTAAGTGGCTTATATCTGAGTTTCTGTTGTACCAGAAGTGTTGACCATGTACAGAAGGAGGTATTTGCTAATCCACAGAACTCTCCAGCACCAGGAACAGAAGCATACAGACAAGACCAGTAATGTGATTTCAATGCCAACATTAAAAACATACAAGGTTAGCTCTTATAAATCACATCTTTACTGAAGACTTTTTTTTAAAAAAAAGTAACAGCTTCACTGGTGAATTATACCAAACAAAGAATTAACACCAGTTGTTCTCAAACTCTTCCAAACAATATACAAGGAGGGAACAATTCCAAACTCATTTTATGAGGCCATAATTACCCTGATAACAAAATCAGGCAGGAACTTCACAAGAAAAGAAAACTACAGGACAACATCCCTGATGAATATTGATGAAAAAATTCTTAACAAAATATTACCAATCAAATTTAAAAGAATATATTAAAAGGAGCATACACCATGATCAAGCAGGATTGATTCCAAGCATGCATGGATGGTTCAACTTCTGCAAATCTGTGAGTGTGGTACACCACTCTGACAAAGTAAAGAGTAAAAAATGAATGGTCATCTCAATAGATAAAGTGAAAGTGAGTGAAGTCGCTCCATCGTGTCTGGCTCTTTGCGAGCCCTTGGACTGTAGCCTACCAGGCTCCTCTATCCATGGGATTTTCTAGGCAAGAGTACTGGAGTAGGTTGCCATTTCCTTCTGCATTTAATGACACTCAGTATCCATTTATGCTGAAACCTCTGAAGAAAGTGTCAAGGGAACATAGCTCAATATAATAAAGACAATATATGACAAGCCTAGAACTATCATTATATGTAACAGTGAATAGCTAAAAGCATTTCTTAATCAGGACCAAATTGAGGATTTCCATTCTTGCCAATTTTATTCAACATAATATTGAAAGTCTTAACCTGAGCTATTAGGCAATAAATAAATAAAAGGATTCCAAATTGAAAAGGAAGAAATAAAATTATCACTATTTGCAGATAACATGATATTACATGTAGGAACCTCTAAAGACTTCACCCAAAAATCTGTTAGAACTAGTAAATGAATTCAGTGAAGTTGCAGTATAGAAAATAAATATACAGAAATCTGTTGCATTTTTACATACTAATGAATTATCAGAAATAAAAATTATTGTAAAGTAATTAACTTCCAATTAAAATAAATAAATTTATATTTAAAAAAGAAAAGATACAAAAAAATCAATTTTGTTTACAATTGCATTATTATACCTAAGAAAAAATTTGAATAAGGAAGTAAATGATCTGTACATTGAAGCAATGAAAGGAACAGACTGCTCATATACAGAAACCTGGATGACTCTCAAAATCTTTACAATGAGTTAAAGAAGACAGATCAAAGAGTGTATATCATATGATTCCATCTATAAAATTCTAGAAAAGATAAATATAATCTATAGTGATCGCAAAAGATCAGTTGTTGACTGAGGCCAAGCATGGGGAAATCCTCTGGGATGGGAGTGATGGAATGTCTCCCTACATTGACTATGGTGGTGACTCCATTTGTCAAAACTCATTGAACTATTTACTTAAAATGAATTTACTTACCGCATGTAATTTACTGATAAGCTGGTTTTACAGATTTCTTTGTTCAAATATGTTTCAGAAGTAATACATCTTGTATCCTCCTCTCACAAATTCATGATTAATCAATTAAAGACTCTTAATTTGTAAAAAAAAAAAAAATTTGAATTATTACAAGCCCTGAGAAATCATACGGCATACAACACTGATTAACTGTTGATTTCCACATTTCCTTAATCTGTATACTTCCAAATCCTCTCATTTGAAAAATTGAATCCTATTAACATTATTGGCTTAATAATCTATTAGCTGTGTGATAGTGGATAAGTCATTTAACTTATCTGTACTTCTATTTCCTCACCTGAAGAATGGAATACCTAGTCTCTAGCTCATAGATATGGTGAGAATGAAATGAGTTAGATATTTGCAATGCACTTAAAACAGTGCCTGGAGGGAGGTTCAAAGGGAAGGGATATATGTATACCTATCGCTGATTCATGTTGAGGTTTGAGAGAAAACAAAAAAAATTCTCTAAAGCAATTACATTTCAATAAAAAATTAATTAATTTTAAAAAAGCAGCACCTGGACAATATGTTGGCTACTCTTGGAACACATGTTGGAAATCAAACAGTCTTCCTTCAATCATTCACTTACGTGTAGAAAGTCAGGATAAATTATTATTTTACACATCACTGAAAAAGAGGGCAAAAGTGAGGGACACTTCTTAATATAGATGTTGCTCAAACTGATCTGTATGTGAAATAATGCAAAATGGTGCTCTAGAAAGGAAATTAGACTGATGTTTCAGCTCTGAGGTTTACTGACTGTTCACATGCTAGTAAAGCAATGCTCAAAATTCTCCAAGCCAGGCTTCAGCAATACGTGAACCATGAACTTCCTGATGTTCAAGCTGGTTTTAGAAAAGGCANCATATTGGGCACCTAATGACCTGGGGAGTTCCTCTTTTAGTATCCTATCATTTTGCCTTTTCATACTGTTCATGGGGTTTTCAAGGCAAGAATACTCAAGTGGCTTGTCATTCCCTTCTCCAGTGGACCACATTCTGTCAGACCTCTCCACCATGTCCCACCCATCTTGGGTTGTCCCACGGGCATGGCTTGGTTTCACTGAGTTAGACAAGGCTGTGGTCCTAGTGTGATTAGATTGACTAATGAACAGACATCTCAAGTTAATGATTTTAGAGCTTTTCTAGGTATAGGAAGATGTAAGGATCTCAGTTTATTGAAATTATTCCTCAGAAATGCATATTAACTATCTGTACATAGAGTCCATGGAATTTTCCAGGCCAGAATACTGGAGTGGGTAGCCTTTCCCTTCTCCCGGGGAATCTTCTGGACCCAGGGATCAAACTCAGGTCTCCCGCATTGCAGGCAGATTCTTTACCAGCTGAGCCACAAGGGAAGCCCAAGAATACTGGAGTGGGTAACCTATCCCTTTTCCAGGGGATCTTCCCAACTCAGGAACTGAAGGGGGTGAGGACGGAGGTGGGGAGGGTTCTCCTGCATTGCAGGTGGATTCTTTACCAACTGAGCTATCAGGGAAGCCCCTTAACTATCTAGAGCCAGTATCCAGAGCACAGAATGCTGTTTTTTGCCATCCTGATTTGCCCTCAGGGCACACCAAGGAGAGGTGTGTGTGCTAGTGCGAGGCTGCAGTGGTTTAGGATCAGTTGATCCTTTAGAAGTGGAATCAGGAGGTGACATTCCACATTAT
Source organism: Aepyceros melampus (assembly GCA_006408695.1). Taxonomy (NCBI): domain Eukaryota; kingdom Metazoa; phylum Chordata; class Mammalia; order Artiodactyla; family Bovidae; genus Aepyceros; species Aepyceros melampus. The sequence continues at coordinate 51,158 of SJXQ01010440.1, forward strand.
CAACCCAGAGGGCATATCAGAATCACCTGGAAAGCTTCTTTTTTTAAATGTGGATCATTTTAAGAGTCTTTACTGAATTTGTTACAGTATTGCTTCTGTCTTATGTTTTGGTTTTTTGGCCCCAGCCATGTGAGAGCTTAGCTTCTGACCAGGGCTTGAATCTGCACCCCATGCATTGGAAGGTGAAGTCCTAACACTGGACCACCAGGGAAGTCCCGGGGACTTTTGTGGAAAATACCTTCACCAGGACCCATCTATGGAGCAGGGTCAGGACATCTCTATTTCTTAGAATCGTATACACACATTGTGCATGGAAAACCTGAGATGACATGTGCACCACCAGAGAGTTGACCACTGGACAAATGACTGGATGTCTATTCTATTCTGAGCAGCGAGCTTTGAAATATGTCAGAGAGATTTCTGTGGGAAAGATCTTAACCTAAGAGCAAGTGGGCACTGCTGACAGGTATCAACCAGGCTCTGGCACCTACCTTTGATGCATAGTGACCCAAATCCACTGTATGGCACTATGTAAAGAAAAAGTGAATCCAAAACAAGGAGCCTATCGATTTAGAGAATGGAGTGGAGCTTTTGGCATTCCCCAAAGCTCTTAGGTTCTTAAAGGCAGGGACGGTCTTAAGGACTTTATTGTTTCATTGACACTCACGGGGGACTGACCTCAAGGCTCAGCACTAACTGATATTCTTTGCAGTTAGGAACAGGGAAACAGAAAACAGACATTAGTAGTTCAGATGTTTCTTGCTTCCTTTCTACTGCCGAATCTAACCAATCAAATAAAATCTGGATAATCAGCCCCCAAAATCAGCATTGAGACCTGCCAGTTTCTGTTAGGAATAAGCATCCCATTAGATATGTATATAGCATACTTATTGGGGCTTCCCCGGTGGTTCAGCGGTAAAGATTCCACCTGCAGTGCAGGAGTCACAGGAGACACAGGTTCTATCCCTGGGTCTGGAAGATCCCTTGGAGGAGGGCAGGGCAACCCACTCAAGTATTCTTGCCTGGAAAATCCCATGGACAGAGGAACCTGGCGGGCTACAGTTCATAGGGTCGCAAAGAGTCAGACACGACTGAAGCGACTTCGCACATTGTCAAACCAGCTCTTTTTAACTGTTAGCAGACACAGAAGTTGAGCTACCAAGTACCACCCACCATCTGAGCCCAAGGCCAGTTATTTAAAGGGCACCCAGGGAAAATCAGAATAAGTCAGCATACTAAATAAGATGTAACTCTATAGCCCTGTTAGGATCCTGACTGGGTTAACTTTGCTTCACAAGCTTTAAGTCGGTCATAGTTGATTCATTAAAAGAAACATCTCCACTGCCATGCCCTCTGTAATACTGGCTGAAAAGCAAGAACAGCAACAGCAGAAGTAACCAATAGGAACAAGAGTGAGAAAGAGAACATGTAGGTCCCCAGGGGTCCAGCGCTCTTGGAAGCCTACACAAGGCAGGGGGAGGGGACAGATTCCTCCCACAGCACTTCTTGGCTCTGCTCAGAGCTCTCTGCCTCTGGATACTTCCTTAAAGAACTGAGTAGGTAATGTGATGGTGGGCCTCCTACCTAACTAAGTGCTTCATCACTACACAACCAGCCTTAAAAACTGAAATCACTTTATCAAGAAACTACTTTTTGCACAGCAAAAACTTTTGCAGTCCTTATCTGCAAGGATTTTAGAAACTAGTAGACACGGGTTTGATCCCTGGGTGGTGAAGATCCCCTAGAGGAGCGCATGGCAATCCACTCCAGTATTCTTGCCTGAAGAATCCCATGGACAGAGGAACCTGGTAGGCTACAGTCCACAGCATCGCAAACAGTTGGACACAATTGAAGTGACTTAGCACGCACACAGTGGGCAGTAAAGGATAGCAGAATATGGTTAAGTAAAATAGATGCTAAGAGGTTTTGGTTTGCTTTTTTCTTAACTTGGGGGAGGTAGGAGGAAGAGTATTTGAGGAACAGGGGAAAGAAAGAATTGTTCTTCAGGTACAGTGGCATTCCAGTCCTCCACGTTTAGTCTCCCACTTTGTCTCTTTTTTCTACTAGGAAATTAATGGTAGGATGGTATGCAGGGGAAAAAAGGGAAAATAAATTTCTGAGAGACAGAGTAGCTTTAATTTTTTAACAATTCTTTAAAAACATTAAAGTTATATACCCTCCACATCTTGATGCCCAGAGCAAAGCCTTGGCTAAACTGTTTTATGTTAACTACAGAAGTAATAGAATTACAAAGTGCCATAAAACAACTTGCAATATATCTGCTTACCTCAACCCTTCTGAGGGCTGAGATGAATAAAAGCCATCTACTGAACACTTGGCTCAGATGTTAAAGTGTCTGCCTGCAATGCGGAAGACCCAGATTCAATCCCTAGGTCTGGAAGATCCCTTGGAGAAGGAAATGGCAACCCACTCCAGTACTCTTGCCTGGAAAATCCCATAGATGGAGGAGCCTGGTAGGCTACAGTCCATGGGGTCACAAAGATGAGTCGGACACGACTGAGCGACTTCACTTTCACTGAACACTTAGTTTTAAAGCCAGATCTTTTGTTGTTGTTGTTCCCTGACCAGAGATGGAACCCATGGCCCCTGCAGTGTTAGCACGGAATCTTAACCATAGGATCACGAGGTAAGTCCCTAATGCCAGATTCTTCTATATATTTTCTTTCTCTTTTCTTATTTCTCCTATCCTTCATTTTGTCATGAGACATTTTCAGAATTCTCTGGTTTTCATCTTACTCCATTTTACCCGTCCAGCCTCTGCAAGAGAAAAAAAAACTAACCAGCTATATACAGTCTATTGAACTAAAGGCTAGGGATGAAGGCAGATCAGTAACACGACATGAGACAGCTGGATGTTTACACAAGGTTTCTCTTAGTTCTCTTGAAGTCCCAGAAATGTTAGAAGGAGGAACACTCATGTAGACCACCCTTGAATGGCAATGCCAACAGAGCAAGATACATACATTTGCACATTAATTCTCACAACAAATCCTGCATTTTCCAGAAGGGAAAATTGAGGCTCATAAACAATAAGTAACTTGCCCAGTGTCATAGCTTTTACTCAGCTGTTCTAGCACAATATTCATACTCAATTCTCAGTGGCAGGATGAGTATTTGAGAGAACAACTGAGATTTATACCCTCCTATTTTCTTTAGTCCTTTACTACTTACACCATTTAGCTAAAAGTATTCATCATCTAAAGAAAAGAATGATAATGCAGACCAGCAGAGGATAGGTTTTGAACTGCAAGTTCAACAGCTTGAACTGCAAGAGACTGAACTTTAACTCAAAGTCCAGTAGGACTCAGGGAAAGTTTATGCCTCAGAAATGGAATTGGAAGGATCCTGCCCCCCAAGAAAATGGAGACAAGCATAGAAGGAAAGAAAGACACTCTCTGGTGGTTCCTTTAACACTCTCTAGAAAGTCCCCTTCGGAGAAGGAAATGGCAACCCCCTCCAGTGTTCTTGCCTGGAGAATCCCAGGGATGGGGGAGCCTAGTGTGCTGCCATCTCTGGGGTCGCACAGGGTCAGACACGACTAACGCGATGTAGCAGCAGCAGCAGTAGCAGAAGCTCCTCTTGCTGTGTACTTGTCAAGGCCATCATCTCCAGGCCAAAATTTAATTCTACCCCCATAGAGATTCAGGAATCTAAAACAAGGAGCACTAGAGGGAGACTGAAAATCCTTGACTCCAGGGATAGCACGAGGGTGGGAACCTCTGGCAGGCTAGTGCCTCCCTGCAGATGGAGCTGAATCATTCATATTCTCAGTATTTGGGAGAGTCTGCCAGGGCTTTCTGAACCCTTTTCCAGCTTCCAGTGAATGCTAGCTCTCCTTAGCCTGTAGCCATGTGACTTCAAATTCTGCCTCCTTCTCTTCAATCTGTTTCAAATCTCCTTCTGCTCTTTTCTTACAAGGATACAGGTACATTGAGAACGAACCATGGTCCAAGATGATCTCATCTCAAAACCCTAGTTTAATCATACTGGCCAAGTACTTTTTGCCATGTAAGGTAAAAAAAAAAAATATGTAAGGTAAAGGTAGTTAGGAGCAAACTAAAACAAACATGTGAAAGTTCCTTTAAAATGTTAGACAAATATTGTATAACCTGTAATTGTTACTGCCAGTTTCCATGACTTGGCTTTTAAAACCCCCAGAGATATGTGCTGTGTCCCTGGCAACCTCCCAGCTCCTCTCCTCGGATATCTTCCCTGGAGGTCGAACCAGCATCACCCCACGTCTATAGTCTCCTATGGAATTAGAAAGCAAAGGGACCCCATCCTAGGACACTTCGCTTCTGCCTGTTGGAAAATTAACAAAATACATACAACCATCTCTCAAAGACTTGTAAGAGGAATTAAGCAAATAGTCAATATATTAAAAAAAAGTGGGATCCAGGTTTTTCTGTATCAAAGAAGGAAGTTAAAATACAGAAGGAAAGAGTTTTCTCTCAATTGGAGTTAATTGTTAGCATAAACTCATGGTTTTCGATATACAGATATATCAGTTCAGTTCAGTTCATTTCAGTCGCTCAGTCGTGTCCACCTCTTTCCGACCCCATGAATCGCAGCACGCCAGGCCTACCTGTCCATCACCAACTCCCGGATTTCATTCAGACTCACGTCCATCAAGTCCGTGATGCCATCCAGCCATCTCATCCTCTGTCGTCCCCTTCTCCTCCTGCCCCCAATCCCTCCCAGCATCAGAGTCTTTTCCAATGAGTCAACTCTTTGCATGAGGTGGCCAAAGTACTGGAGTTTCAGCTTTAGCATCATTCCTTCCAAAGAAATCCCAGGGTTGATCTCCTTCAGAATGGACTGGTTGGATCTCCTTGCACTCCAAGGGACTTTCAAGAGTCTTACCCAACACCACACTTCAAAAGCATCAATTCTTCAGCGCTCAGCCTTCTTCACAGTCCATCTCTCACATCCATACATGACTACTGGAAAAACCATAGCCTTGACTAGACGGACCTTAGTCGGCAAAGTAATGTCTCTGCTTTTGAATATGCTATCTAGGTTGCTCATAACTTTTCTTCCAAGGAGTAAGGACCTTTTAATTTCATGGCTGCAGTCACCATCTGCAGTGATTTTGGAGCCCAGAAAAATAAAGTCTGACACTGTTTCCCCATCTATTTCCCATGAAGTACTGCTTTTCAATATGCTATCTAGGTTGATCATAACTTTTCTTCCAAGGGGTAAGCGTCTTTTAATTTCATGGCTGCACTTACCATCTGCAGTGATTTTGGAGCCCAAAAAAAGTCTGACACTGTTTCCACTGGTTCCCCATCTATTTGCCATGAAGTGATGGGACCGGATGCCATGATCTTCATTTTCTGAATGTTGAGCTTTAAGCCAACTTTTTCACACTCGTCTTTCAATTTCATCAAGAGGCTTTTTAGTTCCTCTTCACTTTCTGCCATAAGGGTGGTGTCATCTGCGTATCTGAGGTTATTGATATTTCTCCCAGCAATCTTGATTCCAGCTTGTGTTTCTTCCAGTCCAGTGTTTCTCGTGATTTATTCCGCATAGAAGTTAAATAAGCAGGGTGACAGTATACAGTCTTGACGTAGTCCTTTTTCTATTTGGAACCAGTCTGTTGTTCCATGTCCAGTTCTAACTGTTGCTTCCTGACTCGCATACAGATTTCTCAAGAGGCAGGTCAGGTGGTCTGATATTCCCATCTCTTTCAGAATCTTCCACAGTGTATTGTGATCCACACAGTCAAAGGCTTTGGCATAGTCAATAAAGCAGAAATAGATGTTTTTCTGGAACATAGTCAATAAAGCAGAAATAGATGTTTTTCTGGAACTCTCTTGCTTTTTCCATGATCCAGCAGATGTTGGCAATTTGATCAATGCATCTACTTATCATCAAATCATAATTTGGGACTCAGGTGGTGAGCTTTAGCAAAACTATTCTTGATTTAATCTTCCCACTGCTATTTATGATTTACTTAACATTCTTACAATTTGCTCATAATGCTCATTGTAAGTATCAATTACTGTCATTTGAATCCAAGTTTGTCCTCTAAAAATGAAGGATGGCAGGATTTGTGAGAAGCAGGAATGGAGTGAGTCATGGAGAGGGTTGTAGGGGCTGCGGTCTGGAGGCAGGTGGAGGCCAGGTTATCGAGGCTCCTTGAAGGCCATGGGAGCAACCTCATTTTTTAATTTCATTTTTCTTTTATATTGGAATATGGTTGGTTTATAATTTTGTGTTAGTTTCAAATGTACAGCAGGTTGATTCAGTTACAGGTGTACATATACCCATTCTTTTTCAGTTTCTTTTCCCAGGTAGGTGACTACAGAATATTGAGTAGAGTGGTTAGCCAAGGGCAAAGGTGGGGAGGAAGGATAAATTAGGAGTTTGGGATTAACATAGACGTACTATTAGATAAAAAGTAGATAAGCCACAAGGGAATGGCCTCATTTTTCTGCCGAGGTAGGAATCTGTTGGAAAGATCTGAGCACTGGTTGGAATATGTGAAGATCTCTGAGTTAATCAAAGCTTCTAATAAAAAAGGAAAGGAAAATGCTTCCACAGTGTGGAATTTTCCATCACTTCCCACCTACACACTCATTTCTTTCTGGACATGAGGTGGTGAAGCTCTGCAGGTTTATTGGGAGGGGCAGGGCATGGGCAGTGAGGCCACATCCTTTGTCTGAGTAACAATATCAGGAAGGCTGGAGGGTGGCCTCTTCTGTCTGTAACCAGATTCAGTGAGGAGGAAAAAGAAAGTGAGTTGCTGTCTGTGGTGATAGTTTTCAAAGTCCATATGTTGGAGTTACCTATTATTAACATAATAGTAAAGTGATTTGGTAAACTCAGTGAGAGAGCATCTTATTGGGCAGTTGTGAGACAACTTCAACAAGAACTGGATGACGCTGTAAAAAAGCAGCCTATGTTGGAGGCACCACTGAAAGTCGTGTTATTGTGCTAAGTTAGAAGCTGAGGCACAAGATTTGAAGAACAATTGTAAACTACTACAGCTACGCCAACTCACAAGTCGCGTATGCATGAAATTGAACATGTGAACAGTTAACATGTAGGACAAAGTGTTTTAGGACATTCGTTTTCATGGTCAGCTTTCTTCTGTATTTTTTGTTACAGGTAACTTACTACAATTTTCTTATCTTTATAATGCACTCGTTTCTTCAACTCTGACTTTCATCCTGCCATTTGCATTATATACTTTTTTCTTATATTATTTACCCTTAGGAAAGTTGAGAATTGTGCCTCATTATTCACACAAGTTGAGAGCCTTTTTTTTCCTTTGAAACAATACTTTTTAAAGTGATAGCTGTATTACAATGATGAGGCAAGCCAGGTTAAAATCAAAGGATAATATTAGTTTAATGGAACGTTCAGAAAATTATCATTTCTCATCTTGCCTTTTGTGAATGGCTGTAGAGTTCTGTATATATTTATTTCATGGATTTCAGAATAACTTGTGCAGAAAGAGTATTATACAAACCAGTTCAAGTTTAGGCATTGCCTTCTTTCCTTTTGATTTTAAGGATATTGTAAAAGCATGGAGGTACTCAGATGGTGTAGAATACGTACATCCAAACTAGAGAATTAAGAATATTATCTGGATCCTGCCATTGGATTTTTTTAAAAAGCTATTGAGATATAATTGACATATCATAGAATTCACCCACTCACCATGTGTAGTTCAGTATCTCTCAGTCTAGAGAGGTGTAACCGGTGACCACAGTCAATTTTAGGGCATTTCCATCAGACCTTAAAAGAAACCCTGCGTCCCTTAGCCACCACCCGTGGCCTCCCGTCTCCCTCAGCCCCAGGCAACCCCCAGTCTAATATCTGTCTCTCTGTCTAATATCTGTCTCTCTAGACAAGCCTGTCCTCTATATTTTATATAAATACAATCATGCAGTATACTCCTTTGGGATTAGCTTTGTTCATTTGATGTGTTTTCACAGTTCATCTGTGTGATAATAAGTATCAGGTCTTCCATTTCTGTGGGTTGTCAACAGTAAGCTAAGCCATGTATCCATCATCAGTTGATGGAGCTCTGGGTTGTTTCTGCTTTTGGACTATTAATAATGCTGTTGTGAACATTGATTTCCAGGAATCTCTGTGCACATGTTTTTATTTCCCTGTGGTTGGATCTTATCCTCAGAGTTAGCTGGCTGATTTCACCTTTTCTTGGCCCTTGCTCAGACTGTCTTTTCTGTCTTTACAGTTTCTTTCCTCTTGGGTAGTCCTTCATTATTTCAGACCTGGCGCCCAGTCTCTCCTCCTTCATGGAGCTTTCGTGACTGTCTGGCTCTTTGAGCCTTTTCACATCAGCGCTTGTTACCTAGTCTCTGAGGAACAGTTTAGCCCCTAGTTTTACACTGTTGACATTTCTTCCATGAGGGGGAATCTTAGCTAAGTATACATTGGTGTAACGGAATATTTATTGATGTGCACAGCACTTGTCTTGCATAAATGGACAGTAACAAAGGATTACGAGAATTGAGGCAATTTTTGTTGCTGCTGTTCAGAAAAATGTGTGGATCATCTCTGTAAACTGTTAGGAAATGGGATTTCTTTAACTTTGCAAATAATTCCCTTTGGAATGCAATTCAAATTAGCAAAAAGTCTTTGTACTTCAGAAAAAGGCTTAAGGGATTAGAATCCATATTTACAAGATTTATGAATGAGAGTCTTATTCTCACAGTCTTCTTTTGGGAGGGACTTATTAACTTAGCCCTAGATAACTCAATACAGTATCCCCAAACTTCTTTAAAATCCTGGGACATTAAGATGGGGGGAGAAGTAAGAGAAATTCTACTAAGAGGTGACTTATAGTCATTTTATGAGGAAAGATAGAAAAATATTATTGTAGAACAATAAAAGAGTGTAAAATCCAGTGCAATTGTTGTGTGACAAAGATGACAGTGAAGAATATATTTTGTGACTCTTGGTGGTTTGAACTTCTTTCTCGATTCTCTGAATAATCCCTGGTCCTACAGTCTACAATACAGATACCATCGTATTTATTTGATCCTGGGTTTGAGTTAGGCTGTGCTCAGTCCACTTTCTTCATTAGCAAACAGTATCGTTTTATTCTTGAAGACTGATGATTTTTCAGCAGAGCTGGAAACTGCATCTTCAAAATGTCTGCACCTGGATGCAAAAAAAATCAAGTTTTTCAACAGGAGTTGTTATCTATGAAACTAACGCAGAAGAAATGTAAAAAACTAGAGAGAAGTAAAAGAAGTTGGACAAGAAGCAGTGACCCTCAGAAGCCACATAGAAATGAATGTGGTGGAGCACAGGCCAGCAGAGCAGCATCAGCAGGAGACTGGAGACAGCGCGAGCCAGGAGCTCACAGAGAAATGGAAGGAAGGCAGCCTGTCTCTGCAGGCTCATGTGCTGGTCTCTCATGCGCTTGAATTCACTTTCACTGCACGTTACATCTTGGATCTATACAGCTTACGTGTTTCCTCTACCTCCCTTAGAGCGGGTAGTTTTGTAGATTTCTGGAAGGAAGGGGGCACTTGTTTTCCCTTTAAATATTTCAGGTTCCATCACAGTTATCACTACATTGACCTTTCAGAATGATTCTCAGTAGAGAATCCTTTTACTTATAAGACCAATTGGTAAAAAACAAGACCACTAGGAAGAAAAGAAAACATTGTGGTTTAAAACTGGTACCATCCTCTTGAATTATTCTTAAGTCATCTTGTTCAATTTTCCCCTTCTATGGGATGTAGTTTGGAAACTAACACTTATGAGAGAATCCTTCTCGCTAAACATCTTCAGAATTAAATCTTGCTGGCACATTGTTTTCTTGTATATAATTTTCTCACCTTTCTGTGTTTTTGTTAAATGGAAAAGTTTAAAGAAAATCACAGATGTGTTCTCCTTATTAACATTCGACTCAAACTACTTCCTGCATTTGAACAGGATCCTCACCTAGAAATCAAAATAAAGTCTCAGAAGTACATGTTTAGGCCAGGAGCTTTTAGGGGAAAAGATAGTCATCTTGTGAGTCATTCCGAGGATTATGGGTCATCCCCTAATTCTCTGAAATTATGTGTACTTGATAGACTGATATTTATTGTACTTTTTATCAGATTAAATAACATTCCATATATATGATCTCTGTTATCTATAAGCAGAATGAGTAGGAATTTATTTTCTTTTTTTTTAATGTGATTTTCTTTTTCTACTGAGGTAATCTTCAGGTTAGGTCTAGTCTCTAAAAGTATTATTTAAAAGTCACATTTAATAAGTTATAAACAATAACTTGTTTATCTTAAAGATAAATATTTGACTTATTTCAGATGCAGCAGGATTTGGACCAGGAGCATAGCTAGAGAACTAAGAAAGGTATGTTGCCAAAATGTATGAATTAAATTTAGACATTGATTTCTGAAATACGCTATAAACAATAAATGGCATCTCTTTCCATTGTTTGGATAACAGATGCTATGTTAAATATTTTTTTTTATACATAGCTAATGAAAATGTGAAAGCATGAGCAGTCATAGTGAAAAATATCCTTCTTCATTTATTCGTCATGTACCATAGCTTGAAAAACAGTCTCTGAAGGTCTGTGTATTTCTTGTTATTTCTAGCTGTATCCTTCTTCTACTTCCTCCATCCCTGTGGGGCTGTCTTCCTACACCCTGACACTATTCTCAGAAAACGTGGCGTTCATCAGCTTCTCACGTGTCTGGTAGTGGTTAAGGCTAGGAAACCCAGACTCAAGCAGTCACGTTTGTGTAGCTGTCACTTGGTGGGTGACGAAAATTTCTCTGCCACTAGATAGTCACCAGTTTATGTTTTACCCTCAGGAAATGCTCCAAACACCCACGTCAGTTTGGGTCCTGCCAGAGTAGTTGCCTTGTCTCTTGACCAGCTTGCTCTGCCACTCAGCTCTGCATCTGACCAGCCGGGCTCTGTAGGATCCCACACATTCGCTGGCTCACCTCCGGTCTCTGTACATGCTTCTCCCCTCTATCTCTTGTACTTTTTCCTGTCCTTCAAGTAGCTACATACATGTCACCTCCACCAAAAAGCTGGCAGTATTGACACAAAGCTGGCTTCCCCTCCTGAGTGTTCCTTGTGCCGTCTTTTATATCTTAGTATTTGTGACTCTGTATGGAAATTGCCTGTTTGTCTGTTTTTCCAGTTTAGGGCATATCATTTTTCAGGGTGGACTGGGTCACCTTCATCTTGTAATTCCAGTGCTTGTCACAGAACCTTTGCATGAATACATGAGTATTCATCAATTCACTCAATTGCGTGAGTACATGAATGAGAATGAGAAAACCAGGAGCTCTGATACTCAGCCCCACATGTGACCATAAGCAGATTATAAAATTGTAATCTTGATGAGTATTTTATGTTGTGTCATCTATAGATATATTTCATTTTTCAGAATACTAGGAAAGGTCTCAGGTTTTTTGTTTGTTTCTTTGTTTTACTAATCTCAGTTAACCCAAGTATTTTAGGTAAAGAATATATTCTTTCCTTTTCTTTCAGTTGATGCCCAGTTTGCATCTGATGCCTTTAGAGGGTCTTCTCGAGGATCTACAGATGGGTCAAATGTGCGTGATGACCTGCTTCTATAAACAGAGAACAAGATACACAGAGTTGAAAGGAAAGACACATGATTTAGAAAGATAAACAGGAAACGTTTCTCTACTGGACTGTTTCCAGGACATTTCATTGTTTCCCATTAAACATGATGAGAAAATCTTTATTAAAGGAAAATGTTTTTGTATTATGTGTGTATGATGAAAATTTATATAGCATTTTAAGTGCTATTTCTCAGCATCTAACTTACTTTTTAGCAGATTTAAACATCAGCACTGTTGAGTTTTCCATATTCTAAGTGATAGTATTAGTTACTCAATTGTGTCTGTCTCTGTGTGACCCCATCGACTGTAGCCCACCAGGTTCCTCTGTCCATGGAATTCTCCAGGTAAGAATACTGGAGTGGGGAACCATTCCCTTCTCCCAGGGATCTTCCAGATCCTGGGATCAAACCGAGGTCACCTGCATTGCAGGTGGATTCTTTACCATTTATGCCACCAGGGACGCCCTTTACAAACTCAGACTGAGCTCTAATACCTGCTATTTAAACAGCACCCAAACAAGCAGACTTGTCATTCATATTTAGTGGTGTTGATTGATAACTTTTATATTTTCTAGTTTTTATCACTACCTAGATATTTATATACTGCTGTTACAGCTTCCGTCAATGTTTTGATGTATTACAATTGTTAATAGTGGCATAAACTTACTATGTGTAACTTTAAACACAGATTTATAGGCCTTCCTCATGGAGAAATAAGATTTGCCTGAGTTTTTGCCTTTTAAATGAATTAATTTTTATAATTTTTATTCTTAATTAGAGGATAATTACTTTACAATATTGTGATGGTTTCTGCCAAACATTGACTTGAATTGGCCATAGGTATGTGTATGACCCCCCCTTCCTGAACCTCCCTCCCCATTCGACCCCTCTAGGTTGTCACAAAGCACCAACTTCGGGTTCCCTGCATCATACAGCAAATTCCAAAAAGACACATGTACGTCAGTGTTCACTGCAGCACTACTTACAGTAGCTAGGACATGGAAGTAACCTAGATGTCCATCAACAGATGAATGGATAAAGAAGCTGTGTATTATTCAGCTATAGAAAGGAATGCATTTGAGTCAGTTTTAGTTGACTTTTGATTTACTTTTGGAGACAGTGTTAAAATTAGAGAAAGTTCCTCTGGATAAATAAAATTTGCCTAAGAGTTTTCACCTTATCTTTACCTATCTACCAATCTATCTATTTTTGCTTTGCTTTTTGGAAAAAGTCTTGGAAGACTTTTTTGAGAAAGCACTAGACAGACATTATCACAAAACTCCCCTAACTCCCATATATCCTCCTAAGGTACCATTTATCCTTCCTAAATGTTACTTGTTCTCCCATAAGTGCCTCGCCCAAGTCACTTGTTATTTAGAAGATGCCTTTTTCTCCTACACCCTATCATTTATTAAGTAGTATATCAACTCCCAGGAATTCCATTAATGCTGAAGAAGCTGACGTCAAACATTCTATGAAGAACTACAAGACCTTCTGGAACTAACACCCAAAAAAGATGTCCTTTTCATTGTAGGGGACTGGAATGAAAAAGTAGGAAGTCACGAGATACTTGAAGTAACATGCAAATTTGGCCTTGGAGTCCAAAACGAAGCAGGGCAAAGGCTAACAGTTTTGCCAAGGGAACACACTGGTCATAGCAAACACCCTCTTCCACCTACACAAGATAACACTCTACATATGGACATCACCAGATGGTCAATACGAAATCAGATTGATTACATTCTTAGCAGCCATTCAGGTATGACCTAAATCAAATCTCTTATGATTATACAGTAGAAGTGACAAATAGTTTTAAGTGATTAGATCCGGTAGAGTGCCTGAAGAACTATGGACGGAGGTTCATGATATTGTACAGGAGGCAGTGATCAAGAACATCCCCAAGAAAAAGAAATGCAAAAAAGCAAAATGGTTGTCCGAGGAGGGCTTACAAATAGCTGAGAAAAGAAGAGAAGCAAAAGGCAAAGGAAAAAAGGAAAGATATACCCGCCTTAATACCGAGTTCCAAAGAATAGCAAGGAGAGATAAGAAAGTCTTCCTCAGTGATCAATACAAAGAAACAGAGGGAAACAATAGAATGGGAAAGACTAGAGATCTTTTCAAGAGAATTAGAGATACCAAGGGAACATTTCATGCAAAGATGAGTGCAATAAAGGACAGAAATGGTGTGGACCTAACAGAAGCAGAAGATATTAAGAAGAGGTGGCAAGAATACACAGAAGAACTGTACAAAAAAGATCTTCATGACCCAGATAACCACAAAGGTGTGATCACTCCTCTAGAGCCAGACATTCTGGAATGTGAAGTCATGGCCTTAGGAAGCATCACTATGAACAAAGCTAGTGGAGGTGAAGTTCTGGTTGAGCTATTTCAAATCCTAAAAGATGATGGCTATTATGCACTCAACATGTCAGCAAATTTGGAAAACAGCAGTGGCCACAGGAATGGAAAAGGTCCGTTTTCATTCCAATCCCAAAGGCAATGCCAAAACGTGTTCGAACTACTGCAAAATTGAACTCATCTCACACGCTAGCAAAGTAATGCTCAAAGTTCTCTAAGCCAGGTTTCAATAGTATGTGAACCTTGAACTTCCAGATGTTCAAGCTGGATTTAGAAAAAGCAGAGGAACTAGAGGTCAAATTGCCAACATTCAGTGAATCATCGAAAAGATGAGAGTTCCAGAAAAGCATCTACTTCTGCTTTATTGACTACACCAAAGCATTTGACGTGTGGATCACAAAAAAACTCTGGAAAATTCTGAAAGAGATGGGAATACTAGATCACCTGACCTGTATCTAAGAAATCTGTATGCAGGTCAAGAAGCAATAACTGGACATGGAACAACAGACTGGTTCCAAATCGGGAAAGGAGCACATCAAGGCTTTACATTGTCACCGTGTTTATTTAACTTATATGCAGAGTACATCATGCAAAATGCTGGGCTGGATGAAGCACAAGCTGGAATCAAGATTGCTGGGAAGATATCAATAATCTCAGATATGCATATGACACTGCCCTTATGGCAGAAAGTGAAAAAAAACTAAAGAGCCTCTTAATGAAAGTGAAAGAGAAGAGTGAAAAAGTTGGCTTAAAACTCAACATTCAGAAACCTAAGATCATGGCATCTGGTCCCATCACTTCACTGCAAAAAGATGGAGAAACAATGGAAACAGTAAGAGACTTTATTTTTCTGGGCTCCAAAATCTCTGCAGATGGTGACTGCAGCCTTGAAATTAAAAGATGCTTGCACCTTGGAAGAAAAATGTATGACCAACCTCGAAAGCATATTAGAAAGCGGGGACATTACTTAGCCGACAAAGGTCTATCTGATCAAAGCTATGGTTTTTCCAGTTGTCATGTATGTATGTGAGAGTTGGACTAAAAAGAAAGCTGAGCACCGAAGTGTTGATGCTTTTGAACGGTGGTGTTGGAGAAGACTCTTGAGAGTTCCTTGGACTGCAAAGAGATCCAACAAATCAATCCTAAAGGAAATCAGTCCTGAATATTCATTGGAAGGACTGATGCTGAAGCTGAAACTCCAATACTTTGACCATCTGATTTGAAGAACTGACTAACTGGAAAAGACCCTGATGCTGGGAAAGATTGAAGGTGGGAGGAAAAGGGGATGACAGAGATGAGATAGTTAGATGGCATCACTGACTCGATGGACATGAGTTTGAATAAGTTCCGGGAGTTGGTGATGGACAGGGAAGCCTGGCGTACCGCAGTCCATATGGTCGAAAAGAGTCGATTGAGCTACTACTGAACTGACGGATATCAATCCCCAGTTGTAGTCACCCCTTACAGTCACATTTCTTTGTGAACCTCTGCATGTTATTTTTTCATTGCTCAGTCGTGTCCAACTCTTTGTGACCCCATGGACTGCAACATGCCTTGCTTCCCTGTCCTTCACCATCTCCCAGAGTTTGCTTAAACTCACATCCATCAAATCAAACATGCCTTCTAATCATCTCATCCTCTGTCACCCCCTTCATTCTGGCCCTCGGTCTTTGGCAGCATCAGGGTCTTTTACAATAAGTTGATTCTTTGCATCAAGTGGCCGAAGTATTGGAGCTTCAGCATCAGTCTTTCCAATGAATATTCAGGGTGATTTCTTTTAAGATTGACTGGTTTGTTCTCCTTGCTGTCCAAGGGACTCTCAGGAGTCTTCTCCAGCACTACAGTTTGAAAGCATCAGTTCTTCAGCGCTCAGCCTTCTTTACGGTCCAACTCAAACATGTGTACATGACTCCTGGAAAGCTTGAATAGTTTGCAGATTAATCTCCTGTCAGTTGCATCATTTGCAAATATTGTCCCCCATTCTGTGGGTTGTCTTTTGTTTATGATATCTTGTGTTGTACAAAAGCTTGTAAGTTTAATGAGGTCCCATGTGATTGTTTTTATTTTCATTACACTTAAAAGGTGGGTCAAAAAAGATATCGCTATAATTTGTGGCAGAGAGTGTTCTGCCTGTGTTCTCCTTTAAGAGTTTTATAATGTCTATCCTTACATTTTGGTCTTTAATCCATTTTGAGTTTATTTTTGTGGATGGTGTTAGGGAGTATTCTGATTTCATTCTTAATACATGTAGCTGTCCAGTTTTCTCAGCACTGCTTATTGAGGAGGCTGTCTTTTCTCCATTGTATAGTCTTGCTTCCTTTGTCCTAGATTAATTGACCATAGGTGCATGAGTTTCTCTCTGGACTTCCTATCCTATCCCACTGATCTATGCAATATATTTTGATTTTTGTGCCAGTACCACTGTTTAGATACTGTAGCTTGTGGTATACTCTGAAGTCAGGGAGCTTGATCCTCTCAGCTCCTGCTCTTCTTTCTCAAGATTGTTTCGGCTCTTCAGGGTGTTTTGTATTTCCATACACACTGTAAAATTTTTTGTTCTAGTTCTACGAGAAACACCATTTGTAATTTGATACAAATCGCATCGAATCTGTAGATTGCTTTGGTTAGTATAGTTATTTTTGACAGCAGGAAACGGTTTATTCAGAGTGGTCTAGGTATGTGGTGGCCACCTTGAATTAAATCAGATTCAATCAGATTCATTAAATCAGATCTGATTTTCCCAGCCTGTGGCTCTTTGTGTCCTGCAGAAGGCGCCAAATGACTGGCCAGGGCTCTGATGCTTTGGAAAACGTGAGATGTAATTCTAAAAGGCCGGCATCTTAAAGCATTCAGTGGTCTCTGCAACCCTTCCTTTTGCTTCATTTTAGTGTAATGTGGGTCAAAAGGAGAAGCAGACAGGAAAATGGTTGCCTCTCCTGGCATGTGGTAATATTGTAGAATATGAAAATGTGAGTCAAACACAGAGACAGCCCAGTCAAACAGCACCTAAACACAGAGCTTGTATGGGAACTTGTGTGTGTGTGTGTGTCTGTACTTGTGCTTCTGAGAAAGATTAAACAGTAAAGAATGGAAGTGATGAAACATACTTAAAAAAGGTAAAGAGAAAATATTGTAGAAAAACCTATAAAAAGAATTTAAAAAGTGGGTCATGAAAGAGAGAGAAAGGAGAGCTCAAGGGGACATGAGACCAGGGAAGTTGGATAAAAGTACTGCCACGGGAGCTCCAGATGGGAAGATCCTCGTCCTCTCTTTCTTGCAGTTCTAATAATAGTTGAATTTCAAGTGACTGTCATACAAGTAGAGGACAAGAAGAAACACACCAGGTCATCTGGAACCAATTCAGTGGAATTCTTTATTTCAAGGACTCTTTATAATTTCTCTATCTTATATTTTACATATATCTTACATACTATATTTTATATATTATGTTTATATGTATATAATATATATATATAATATGTATATATATGTGAATGACAATGTCAGGTGGTAAGTTTTGAATTTTCAGTTATATCAAAGAGCGTGTGGCAGGAATTTGGGAGAAAGTTGCATGGAAGTGAGCTGGTGTGGTCGAGAGAGAAGATTAGGTCGGGAGGGTGGGGCATGGCCTGGGCCCTGATTGATGGGAATGAACAGGATATTTGAGATGAATGAACAGAATTCGCTTCCTAGAATAGTTGTTAAGCAAGGATGTTATGAACATCCATAAACCTACAGTAAAGATGGCAGAGTGGCAAAGGGATTAAAAGAATAATCTTGTTAACAGCCTTCAAAGGAGTTACAAAGGATGAGAAGCCAGAAGTTCCCAGTTTAGCAACATCATCTTGTTTTTCAGTGTTCTTGCACCAATTGTATCATATTTAAAAAAAAAATTTAATAAGTTGGTAAATGGTAGGAAAGCTTGACATGACATATTGATTGTATGCTTTTCACAGATCCATATTTATATCATCCAGCTGCTTTAAAGAGTTAAAATTATGATCATAAGACACATGAAGGGCATAGACAATGAGCATCTTAAGAAGAGGAACAGGACGATTTGAAACCAAAGGAGGAAGATCAGTGTAATTAAAAGTTGCTGCTGCTGCTAAGTCACTTCAGTCGTGTCTGACTCTGTGCAACCCCATACTTCTTGTTTGATAAAGAAAGCTGTATTCCTTAAGATTTACACATAGACATTATTATTTGTGGTTGTATTTTGCCTATCTCATTACATGGAAGAAATTTGAATCTTGTTACTTTGTTTTCCTCACCCAGGTCTTCTTACCAGCCCTCCTACAAAGCATTAAAAAGAAGATATTTAAGCCAAATTTGTCCAGGAGGTTTCATTGAGCATGTAGAGTATCCTGCTCACAGACTCGCTGTGTGGTGTTTATTCCCTGGCACTTCCCTGCAGGTTTCTCTGAACCTTAACATCTAGAACCCATGACCTGAAGTGCTGAGAGCTCTCCCTCTCACCTGTAGGCAAACATTTGATTTCTGCTCCCCTTGTCTTCCCATAAAAGGGAGTTTTGGAGGATAATTTCCCAGGAAATCTCCAGTGGTTTTCAGATCAAAGACTGGTTTTGATGCCTTATCTCATTCCTTCAGCTGTTTTGAGTTCTGTTCTCGGTTGCTGCTGCTAAGTCGCTTCAGTCGTGTCCGACTCTGTGCGGCCCCATAGATGGCAGCCCACCAGGCTGCCCCGTCCCTGGGATTCTCCAGGCAAGAACACTGGAGTGGGTTGCCATTTCCTTCTCCAATGCATGAAAGTGAAAAGTGAAAGAGAAGTCACTCAGTCGTGTCCGACTCTTAGCGACCCCATGGACTGCAGTCTACCAGGCTCCTCCGTCCATGGGATTTGCCAGGCAAGAGTACTGGAGTGGGTTCTCGGTTAGCAGAAGCTTTTTAAAAAAGCATTGGTTATTTTGCAGCTTCACAGGTGAGAGCAGAGGCTTCCCAAGGGCCAATCCAGTTCTACTTGAGGCTGGGCCAGTCATCCATGTGGTTGGCCTCTGGTTCTCATCAGCTGTCGTCTTCTGTGTAGAGTGAAGACGGTGTGCAGAATGAAAGTTCAGGCAGAAATGTTTCACGATTCCTGTGTTCCAAGAACAGAGATGCTCCACCAGCTCACTCTTGAACCTTATTCCCAGCAGGTACGACGGATTTGTTTGAGTTCTGAGCTGCTGTCAGAGTGGAGAGTCTGATTGGATCTCCATGCTAACCAGAATGTTCAGCACTAACCAGAATGTTCAGTGCATCACATATTGACTGATTTCTAACTTGAAGTCCTGGGGTCTTCCTGGAGGAAAGGATAGCAAGGACTTTTTCTTGTGTGTTGTCTGTGGTGGTGTCTTAGATCAAATGCCTACGAAGTTCCAAACTGGGACCCAAGTCAGGTGACCCAGCCCTCTTTCCCATGTAGTGAAGAGCGTCAGGGGCGTCTCTCCCCAGCGGGTACTTGAACTGTGTGTTCTCATCTTCATCATGGTAATGTGCGAACTCTTCGTGCTTGGCAATAAAAAGATGGACAGTTCAAACCAGATGATTATAATGCACGTGGCTCTGGATGCAATAAAGACAGTCATATGATGAGACAGTCTCTTTCTCACACACACATTCCACTCATATATGTTTGATTTTAGTTGTACTCTGCATCTACTTATACTCCTCTCTTGACTTGGCCCACACCATCATGGACCAGGGGGCGCAGAAAGACAGCTAGGGAGGCACCAAACTGACCCTCCACTGCTGGTTATTGGAGAGCTGGTCAGCAGGCTTCGCGTTCATGGCTGCAGTGGGTGCTGCCCCTACATCAGTAGCACAGAAACCTTCCTGTTGTACCAGAACGTCCATCTAAAAACGGGTAACATCAGACAGAAGACTGGGGCAGAGGGTAACACTGGCCTAGCAGGTTAACAGCCCTTGAAAACCAACCAATCTCAGGTCCCCTGGAAACTAGGGAGGCCTGTAGCTGTTATGAACAGGTCAGACCACATAGATCTCATAAGAGACTCAGTCTGGCACTCTGGGGATCAGAGCAGATGATTTAAAGTCTCTCTATATAACTGTGTGTTCTTTGGGAGAAAAGTGTGGGGTGGGGCAGCAAACTGGTTTCAAAAGTCTGCACTGAAGAAAGTTAAACAGCTTTCTTTAGCCTTTAATATTCCGGTTTGATTGCAAATCTCTAAGAGGGGGGAATAAAAGGGAGCTTTTCCCAAATGTTTTTCAACTTAGATTCCATCTTCACTGAGAATCACTCACATTTCAATCCACACAAATGCCCACTCCCCACCCCTGCCCCAACCCAGTTTGGAGAATGGCAGCTAGAGAGGTCAGGGAATCCCCCACTGTCCAGGTTGCCAGCTCTGTGGAGACTCAGCTCCCAGGTCAGTGGGAATCACCTCCCAGACAGTCTGCGGGTGGAGGGCCTTCGCAGTTGGACCCCCACATGCTTGGCGGTATGTGAATGCTTGCTAAGGTTACATCAATACGTGGATTTTAAAAAAAAAAAAATTGAGATCCACAGCCTGCCTGTGCACCCTTTCCAAAGGTTGCTCTGCCGAGAGCTGAGGGGCAGTGAGTGGTCCCAGGTGGGCGGAGGGTCTTGCTTTCTACAAAGACCTCTCCATAAAGATGAGACCTGCCTCTCTCTCTCTCTGCTTACTATGATGAGTTTCTCCAGGGCCCACACATCTCCCAGGTGCCAGATAAAATGTGTTTTTTTTGAGAAAGTGAAAGAGTCTTTTGAGTTAGTATTAAATCTTTTTGCAACTCAGATGATTTCTAATACTTTGCTTTCATGAAAATTGAGGGAAGACCTAATTGAGCCATCAGAAATTAGATCATTAAAAATCATCTTGATGATAGACCACTCTATCAGAGGGAGCTCGGTAATGGACATTGCTATGAAGTTCCTTTCGTTTTCTTGTTCATTTTCATGAAAAATGTTTCATAGTGTATACAACAAATGTAGCAACAATAATTGTAAAATGAGATTAATGTTGGTGAGGATTGCCATCTATTTTAGGAAATAAATGCATCTTAATTTAGTAAGTCTGATGAAAACTTTTTTCCAATAAAAATTTACTTTTTATATTTAATATTAATAAAATCCTGTGTGATAAGTCACATATTAATAGTATCTATAGTGATAGTTCAGTTTAGAATTATTCCTTTAATATCTAGAGCTATTTGGCTACAGGATTTAAACATTACCTTCAAATTAAAATGTAAAATATTGAATTCAAGTTATATACGTATTTTTGCTGCAGATAATTATGGCTGATCAATGAAATGATTTTAGGCATAAAATGTATCACATTAACATAAAAGTATGTGAAGAAAGTAGAGTGGAAATACCAGTTTAAGGAGTAAATAATTTTTGCCTACTAAAGATGAGCTTGTAGGTGTATGTTAAAATTAATTATGGTAGATATAAAATTGCTGTGGTATTAGATTGTTCTGGAAACAGCGAAGAAGTCATATTAGGATTTTATTTTAAAAATTTCCTATTTCTGATTCACCAGATATTATATCCTTGCAACAATTTAAGTTGATGAAGAAATGGTTTAGATGTTAACTTCAACACACGTGAAGAGACATATAGTGGTTTTTGTTTTTTTGTCAAATGATAGTGTTACTATGCATTTTGAAAAATGCACAAATGAATAATTTGAAGAGACATACAGTTTAAAGAATTGCTTTAAGGGGTAACCAAGCAGGAAATTGAAGGTTTCTATATCCAACAGCACATAAGGAGAAAGAAAAAACAGGGGTCCAGAAATGGCTCCATTTGGTCTGGTTCAGGCTCTTGCCACACTTCCTCCCACTGCCCTCCTTCTAGTGCAGAATCCAGGTCTAACAGGTCCTCAGCTCCCAACTTAATATTCCACGTTACCACTACTCTCCTCCTCCCACGTGTGGCACTCATTCCTTTCACACTTAATGGCAATCATGTTGATTTGGCCCTGGGACCACCTCATAGAACTATCCGGGGAGTCATCATCTCCTGGCCCACGCTCCCTGCCTCACTCTTGCCTCAAATCCCAGAAACCTTCAGACAACAGAAAGCCCAAGTTTAGGCCTAGGCCCTCAGCCCTTGTCCATCTATCATCATCTGAACGATTGCTATTAATTTGTGCATTTGCAGTTTTCAAAGTGCCTCCCTCTTTATACTTTCTCTTTTCTTCTTTGCTACAACCTGCTGTGATAGATGAAGGTAGAGGATGGGTGGATGGATGAGGTGGATGGATGAATGGATGGATGGATGGATAGGTAGGTAGGTAGAAAGAAGAAACAGGCTCAGAGGATTTAAATGGTTTGCCTGTGATGACACAGCAAGAGATGGTGGAGTTAGTATTTGGAAGCAGGTCACCTGTCTTCAGACTCTTCGCCTTATGCACGACATCACGGGCAAGTCCAAGGTCAAAGAAAACCAACTGGAATCTTCTGAGTCTGGGGTGGCCCACTCAGAAACCTTACTGATCGTATAACCCTGGAGAGTGTGGTGGGTGTTCACACGTGGTCCTTGTCTGATGGCTACTGTCTGGGGCCTTCACACTCATCCAGGTTCTCTGTCAGACATTTGGAAAGGACTTACAGCAAGGCGAAATGAACACGTAAGTGTACTTCCACATACCGTTGGACATGATTACTTAACTCAGAACAGGACTTGGTGTGGAGCTTAGAGAGCTGAGTGTAAACAAACATTCACATAAAAATGGGCAAGTTTTGCCATGAGTGGTGTTTTAGTATGGATAAGTTGTACCGGAAATAATACCTTGGTTGGATGTCAAAACACCAGTCATCTAACTTTAGTTTTATTTTTAATTAAAGACGCTGACTTTTAGAAACCAAGAGAAATACTAAACCTGTTTCAACTTACCTCAAAGTGCCCAAATTTATAGTTATTTCTGACTTAAGTTGACTTCACCTATGCTTTTGTGTCATTTTTTGGAAAACTTTTGAGGATACCTTTTTTTTTAAGTGCATATAGACATACATTTTTTTAAAAAAAAACAATTACTCCGACTTTGTAGCTTTATATTTTATTCTTCAATGTGAGGTATTTCATTTGAGACAGCCCTTAAGAATGTTGTAAAGTTAGTTGGAATTTAGGGTCACAAAAATTCAGACACAACTTAGGGACTAAACAGCAATTGAACAGAGTGACTGATCCTTAGATCTGTAAGTCAGATACACAGTGGATAATTTTAGTTCACTTACCACACACAGGACATCATTTACTAAAGAAAGGACTGTGGCATTATAAACAGCCGAAGGTTGCTCTCCACGACTGCCTGGAATTTCAAGCGTGCACGTGGCCAGGAGTTCAGCAACCTGGACTTAGTCTACCCGTCCTCGTGGATTAGCTCCAGCTGTTTCCTTCTGCTGCTGCTGCTGCTGCTGAGTCGCTTCAGTCGTGTCCGACTCTGTGCGACCCCATAGACAGCAGCCCACCAGGCTCCCCCATCCCTGCGATTCTCCAGGCAAGAATACTGGAGTGGGTTGCCATTTCTCTTCTCCAGTGCATGAAAGTGAAAAAGGAAAGTGAAGTCTGTCAGTCGTGTCTGACTCCTAGCGTCCCACGGACTGCAGCCCACCAGGCTCCTCCATCTATGGGATTTTCCAGGCAAGAGTACTGGAGTGGGGTGCCATTGCCTTCTCCGGTTTCCTTTTGAGCATAGCTCAACTTGCTGAGTGACCAGGCTCAGTCAGTGACCAATGTGCGTAGATTGTCCAGCAGGAAAGGGTGAAAGAGACCAGTGTAAATGACCTCCCCTGGCATTTGGGGCAGGAAAATCTATTTCTGTGAAACTGCTGTACAGGAGAAACAGCATCCAGACCCCTGGTGTCTACATATCAATAATGCTTCTGCTACTGTTATTAGGATGAATAAAAGTCACCTCTCCCAGAGTTTCAAATACCAAGGATCATTTTATTTTCAGCTCCCAGTGCTGCATACAGAGAGGACACAGGGCTCCAGGGAGGTGGAAGGGCTTGCCTGAGATCATAATGCAAGTTATTAACGGTAAGTCAGAATTTTTTCTGAAATCTCTCGACTCTACACACCCACCTACTACTATCCATCTGGGAATTTGGAATCAATTTACAGATTAATTTACTACTCATGGCCAGTGTTTGTGAAGTGTTGGAATGTCCTGTGCAAAAGATACTTGTGTGCGTATTGAGTTGCTAAGCTTTGTCCAATTCTCTGCGACCCCATGGACTGTAGACCACCAGGTTCCTCTGCCCGTGTGAATTTCCAGGCAAGAATACTGGAATAGTGGGTTGCCATTCCGTCCTCTAGGGCATCATCCCGAGCTCTCCTGCACCTCCTGCATTGGCAGGCAGATTCTTTACCACTCTGCCACCTGAAAAGGCTTCAAAGATGCTAATGGTATTTAGTATGATTTGATATTGGGTTTATAGTGTAAGGCAGTAGCAAGAGGAGTATAAGCTATGGAAGAAAAATTTAAGTTGGAATCCATTCTGAAAATACTTGAGAAAAAAAAAAAGATCAGGGATGGATAGAACACTACTGTGCCCAGACTGACAGCTTTGGGAGGAGTGGGATATTCCAGTCTGCAGTAGTCTGGAATATTTCCATACGCCCCAGTGCCGAGCACCAAGCCTGGCTCAGAGCTGACAGCCAGCCCGCGTGTGTTCATCCAGACTGAAGCATGTGCATGTTTGCATTTGAGCTGCTCTCTCAGCTCATCCAAAGAAGGATCTAATGATTGGGAGGAAACTGGACCCTGAAAGTAGCCCAGGTGAGTGGGAACTCAGAAGCCATGAATTCTTGCCTTGAAGTTCAGAACCCTGAAGCAGCCATGCACAATGTGGCCAGGCTGAGCTGCCAGTGCTGCTGGGCTGGTGTGTGGAAGAGGCCCCCTGACCAGCTCCTCAATCCCCCTGCCCAGGAGCCTTAGCATCCAGAGCAGGGTGCTGGTTCCCAGGTGCTCCGAGCTGGAGCTGCGGGTGCTTCATCCATATTATTGTTTCTAACCTGCTGATGCAGGCTGCGTGTAAGTACGAGGAAAGGAGAGACTTGGGGTCACATGCAAATCCACCTGAGCACCCCAGCCTGCTGCTTGCTGCCTGCCTTCCAAGAAGAGGTGCGGCAGCTCTGCTGCTGAACCTCAGCAAGTCCTCCACATGTGTTCGTGATAGGAGCTTCCTCTTCCAGAACACAGATCCTGTTGGCTGTTTGTTTTCCGGAGACAATCAACTTTTGTTCTTTCCCAGCAGAGCGCCTACACAGCCCTAGGCTTCTGTTTCTCTGGACTGTGGAAACACTACTCTCCTTTTCAGCTCTCCTTGGAAAACTGTTAGGGACCTCCTAGAGAGGAAAGCTATTGCTTGGGGTTCTAAGTGGATCCAGGGGAGGAGTAGGGTGGTGTGGGCACAGATGATACACCCACCAGTTTCATTAAGTGAGAAAATGCAGATTGTCTACAGTATCAAATGATACACCTCTGGAAATCCTAGCTGGCCAGGGGGTGGTTCACAGCTTAAGAAATGGCTTCGTAACTTATTCAGAGTGTGGCAAGTCCTTCAGGATGCTGAGCCCAGTTTTTCAAGCTACTCAATGACATGGGAAAGGGGAATGTTCTAATATGAAAGAATGTAAAAGAGACCTAAATCACATAATAATCACCTTACATAGTGTCTCAAAGAAGCCTACAGTGAGAAAGAGTGTTTTAGGTATTTGAGGAACTTTTGGATATATGAGAACAAATAGGAACTTGTCTGTATCTGCTAGGTTATCCAATTTTTTGGTATATAATTGTTCATCGAAGTCTCTAACAATCCTTTGTTCTTGTATCTTATCACTTGTAATGTCTTCTCCTTCATTTAGAATTTTATTTCAGTCCTTTCTTTTTCTTGACGAGTCTAGCTAAAGATTTGTTTATATTTTTAAAAACAGAGCTTATTAGTTTCATTGATTTATGTTATTTTTTAAGTTTCTATTTCATTTATTTCCATTCTGTTCTTTGCCTTCCTTATATTAATTTTGGGCTTGGTATGTTCTTATTTTTCGGGTTGCTTATTAGGTTGCTTACCTGAGAGCATTCTTTTTTCTTAATGTACACATTTATTATTATAAACTTTCCTCTGAGAACTTCTTTTTCTCCATCCCTTAAGTTTTGGTGGCATTTGTTTTCTTTCTTTCTCTCTCTCTCTCTTTTTTTTTTGGTGCCTAATATCTATTGTTTAGCTGCTGTGCTATAAAACCCATCATAGTGTCATGCCCAAAGGTGCAAGTTTCTTTTATCTGACTTTCAGGAAGCTAGTAGAAAATTAATGTAAGACATGCTGGAGCAAAACAGGAGCAAAAAGCACTGAAGCTTGCAGAGGCCACTTCCACCTAGTAAAGTCCCCACGTGTAAGATTGCCATCCAGAAATAGAGAGAGCCACGGTGCACTCCACTTGGGCATCCTGAAACAACCCCAGAGCTGCGTGTCACAGAGAGTTCCTTCAGTCTCTTCTGTCTGTAACTCAAATGGACAGAATGAAACTAGCTCCTCAGGCAGCATCAAAGCAGCTTTCCTCATGTTGCAGACATTTCCAGAAGTGTGAGACTTAGAAGTGGATCCCCAGTGGGGGCAGTGGTGTCAGAGCCCACAGCAGGAGCCCGGGGGAGAGCTTACCAGCCTCCACTCTCATCCTTGCTCACACACCACACGCCTTGTTTAGAACAGGTTACTCTAAATCAGCAGGAAATTCCATGCACGGTTAATCACACAATGACCCATTCACTGTCTGTTGAGCGCTGACAGTGAGGCCACCACTTTTCAGGGCGCAGCGATGTAGCAGGGACTGGGACACCATGCTTCCTGTCATTGTGGCATTTATAGTCAAGCAACGTCTGAAGTAATACCTCATTTATAAAAAGGCAGAAACCTGGTTTTGGTAGTTTGATTGTCAGGAAGAGAGATAGTACCCTTTACACTTTACTGTCCTTGTATTTTCTGTATTTGTGTTTTTGCATCAATTTGTCCTCCTAGGACTCCAACTCAGACCAGTTATGTAGTAGTCTAAGAAACCAGCAGCAGTCCACAAGTTGGCTCCAATACCCCCCGCCTTCTTTTTGGTAGGTGAAGTTGCATAATCCACTAAATCCCTCAAGTTTTGGTACTGCTCTGTCATCTGGGAGTGCTCTAGGAACTGTGAATTAGAAAAAAGTTGACATATAAATTAGAAATCCCAGTGAGGTTGTTCGGATGTCTGGGTCACATGTGTTCCCAATTCTGTTCTGAGATATTCCATTGACTATCGACACTGAGACACCACGTTTTATGTCGACCTGGCCTTTGTAAAGCAGGGGAAAGTGAAAGTGAAGTCTCTCAGTCGTGTCCAACTCTTTGCGACCCCATGGACTGTAGCCTACCAGGCTCCTCTGTCCATGGGATATTCCAGACAATAGTACTGGAGTGGATTGCCATTTCCTTCTCCAAGGGATCTTCCCAACCCAGGGATTGAACCCGGGTCTCCCGCATTGTCGACAGACACTTTACCGTCTGAGCCACCAGCGAAGTCCCCTTGTGAAGCAGGGGGGTCCTGGTCAAAAATGTGGTCAGCATTCCACTGCAGAATTATGGTATCTCCCTAAGAGGAATATTAACCTTGGTTTCCATCACAATTGAGAAGATAGAATAGAAGGTTTAATGCTGGCTCCAGCCTTTACTAGCAGTACGACCCTGAGAACTTAAGCAAGTTAATAGAACCTCTCTAAACAATTGTTTTAGTTCATTATCAATAAATGAGGCTAATAATATTTACCTTGTTGTGCTGCAATGGTTAAGTGATAAAGTCCGTGGTAGAGGGTTCATATACACCGTGGGCTTCCCTTGTGGCTTAGCTGGTAAATAATCGGCCAGCAATGCGGGAGACCTGGGTTCAATCCCTGGGTTGGGAAGATCCCCTGGAGAAGGGAAAGGCTACCCTCTTCAGTATTCTGGCTTGCTTTTAACGTGTACCTGGGCGTCCCCTCACACGCTGATTCTGGACTTGGCCATGTGACGAGCCTTGACCAGTGGAGCGTTAGCAAGAGTGATGAAAGTGAAAGCCTGGCAAGTCCTTGCACACTGGGCTCTGTTCTCTTGGAATCCATCTGCCGTGCTGTGAAGATGCATAAGCAGCCGTGTGGAGAAGGCCACTTGGAGGAGGATGGAGGCCTTAAGCCAACTGCCAGCTGGGCTCCCAGCCTGCAGCCAGTACCGATGTCCACCCATCTGTACGAGTCCATTTTAGATCTTCTAGACATCCAACTCAAAGCCAGCAACTTTCTTGAAGCCTGGTAACCTTGAAGCCTAGTAACCTTGTGGTCAAGCCCCAGAGCTGTAAGAAGGAAGAAGAAATTGTGAGAAGCCATTAAATGTGGGGTGATGTGTTATGCAGCAGTCGATAGCTAAAACAGAGCCATGTGGAGTCCTGCCACCACAGGTGGCATTGATTTTGTGTCTGGCGGAAGAGTGGAGAAGTTTGGAGGAATGACGAAGAGACTGTTTGGTGCCGGCTGAAACGCAGTGGAGGCTATCCTACTGGAAGCTGCAGGAAAGAGAACTTGAGTCATATAGCCGCAGAACAGTTACCAGAACTATGCTGGTGGAAATATGGGAACGAAAAGAGGCGCCTCATGAACTTGGGGTCTGGCTAAGGAGATTCCTGGACAGGATGTTGAGAGTGCATCTGCCTCCTTTTAGACACCTGTGGTAAAGTCCAGGAGGAGCTTCTTGAGCTAAAGAATGAAATGTTTAGATTTCAAGCAAATTTAGAACTAAAAAGGCACCAGACCTTGTGGGTTTGATGATAAAATTGCTTTCATCTCTCCAAGGAAAATTTCTTAAAGTGAAAAATGGCCTTGGTTTGAAGATAAAATCCAGAGTGCTGTTAGTAAAACATGACCCCAGGGTCAACGTCTCTGTTAAAATGTGAGCAAGATTTAAAGAGTATCTCAGTGATCCTCTCAGCTAAACAAGAAAATTAACAATCTTAAAGGTACCATGTAAAGCAGAACTACCAGATCATCCAGAGGAATTGGGAGAAATGTTACATTGTTATTAAGTCTTTAAATATATGAGTAGTTTCTTACACAGCAATAGATCAGCCAAACAGGTCACTAGTGGTTTTTAGATGCACTTGTATAATGGTAGGATAAAATATTTTTGACTTCACGTGTGACTTTTGCCATATAGTCAGAAAAGGGCTACTTTTGCAAAAATATTCAAAATTTTAATTTTACCCACATGCTCTGTATTTTTGTCAACATCTTTATTTTCTCTTCTTAAATTATTAACTGGTCAAGTGGTATACAAGGGCTTCCCTTGTAAGCTCAGTTGGTAAAGAATCTGCCTACAATGCAGGAGACCCGAGTTCGATCCCTGGGTTGGGAAGATATCCTGGAGAAGGAAATGGCAACCCACTCCAGTATTCTTGCTTGGAGCATCTCATGGACAGAGGAGCCTAGCAGACTACAGTCCATGGGGTTGCAAGAGTTGGACATGACTTAGTGATTAAACCACCACCTTCACGTGCTGTATATATTCTCATTTATTATTGGCTTGACATATTTCAAGCAGTTCTATGATATTGCTTTCATCAACTTCATGAAATCCTCCACCTTTTGCAATATTTACAATATCTTTTCACTTTTACTGTCCTTGAATTTATTATCTGCTATAATGTTGGTAGGATGGATACTAACGTCTGAAAGAATGGGTCTTCTGTTAGACATTAATTTTATAAGTAGTCAGTTTATTAATGAATAATTTTTCTTTAAGAAGTTTTGCTTCTTTTAAAGAACCCAGACATTGGATTCTCATATAATGAGATGCACTCTGGTACCACTCAATTTATAACTGAACAGGGCCTGGGACCAGACAGGGCTTAACGTTCTGGTAGAAGCTGAGTTGAAGTATGTGATTCAGGCTCACCATCTAAGAGGACCTTCTGTTTTTCACCCTGAATCTGAATCTTGGTGCAACCCACTCAGATGTAACTTTGGGGCAGGAGAGAACTAGAGAGAAGTCTGGCCCACTTAGCATGCCATTGTAAAGTGTGGAAGAGGTGGAGAAAAGAAATGAATGCTCTGTGAAGAGAGCTTCTGCACAGTGTGCAGAAGGAGGCTGACAAGAAAGCTCTCCCCATCCGTGTAATCCTCCAAGGCACCGTGAGCCTGCTCCTGGCAAGTGTGACCTGAGGCATGTCCTGGGTGCTGGGCAGTACAATCAGTACATCGTCATCTCCTGTGGGAAGATAGAGGAAGGAGTGGATAAAGAAGTAGTAAAGCAGGAAGAGAGGAGTAGAGAATCTCCTGTCTCTACAGTGTCCATCATCCTGGAGAGAATCCATCCATTAGGTGATGGGAGGCTGGTTGGTCAGAAAGTAGCGAAAGGAGGTAGGTGTTGTACTCAGAGGGTTGCTGCGGCTGATGCTAAGTCGCTTTACTTGTGTCTGACTCTGTGCGACCCCATAGACGGCAGCCTACCAGGCTCCCCTGTCCCTGGGATTCTCTAGGCAAGAATACTGGAGTGGGTTGCCATTTCCTTTTCCAATGCATGAAAGTGAAAAGTCAAAGTGAAGTCGCTCAGTCGTGTCCAACTCTTCGCAACCCCATGGACTGCAGCCCACCAGGCTCCTCCATCCTGGATTTTCCAGGCAAGAGTACTGGAGTGGGGTGCCATTGCCTTCTCCAGAGGGCAGATCCCTCTGTATTTCCCTCTCACATTTCCCTTTGGAGAGGAGATAAGAGAACTGAGCAAAGGAAGCCACACTTCTGGGCAGCATTGCTTTAGCAACTGTGATAGAAGCTGGTAACAGGAATGAGCTCTCCTCCAAGTTGAAATTCAGAAGTTATTGCTAAAAAAAAAAGCTGTAAGAGTTTTTAAAAGCCCATTTTCCCCAAAGTCTGTTACTAGAAATAGGAGGGAATTGACTCCAGGAAAGGACTGAAGTGGAATGAGAAGCTCTGGAGCGAAGATCTAGAGATTCGTGTCAGATCAAGCTGAGATTGAGAAGAGGAGAGAGATCCAAAGGAACGTATTGTACTTCAAGTGGATTTCTTTAAAAGAGTTATTCCAGAAGAGTTACCTGCTTCTATTGCTGAGTGTTACGCTTAGGTATTTCCACAAAGCACTCCTTTATGTAAACAAAGAGTAGAACATGTATAGCTATATTATATTATAGTTATAATCTACTCCCAAAGCCCACATTTTTTTTTAGTTTGAACACAAATTTAATACATGAAAAGATGACATTTAAACTGAATAAATTGTTTCAGTGTTGGATAAACTTTCAGCTGAGGTTGTACATTTATAGATACAGAACATATATATTTGTCCATTCATTTAAAAACTATTCAGTGCCTGCTCACTGCTTGTCATTACATGTAGTGTTCATATTATTAATGCAAATTTAGAAAGTCATTTTTTATAAATATCTTTTTATTAACTTTACAATATTGTATTGGTTTTGCCATACATCAACATGAATCCGCCACGGGTGTACACATGTTCCCAATCCTGAACCCCTCTCCCACCTCCCTTCCCATACCATCCCTCTAGGTCATCCCAGTGCACCAGCTCCAAGCATCCTGTATCCTGCATCAAACCTAGACTGGCGATTCGTTTCTTATATTATTATTTTTAAAGGTTGTAATGTGTAAAAAAGTGTCACTGGCAGTAAGTCATAGAATTTTTAAATGGAAAAAAGTCAGTAATGGAAAATTTGGAAAAAAACATATTCTTCTGCAATTACTTTATCTTAGAGGTAGCAAAGTGCTAAATTCACTGATTAGGTTTAGTAATTTTCTGATACTATCTTTAGGGTTTTCTATGTATAGTATCATGTCATCTGCAAACAGTGAAAGTTTACTTCCTCTTTCCTGACCTGGATTCCTTTTATTTCTTTTTCTTCTCTGATTCCTGTAGCTAGGACTTGCAGAACTATGTTGAATAATAGTGGTAAAAGTGGACACCCTTGTCTTGTTCTTTATCTTAGGGGGAATGCTTTCAGTTTTTCACCATTGAGAATAATGTTTCCTGTAGGCTTATCAAAGCCTTTGACTGTGTGGATCACAATAAACTGTGGAAAATTCTGAAAGAGATGGGCATAGCAGACTACCTGACCTGCCTCTTGAGATACCTATATGCAGGTCAGGAAGCAACAGTTAGAACTGGACATGGAAAAACAGATTGGTTCCAAATAGGAAAAGGACTACATCAAGACTGTATACTGTCACCCTGCTTATTTAACTTCTATGCAGAGTACATCATGAGAAATGCTGGGCTGAAAGAAGCACAAGCTGGAATCAAGATTGCCGGAAGAAATCTCAATAACCTCAGATATGCAGATGACACCACCCTTATAGTAGAAAGTGAAGAGGAACTAAAAAGCCTCTTGATGAAAGTGAAAGCGGAGAGTGAAAAAGTTGGCTTAAAGCTCAACATTCAGAAAATGAAGATGATGGCATCTGGTCCCATCACTTCATGGGAAATAGATGGGGAAACAGTGTCAGACTTTATTTTGGGGGGCTCCAAAATCATTGCAGATGGTGACTGCAGCCATGAAATTAAAAGACGCTTACACCTTGGAAGAAAAGTTATAACCAACCTAGATAGCATATTGAAAAGCAGAGACATTGCTTTGCCAATAAAGGTCCGTCTAGTCAAGGCTATGGTTTTTCCTGTGGTGGTGTATGGATGTGAGAGTTGGACTGTGAAGAAGGCTGAGCACTGAAGAATTGATGCTTTTGAACTGTGGTGTTGGAGAAGACTCTTGAGAGTCCCTTGGACTGCAAGGAGATCCAACCAGTCCATTCTGAAGGAGATCAGCCCTGGGATTTCTTTGGAAGGAATGATGCTAAAGTTGAAACTCCAGTACTTTGGCCACTTCATGCGAAGAGCTGACTCATTGGAAAAGACTCTGATGCTGGGAGGGATTGGGGGCAGGAGGAGAAGGGGACGACAGAGGATGAGATGGCTGGATGGCATCACTGACTTGATGAATGTGAGTCTGAGTGAACTCTGGGAGTTAGTGATGGACAGGGAGGCCTGGCATGCTGCGATTCATGGGGTCGCAAAGAGTCGGACACGACTGAGTGACTGAACTGAACTAAACAATGAAAAATCAGAAAGAGAAATTAAGAAATCAATCCTATTCACCACTGCAACAAAATGAATTAAATGTCTAGGAATAAACTTAGCTAAGGAGACAAAAGAATTGTATACAGAAAATTATAAGACATTAATGAAAGAAATCAAAGCAACATAAACAGATGGAGAGATACTTCATGTTCCTGGGTAGGAAGAATCAATATTGTGAATACTATCAAATGGAATGTGATTCCTATCAAATTACCAATTGCATTTTTCACAGAACTAGAACAAAAAAATTCACAATCCATATGGAAACACAAAAGACCCTGAATAGCCAAAGCAGTCTTGAGAAAGAATGGAGCTGGAGAAATCAACCTTCCTGACTTCAGATTATACTGCAAAGCTACAGTCATCAAGACAGTATGTACTGGCACAATAACAGAAATATAGACCAATGGAACAAGAGAAAAATCCCAGAAATAAACCCATGCACCTATGAGTACCTTATTTTCAACAAAGGAGGCAAGAATATACAATGGTAAAAACAGCCTCTTTAATAAATGGTGCTGGGAAAACTGGACAGCTACAGGTAAAAGAATGAAATTAGAACACTTCCTAACACAATATACAAATAAAAACTCAAAATGGATTAAAGACCTAAATGTAAGACTAGAAAACTCTTAGAGGACAACATAGAACACTAAAGACATAAAACAAGATCCGTTATGACCCACCTCCTAGAGTAATAGAAATAAAAACAAATGTAAAGCAGTGGGACCTGATTAAAAGCTTTTGCACAGCAAAGGAAACTATAAACAAGGTGAAAAGACGAACCTTGGAATGGGAAAAAAATACTAACAAACGAAACAACTGACAAAGGATTAATTTCCAAAATATACAAGCAGCTCATACAACTCAATACCAGAAAAACAAACAACCCAATCAAAAAGTGGGGAAAAGATCTAACAGACATTTCTCCAAAGAAGACAAAAACACATGAAAAGATGCTCAACATCACTCATTATTAGAGAAATGCAAATCAAAACTACAATGAGATATCACCTCACACCAGTCAGAATGGCCATCATCAAAAAGTGTACAAACAATAAATGCTGGAGAGGTCATGGAGAAAAGGGAACTCTCTTGCTTTGTTAGTGGGAATGTAAATTGATACAGCCACTATGGAAGATGGTATGGAGATTCCTTTAAAAACTAGGAATAAAAGCACCATATGACCCATCAATCCCACTCCTAGACATATACCCTTAGGAAACCAAAATTGAAAGAGACACATGTATCCCATTGCTCATTGCAGCATTATTTACGATAGCTAGAACATGGAAGCAACCTAGATGTCCATCGACAGATGGAAGGATAAAGAAGTTGTGGTACATATACACAGTGGCGTATTACTCAGCCATAAAAAGGAATGCATTTGAGTCAGTTCTGATAAGGTGGATGAACCTAGAATGTATTATACAGGGTGAAGTGAGTCAGAAAGAGAAAGATAAATACCGTATTGTAACACATATATATGGAATCTAGAAAAATGGTACTGAAGAATTTATTTACAGGACAGCAGTGGAGAAACAGACATAGAGATTAGACTTATGGACATGGGGAGAGGGGAGGAGAGGGTGAGATGTGTGGAAAGAGTAATATGGAAACCTACATTACCACATGTAAACTAGATAGCCAATGGGAATTTGCTGTATGCTCAGGAAATTCAAACAGGGATTCTGTATCAATCTAGAGTGGCGGGATAGGGTGGGAAATGGGAGGTTCAAAAGGGAGGGTGTATACGGATACCTATGGCTGATTCATGTTGAGGTTTGACAGAAAACAACAAAATTCTGTAAATCAATTATCCTTCTATTAAAAAGTAAATTAAAAAAATATTGCACAGGAAAAAAAAAACCTATGATGCAGATGAGTGCATGATATATAAACCAACACTTTAGATTTGATAGATCTAAAGTCAAAAATAAAAATAAATTAAAAAAAAAATGAACAGACCTTTCCTGGGATAACCAAACCTGCACCAAGAGAATAGACTGGAGGGAAGGTGAGTAGACCATACCAATCTGTGTGAAAGCATCCTCACGTCTTAGAAACTATCAGTAATCATTCTCTCCAAGGAGATTTGGGGTGCAGATGTGGATGGGGAGTTTGCTTTTGAATATATGTACAGCATTTGACTATTAAAATTATGTGCATAATTTTTCTGTTAAAAAATGCTTCATTTTGTTAAGTAATTTGAATCCTTCATCACCAAATTACTCGTGATTATATTTTTATAGCCCAAATATCAATAGAACAAATATTCGACATCGGACATATTCCATATAATTGGGGGAACTATGGTCACAAAATTTATGTTTTGATTATCAAAGCATTGTCAAAGTTTGAAATCAGGTCCAATAAGAGCTTTGCAATGCCTGCTCTGTCACTGTCTTGTCCGACCCCATGGACTATAGCCTGCCAGGCTCCTCCTTCCTTGGGATTTTCCAGGCGAAAATACTGGAGTGGATTTCTGTTTCCTCCTCCAGGGGATCTTCCTGACCCAGGGCTCAAACCTGAGGTTCTTGGGCCTCTTGCATTGACAGACGGATTATTTACCAACTATGCCACCTGCGTTGTAATGTCTGGTCACTGGCAAGTTTAAAGATCAGTACTTCTCATAATTAAAAAAAAATCAGTCTGATAATTAAAAGGTGAACCATAGTTTATTTTCTTAATAATCTGAAATTACCTTTGCTCTGGGAATATAATTATATTAATACAATACTTGATTATGATTACCTGGGTCTGTTTTAATTTTTTTTTGTGGCCATATTGCTTGACTTCCAGAATCTCAGTTCCTCGACCAGGGATTGAACCCCAGCTCACCGGGCCACCAGGGAACTCCCAACCTTAGTCTTTTTTTTTTTTACATGTGGATAGAGTTTTTCTCATATACGAAAGCAATACAAGGCACTGTGGATAATTTGAAAGATAAAAGTATACAATTAGAATGTCCAAAATCTATACTACTTCAGAAATAGCCATTATATGCAGTTTGATGTATTCCTTTAGACTTTTTCTTTGAATGTACTACAAATATTGTTTCAAAATTAGGATTATGTCATATAAAGTTATGATATACCTTTAACATTGCTTCATGACCATACCTCTTCTCAGTATTCTTGGGAAATGATATATCATACATATAAATATTTTGTTCTTGTTGTTTAGTCACCAAGTTGTATCCGACTCTTTGTGACCCATGGACTGTAGCCTGCCAGGTTCCTCTGTTCATGGGATTTACCAGGCAGGAATACTAGAGTGGGTTGCCATTTCCTTCTCCAGGGGATCTTCCCGACCCAGGGATGGAACATAAGTCTTCTGCATTGGCAAGCAGATTCTTTACTGCTGAGTTACCTCAGACGCCCATGATATATGATAGCTGCATAGGATTCTTCATACAAACTTACCAGATTGTATTTAACTGGTCCTCAAAGCTCAAAGGAAAAGTTTGATTAAATCCAAACCATCTTTTTTCTTAAGAGATACTGTTCAACCTGAAACTACAGTTGACCCTTGAGCAATGCAGAGGTTAGGGATACTGACCCTTTTCACAGTTGAAAATCCACCCATAACTTATAGTCAGCACTATGTACGGAGGATGAGATGGTTGGATGGACATGAGTTTGAGTAGGCTCTGGGAGTTGGTGATGGACAAGAAAGCCTGGCATGCTGCAGTCTACGGGGTCACAAAGAGTCAGACACAACTGAGCAACTGAACTGATGTACCTGTGGTTTTCCTCCATATTTGCAGTTCCAAATCCAGTTTCAACCAACCTGAGACCGAGTGGTACCATTAGTATTTACTATTTTTAAAAAATCCATGTATAAGTGGACCCACACACTTCAAATCTGTGTTGTTCAAGGTTTTTTGCTAAATCAAGTAAGTCTCCAGTAATCATATTATAAGACATAAGAATGGAGTCTTTTGAAGGTATCAATGCCACTCTTGGTTACTTAAGTTTGAAAGAATCTGCTGTGGTAATTGAATGCTGATGTGCTCAGTCATGGCCAACTCTTTGCGACTCCATGGACTGTAGCCTGTTGGGTTCCTCTGTCCATGGAATTTTCCAGGCAAGAATACTGAAGTAGGTTGCCATTTCCTTCTCCAAGGTTATTGAATGGTGGTGTGTAAAAATGCAGGGTGTTGGCCTCCATGCTCCAAAGTGAAAGCCAAAGGTATACTTCCTCTTTATGAATAACCAATTACATGAGTAGCCTAAAGAGAGAATTCTTATTGGCTAAGAGTCGGAAACGACTGAGCGACTGAGCTGAAGACAAGTTAATGAGACTTGACTTGGCATCCTATCATGTCGTATAGCTATAGTGCTACAGTGTAGCTAGATCTTCTCCGGCCATTACACATATTTTGATTTTAATGCCCCCAACAAAAGCATCTCACCTAAGGAATGTGTCTTTATTGGTGAATGATTGCATTATCTCTGATTACATCACGGAATAGGAATTCAGTGTCTGTGTATAAGAGCAAGAAGTGTGATTTAAAATTCATACAGCTGTTGTAGGGAAGGAAATGATGGTGTGAACAGCTAAACAAAAGTTTGGCCTCATTAGAGAATATAATTTTAATGGGGAAATTAACTTAATCGATATTGATTTGGATTATTTAGAAGATAATTGTTACAAGTGTTTAAAGAAGAAGATAAGAAAGAATAATAGTAGGGCATTAAAGATAGTGATATCATATCAGTAGACATTATTTTAAGAAACTTACAAGTCCATTTGGAAGTTCCCAGTTATCAATCTAGAAATGTTCATAGACATAAACTATACTCTTTTTTTCCTTTTTCTTTCCTTTTTTTTTTTTGGTAATTCATTGATTAATTTTTTTTTTAAAAAGCAAAATACTGGAAGCACAAATATTCAGATTAACAGATGACAGACTCCTCTCAGCAAAGACAATAAAAAAAGACTTTACAATTCTTCTCACCAGAAGTGTACTTAGTTACAATTCAGTCTTGCAGTCTTTTTTGTTTTCAAGCACACTTCATTACAATAGACTTTTTCTCTATTCTTGTCAAGTTTTTCATCCCTCTACAAAAATTCAACCAATATGAAAAGTGTTCATGTTCTTTTCATCAAATTATCATAATACTAGCAGTATTTGATTCAAAATCTGGGACCAGAAATTCTTATGTTGTCTTCCAGACTCTAGTCCCTTCTTAAGAAGACTTTGCTTTCACTCCCACATTCCAACCCCGGCAGAATTAGGCATCACTTCTTTTATATATATATATATATAAGGACCTGCTAAGCATCCCACTGGGGAAGTCCCATTTCCCCATCAGGGAAGTCCTAGGCATCACTTCTCAGGGTTCCCATGATGCCCAGCAGAAAACATATACATTTTATCTTGCCGTACAGTAATTGTTTACACAGGGGTCACTTTTGAGGACAGCATTTTTTCACAGTTGTATTACTCTCCCCGCCCCCCAACCCCGATCTCCATCCCTTAGATCAGTGCATAGTAAATGCTCACAGAAACTTTTGTCAGATCCATCTAAGGAGAAGACTGTTCTTAGAGGCAATACAGGCAGTTCTGAAACATATGGTATGGTTTCTGCTAAAGATGTTAACATGTGGCTGATATCAGAACAGAGCCAAGCAAAGCAGTAATCGTTCCAAGTATTTATAGAAAACTCAGACCTCCATTTCTTTTCATCTTTCCATTCCCGGAACAATTGCTGTTCATTTATACTAATAGAAAGTTAGTGCTAACTGACCCTTCCTTCTTCAGTGGAGAACACAGTTGTCTCAGCAAAGCAAATGGGCTGCATAGAACTCGGAACATCTTAAGAAACTGCCCTGAGACTGGTGAAGACACAGGTGTGACTCATCACAGCAACCATCTCCACCCTTAGAGGATTGAGTCAGATTTTCACAGTAAAAATAAGGACATTGGAGAGTTCACTGGAAATCAGAGCATTCAAGAATTCAATTTTCATACCATTAAAGCACATTTAGACCTATAGGAGGTAAAACCCTTGAAATTGTGTCCCCCTCTCTCCTGTCTCTTCAGATTTTGTTTAAGTGGCATAGGCCTCAGAAATTTCAGTCACCAGAAATATTATTACAGCCTGCTGAGCTGTATTGCAATCATAATTCTTGGAACCACAGGGAGTTTTGTGTGTCCCACTGCACTAGAAATAGATGATTTTGTCTTCCTGTGTGACATACTACCAAAGACAAGCTTTCACTCTGCCTAATGATAAGCTACCCTAGAGCAGCAGTGCGTGGAAGATTTTAGCATTCACAGATCCCACCTTATGAATTAGATCCCAGGTGCCTCTAAAGAGTTTGATATCCACAGCCTCAGAGGAGATTTGAGCTTTTGTTTAACCTGTGGATCCTGGTTTTCTGAGAAAAATAATGAGTCTAGGAGCAGGTTTCAGTTTTTACTAGCTTAGTTACAAGTGTTTCAACCTCTTTTTATGGAAGATGGGGTAGCCAACTCTCTTTCCAATACCTTATTACAATCAGTATGTGAGCTAAATTGCATGGAGATACAAGTTATGTTCCTATTAGGACTTCCCCTTGGCTCTGATATGACTTTACGACATTCTGTGAGCATTTGGTGAGTCACTTATTCTCTCTAGGGCTCTGTTCCCTGAGGTATAATTGGATAATCTTCTATGCCTTTCAAGTTCCATCTTGATATGGCTCTAAAATTCTCTCATCTTCTTATATTTGGAAAAACATCCTCCATCCCCTGAGTGTATTTGCTGCCTCTCATCATTCTAACAGCTTCTGAATCTCAGCTGCTTCAAAAAGGCACACAGATAAAAACACTATAACCTTATGCAATAACCATGGGAGACAGACAGGATGGGCCACATAGAGTGATTTGAAAAGATAAAGTGAAGTGAATTCGCTCTGTCATGTCCGACTCTTTGCGACCCCATGGACTGTAGGCTATCAGGCTCCTCCGTCCATGGGATTTTCCAGGCAAGAGTGCTGGAGTGGGTTGCCATTTCCTTCTCCAGGGGATCTTCCTGACCCAGGAATCGAACCTGGGTCTCCCACATTGCAGGCAGATGCTTTACCATCTGAGCCACCAGGGAAGCCCTGTTGAAAAGATAAAAAGCCCCCAGAAAAATGAAACATTTTGTTATGCAGAATAGAGGGATCCAAGAATTAAAAAAAAAAAAAAACACCTTGAAGGGCCATGTTTAATGATTTCATAAATTGTGGGCATGGTTATAGGATAAAATCCTAAATAAGATACAACTAAGACAAGATG
Source organism: Aepyceros melampus (assembly GCA_006408695.1). Classification (NCBI taxonomy): domain Eukaryota; kingdom Metazoa; phylum Chordata; class Mammalia; order Artiodactyla; family Bovidae; genus Aepyceros; species Aepyceros melampus. The sequence goes on from SJXQ01010440.1 coordinate 91,564, forward strand.
TTTGCCATCCCGAATGAAGTCTTTCATGTCCAGTAGCCATAATTTTCCCTCTCAAAAGGATTTAAGGAAAACTATTATAAATATTATAAAATCTGTTCTTAAATAACTATCATTACCAATGATTCATCAGCACCTTCAGTGTATGTAGCGATTCCCCACCAGTCAACAGAACACATGCCATACTCTTCTCAAACTTTATTTTTTTAATATAAATTTATTTATTTTAATTGGAGGCTAATTACTTTACAATATTGTATTGATTTTGCCATACACCAACATGAATCCTAGTTAACATTTCTTTGGTACAATAGGCAAGACAAAGGAAAACTTTCCTTAAATTTTTAAAAAGTTAACTCCATCTTCAAGTACATGTTTTGGCAAATCTAAAATCTTAATCACACTAATAGAACAACTAAAAATTATTATAAGTTTGCTTTAGGTTTTCCATGTTAAGTAATTTTCTCAGACCATGACTCCTCTCTGCCTTACAGTGCACCAAAGGGAGGATGGCATCAATGGGGAAGTCAAGTCTAGAATCCTCTGCGCAGGTTCAGTCAGTTCAGCCACACAGTCGTGTCTGACTGTGACGCCATGGACTGCAGCATGCCAGGCTTTCTTATCCATCACCAACTCATGGAGCTTACTCAAACTCATATCTATCGAGTTGGTGATGCCATCCAACCATCTCATCCTCTGTCTTGTCCTTCTCCTCCTGCCTTCAGTCTTTCCCAGCATCAGGGTTTTTTCTAATGAGTCAGTTCTTTGAATCAGGTGGCCAAAGTATTGGAGTTTCAGCATCAGTCCTTCCAATGAATATTCAGGACTGATTGCCTTTAGGATTGATTGATTGGATCTTCTTGCAGTCCAAGGGATTCTCAAGAGTCTTCTCCAACATCACAGTTCAAAAGCATCAATTCTTCGGCGCTCAGCTTCCTTTACCATCCAACTCTCACATCCATACATGACAACTAGAAAAATCATAGCTTTGACTAGACAGATCTTTGTTGGCAAAGCCCTCTCTGTGAAAAGGCTCTGCCAAAGAGATTAGTGTGTCATTATCACTTTAGGTGAATCTGTACCAATCAATAATTTATTTCTGAGTCACTGATACTACTTATGAGTACTTTCGTCCTGCTATTCTTTACAAGGAATAAAAAGTAAGATTATTCTAAACAGTAATGTAAAACTGAGTTATTAATAATCTTTTAGGAAAAATACTTAAATATAGCAATAACAATCAAAAAAGATAGTAAACAATCTATCTTTGATACTATCCAAGATAAGCCAGCCTGCTATCATGACTTTCTTGATTTCACATTCTAACCTAATTGTTTGCTGCTAGATCCTATTTTTTGGGTTCTATGTCCTACCAACCACCAGCACTGTCTTCTAAACATCTTTAAATCAAGCATGAAGCAATGCCACAAAACATGGAATTGTTCATTATGTGCCAAGTAATGTGTTAGGCACAGGGCAATTAATAGGACCTAGCTTCTGCCTTGTAAAATTTCATGGGGTATGAGACAGACAGAGTTTGCAAAAATGGCTATCATCATGCAATGAAGGCTTCAATAGAGATATGCACAAGATACCGTGGAAGCACAGGGAAGGGGGTACCTACATTAATATGCAACCAGGAGAACTTCATAAGCTAATTAATTGTAGTGTTTTAGGGGAAGTGGAAAGAGAACTTTTCGGGTAAAGGCAATTGCAGACCATGCCATGAGAAAGCATGGCAAACATTTCGGGAACCACAGTTGATTGCAAAGACTAGAGAGTAACAATAGAGAAGGAAGTAGCACTGGGAACTCAAAGGCATAATTTGCAGAGCCTTGAGGGACTGGGGGCAGGGGGAGAAGGGGACGACAGAGGATGAGATGGCTGGATGGCATCACTGACTCGATGGACATGAGCCTGAGTGAACTCCAGGAGTTGGTGATAGACAGGGAGGCCTGGCATGCTGCGATTCATGGGGTCTCAAAGAGTCGGACAAGACTGAGCGACTGAACTAAACTGAAGTGTCAGCTAATTTGGACTTTCTCTAAAAGTTAATAGAGGGCCATTGAAGAATTCTAAGTAGGAGAATGACAAGATCAGATTACTTTTCTTTAAAAGGCATTGAATTTTTAAAAAATATAGGATGGATCAGATGGAGACAAGACTAGAAGTCATAGAATCAAGCTATTTCAGTACATCTTAGGATAAATTGTTAAAGGGATGAATGAAGGAAGGTTGACAGTAAAAAGTGGAGGGAGAGGGCCACTTTCTGAGATTTTTATTAGATAGACTCAATAGAAATTGCCAGCCAATTATAATTGAAGTAATCCTTCAGCAATCCAAGTCTCTGCCCCAACCAGTAACACTGAAGAAGCTGAAGTTGAACAGTTTTATGAAGACCTGCAAGACCTTCTAGAACCAACACCGAAAAACGATGTCCTTTTTATCATAGGGGACTAGAATGCAAAAGTAGGAAGTCAAGAGATACCTGGAGTAACAGACAAATTTGGCCTTGGAGTACAGAATGAAGCAGGGCAAAGGCTAAGAGAGTTTCGCCAAGAGAATGCACTGGTCATAGCAAACAGCCTCTTCTAACAACACAAGAGAAGACTCTACACATGGATATCACCATGATCAATACCAAAGTCAGATTAATTATATTCTTTGCATCCAAAGATAGAGAAGCTCTATACAGTCAGCAAAAACAAGACTGGGAGCTGACTGTAGCTCAGATCATGAACTCCTTATTGCCAAATTCAGACTTAAATTGAAGAAAGTAGGGAAAACCACTAGACCATTCAGGTATGACCTAAATTAAATCCCTTACGATTATACAGTGCAAGTGACAAATAGATTTGAGGGATTAGATCTGATAGACAGAATGCCTTAAGAACTGTGGACAGAGGGTCGTGACATCATACAGTAGGATATGATCAAAACCATCCCCAAGAAAAGAAATGCGAAAAGGCAAAAGGTTGTCTGAGGAGGCCTTAAAAATAGCTGAGAAAAGAGAAGCTAAAGGCAAAGGAGAAAAGGAAAGATATATCCATTTGAATGCAGAGTTCCAAAGAATAGGAAGAAGGGATAAGAAAGCCTTCTTCAGTGATCAACCCAAAGAAATAGAGGAAACAATAGAATGGGAAAGACTAGAGATCTTTCAAGAAAATTAGAGATACCAAGGGAACATTTCATGCAAAGATGGGCATGATAAAGGACAGAAATAGTATGGATCTAACAGGGCAGAAGCTACTAAAAAGAGGTGGCAAAAATACACAGAAAAACTAAACAAAAAAGATCTTCATGACCCAGATAATCATGATGGTGTGATCTCGCACCTTGAGCCAGACATCCTGGAATGAGGAGTCAAGTGGATCTTAGGAAGCATCACTACCAACAAAGCTGGTGGAGGTGATAAAATTACAGTTGAGCTGTTTCAAATTCTAAAATATGACTCTGTAAAAGTACTGCACTCAATATGCCAGCAAATTAGGAAAACTCAGCAGTGGCCAGAGGACTGGAAAAGTTCAGTTATCATTCCGATTCCAAAGAAGGGCAATGCCAAAGAATGTTCAAACTACCGCACAATTGCACTCGTCTCACATGCTAGAAAAGCAATGCTCAAAATTCTCCAAGCCAGGCATCAACAAGTACATGAACCGTGAACTTCCAGATGTTCAAGCTGGATTTAGAAAAGGCAGAGGAGCCAGAGATCAAATTGCTGATATCCACTGCATCATAGAAAAAGCAAGAGAATTCCAGAAAAACATTTACTTTTGCTTTACTGAGTATGCCAAAGCCTTTGACTGTGTAGATCACAACAAACTGTGGAAAATTCAATAGAGGGAATACAGACCACCTTACCTGCCTCCTGAGAAATCTGTATGCATGTCAAGAAGCAACAGTTAGAATCGGACATGGAACAATAGACTGGTTCAGAATTGGGAAAGGAGTACATCAAGGGTGTATATTGTCACCCTGCTCATTTAATTTATATGCAGAGTATATCATGCGAAATGCTGGGCTGGAATGAAGCAGAAGCTGGAATCAAGATTGCTGGGAGAAATATCCATAACCTCAGATATTCAGATCCCACTACCCTTATCGCAGAAAGCAAAGAAGAGCTAAAGAACCTCTTGATGAAAACGAAAAGGAGAGTGAAAAAGTTGGCTTAAATCTCAGCATTCAGAAATCTACGATCATGGCACCCAGTCCCATCACTCCGTGGCAAATAGATGGGGAAACAATGGAAACAGTGAGAGACTTTATTTGGCGGCGGGGGGCAGGGGGCCCACTCCAAAATGACTGCAGATGGTGACTGCAGCCGTGAAATTAAAAGACTCTTACTCCTTTGAAGGAAAGTTATGACCAACCTAGACAGCATATTAAAAACCAGAGACAACACTTTGTTGACAAAGGTCCATCTAGTCAAATCTATGGCTTTTCCAGTAGCCATATATGGATGTGAGAGTTGGATTATAAAGAAGCCTGAGCACCGAAGAATTGATGCTTTTGAACTGTGATGTTGAAGAAGACGCTTGAGAATCCCTTAGACTGCAAGGTCAAACCAGTCAATCCTAAAAGAAATCAGTCCTGAATATTCATTGGAAGGTCTGATGCTAAAGCTGGAACTCCAACATTTTGGCCACCTTTGTCAGATGCGAAGAACTGACTCCTTGGAAAAGACCATGATGCTGGGAAAGACTGAAGGCAGGAGGAGAAGGGGACAACAGAGGATGAGATGGTTGGATAGACTGATTTGATGGACGTGAGTTCTGGGAGTTAGTGATGGACAGGGAAGCCTGGCATGCTGCAGTCCATGGTGTCGCAAGAGTCAGACACGCCAAGCAACTGAACTGTAAGTGAATAGAAGGAAGGAGGCTAGTATGACTGCCAGGTTTCTGGCTGGGGCATCTGATGGCCTGAGACAAAAGTCACTGGTATCAAGACAACAAAAAAATAACTGGTCTCAGGGAAGGGAGATTATTGGCTCAGCTTTGGCCATGAAGTATGAGGTATTTGGAGTTCATACCACGAAAACATGTATCTGGTACTCAAGACAAAATCTACTGGAAGCACAGGTAATGTTTGGAAGTTGAAACCAAAGAAATCTTCTAAATGGCTCTGAGACTGTAGAGTATAAGAGTATACCAGAGAAAAAATAATAAATATCTTAAAAATATCAACACTTGGAGATTAGGAAGATAGGGGGAGATAAACCAGGATCCCTCAGAGTGATAGACAAAACAAGAGGGTTTCAAAAAGAAAATAAAGAATGTGTTTTCTCATCTGCCAAGTAGGTTGTCAGATAATTTTCATAATGTGTTTATCACAAAGCCTGTCCATAGAGCAGGATGATGGGTTTTGGACAAGACATATCCAAGACAGTAAGACTCTATGGCAGTGTGAGGTTAGATGGTTTTGCTCACCTCTGTTCCCTTTCTCATTGGAAAGAACACTGGAGAGAAGAGACATTGATCATTGATATTCACAATGTCCATCAGTGAGGAATTAACCAGTTGAATTTCATCAAAATCAATTCAGGTCTACAAATAACATGCTAATGAAGAAAAATATATAATTTTTAATTAATTAATTTATTTTAACTGGAGGCTAATTACTTCTTATAACTATAAATACTCCTCTGTAACAACTTTTCAAAGCCATTTAAAATTAATTGAAAGGATCATATGACATGTAAACATCAGGAACTTGTATAGAGTTATTTGGGGAAGGAGCAGTGCATAAAACTATTCAACAGAGTTCCATTTCCATTATCACTTATGAAAAATAGTGAACTTACTTTACACAATGAACACTAAATATAAGCAGAAGGGCTTAAATAGCAGTAAAAAGCAATCTGGGTTAAAGAACAAATTTCCCAAAGACTATAAAAAGTCTGTAAGTTTGTTGTTGACATAGTTTTCCTTGCTGTCATCTGATGTTATAAATATTAATAACATTTGCAGTTTCCTTTTTAACTCTGTGGAAGTGTGCTGCAATAACTCTTAAGTTGTCCTGACTGGCACAGGCCCATATGTCCATAAACATATTTATATATTTGTAAAACCACAATCATAGTTCTTAAAGCTTATTAAAGGAAGCTGAGAAATAGTATAGTTTCTTTCCTCTTGATGACAGCAACCCAGGATGGACAGAGGAGGAATAAATATTGTAAGGTATCAGTCCCCAGTTTTTTGGTACCAGGGATTGATTCCGTGGAAGGCAATTTTCTGCCAGACAGTGGAGGGGTGGTGGTGGTGTGGGGATGATTCAGGTGCTACATTTATTGATTTCATTGAGCAGGACACAGAGTTCAGGCAGTACTGTGAATGATGCAGAGTGGGAGACTTCACTTGCTTGCCTGCCTCCTGCTGTGCAGCCTGGTTACTGGCCCTGCTGTGCAGAACTGGTACTGGTCTGTGGCCTTGGGGTTACTGGCCCTGCTGTGCAGAACTGGTACTGGTCTGTGGCCTTGGGGTTACTGGCCCTGCTGTGTAGAACTGGTACTGGTCTGTGGCCTGTTGCAAGAGATCATGGAGTAGCCTCATGCATCAGAGACTAAAGGAAGGTACCCATCGCAATTCTTTTCATTAAATAATCCATTTCCAAAGTTTTCAGCAGCATTTCTTAATAAAAGTGAATTAATTAAAAATGAAAATTTCAAATACTTAAAAATACAAGCTTAATTTATAAAATTAAATTCAATAGACATAGTTACCCTATGAAATTGCTATAAAAGTTTTAAATATTTTTATATTTATCTTTTCTCAGACAAGCAACAAAGAGTGTATAGGTTGGTTGGTTCTAGATCACAGACAGAACTTTTAGTAGGATTGGTCTAGAGAACAATTTCTCTTGAAATATTCATGAAAATGAGAAGGGAGGATGGAACTTCAGTAACTTATTACATATTTTGTGATTCCCTTTCACCAAACTCATAGAAGATAACATACAGACCAGAACACAAAACAGCCAACATGTTCACTGTATACAGATTTAGCACCTCTTACCAAGACAGTGTTGGATAAATACTGACAATCCTCAAATCTTTAGGCTTTACTGTTCTATGTACCTGGTTATCATCTTGCTTCAGTTCTCATAATCTTCCTCCAGACAGATACAATAAAACTGATTTAATTTCTGCTTACAGTCACATTCCAGTTTGACTTCTCTTACATGATACAAAAATTACCTTTGGTTCAAATTTTAGATGTTCCAAATGTCAATCATATATTTACAAGTAATCTTTTGGTTTATAACCACATATGCTTTGTACAACTACAAAACTACAACATTGTAAAAATACAAGTTAAAAATAGAAAGAAGCCAAATGTCAGCAGTTTTATAACTGCTGGGGGTGGGGAATATCAAATGAACAATTAGCGGATTTAAGTGTTATCCAATATTCTTAATATTTTCTGAATCTCAGGGACTATTTTCAGAAAATGAATGTCTGAAATGTTATTTACGTGGAAGAAATCTGAAACATTTCGTTGTATGACTACTGAAGGGGGAACAAAAGTCAAAATATTTTTAAAAGATCTTAAAAAATAATGCCCTCATTGTGGCAGAGTTTCTGGTGCAATTTTCTAAAGAATTTTTTAAGCAAAAAAAAAAAAAGAAAGAAAGAAAGAAAAGGAAACGGAAGATTTATTTTTATTTAAATTCTCAGGGATTTTCTCACTGGTTGGACATTATATTTCTACAAGTGATGGTAAATAAGTTCACCTTAAAAGTAAATTATAGTGGGATTAATTCCCTGGGAATGTGGATTCAGAAAAAGATAGTTGTTATATTTTGACAACTGGAGTCAGATTAGGGTAACCTGGTGCCTCCATCTCTGCTGCAGAGATTATAACAAGGCTACAGACCTATCAGAACAACCTCTTCTGGGACAAATTCTAGCTCCCTGTTTCAAATTGCCACACAAATGTCCCTTCCTCTCTTTCTTTTTCTGTATGACTATTTATTAATACATGCATCACAAATGCTCACAATATCAATGCATCTTGTGGCATATGAGACAGAGGCATTATTTTTTAAGATCTTTTAAAAATATTTTGACTTATGTTCCCCCTTCAGTAGTCATCATACAATGAAATGTTTCAGGTTTCTTCCACGTAAATAACATTTCAGACTTTCATTTTCTGAAAATAGTCCCTGAGATTCAGAAAATATTAAGAATATTGGATAACACTTAAATCTGCTAAGTGTTCATTTGATATTCCCCACCCCCATAATAAGTGGCTATAAAACTGCTGACATTTGGCTTATTTCTAACTTGTATTTTTACAATGTTGTAGTTTTGTAGTGGTACAAATGATAACTTGTACCCTTTTCTCATTCAATATTACCAAGTATTTTCTTCATTAAATTCAACTAGTTAATTCCTCACTAACGGACATTGTGAAAAATATGACAAATGTAGATATCTCAAGTGATATCACCTACTATATGTTAATTTTTTTAACCAATTCCTATCACAGAGCCTGATTTTTTTCTAAGTTCAAGAAAAAATGCAAATGTGTTTAGCACAGGTTGGAAAATAATGAGCACAATACATTTTAGCTTTTCTTACTAATACAGTTATCAGGACTTCGTTCTATGAATACTTAAACATACAAATTTTAGGCATTTCCACACATCTATATCCCTGAAATATTCAGAAATAGTGCCTTTCTCCAAGCATAATTTGAGGATCTTTGTTTCTTTTATGCTTTTGATTTACTCTTTACAAACATTTGACAGTGAAAATGGACATGTGAATTATGAAACATGTCAGTGTGCCTACAAAGTTCAGCACCATAGGATAAAATAAAATACACTGGCCTTATACTGGAGAAAGTGAAAGTGTTAGTTGCTCAGTCGTACCTGACTCTTCAGGACCCCATGGATTGCTGCCCATCAGGTTCCTCTGTCCAAGGGATTTTCCACCCAGGTATCAAACTCAGGTCTCCTACACTGCAGGCAGATTCTTTACCAACTGAGCTACCAGGAAGCCCAAGGAAATGGCAACCCACTCCGGTATTCTGGCCAGGAAAACCCCATGGACAGAGGAGCCTGGAGGGCTGCAGTCCATGTGGTGGAAAAGAGTGGGACATGACTGAAGAGACTGAACAGGCGCGCACTTACCATGGACTACAAGGTTGCTGGATAACAGATGGCAAAACTGCCTCCCGCCTTTCTTGAACCCTTTGATTTTGCTGCAACCCCTCAAGCCTATCAGCTTCTTGAGGACAACCAAACTTTTCCCACCTTGGTATTTCTACTGTCATTTCCTCCACCAAGAATCTCTTTCCTCCTCTTCCTCCACCAAATGATTAATTCTTACCATTTAGGTCTGGGTCTCCTGGGAGACACTGCCCCTTGACTTCTCTGTCTGAAGTAACTGCCCCAGCTATTGTTAAACTCCTTCATAGCACCTATTACTATATATTATTCACTTAGTAACTTTTTTTCTCTTTCCTCATTTGTATATAAATTCCATTGGAGGTAGAAATAATGTTTATATTGTCCATCCATAAGATAGCAGAGTGCCTGGCATGGGCTAGGCATTTGAACAAGTGAAGAGGAGAAACGTAGGTCAAAGCTATGAGGATAAGTGAAAACGCCAGGGCGCAGGCAGTGAAAACCCCACGTAGCCAGGGACAAAAACCCAGTGAACACCATCATTAAAAGGACTGAAAAAAAAAAGTAGGAAAAGCCTGCACAAAAATTTAGGAAGACAGGGAATGGGATACCCAAAAGGATTTCTGGAGGGAAAATAACCTAATCATATCCAGACAAATTGAATATCTACTGTATTAATGTGTCAGAGGACTCCAGAAATACATTACACGATAACTATCTTAAGTAGAAGAAAGTTTCCTTCTTACATAAGGTTGACCTTAGTAACGCTGCTTGAGTCAGTAACGCTGCCTGGATTATCTGCACTCTAAATGCCAACTCTGTAAATTAAACCTGTCAAGGGACAGTTTTGCCATATCATGCACAATAAACCTTTAAAATTTATTTATACTCCATTCCTTTTCTCTGGCCAAATTAAATTCTCCTTTCCTAGGGAATGATGCTAAAGCTGAAACTCCAGTACTTTGGCCACCTCATGAGTTGCCAAAGAGTTGACTCATTGGAAAAGACTCTGATGCTGGGAAGGATTGGGGGCAAGAGGAGAAGGGGACGACAGAGGATGAGATGGCTGGATGGCATCACTGACTCGAAGGACGTGAGTTTGAGTGAACTCCAGGAGTTGGTGATGGACAGGGAGGCCTGGCGTGCTGCAATCATGGGGTCGCAAAGAGTCGGACACGACTGAGCGACTGAACTGAACTGAAGCTATTTTTGCCTCACTTCAGACTGTGGCATAATTCAACATGTCCTAAACAATTACATGGAGACTGTGGCCCTCCTGATTTCCAAAAATTCCCAAATGATCTAAATATAAGAAGAATTTTCTTAGATTAGTCCAGATACCAGTATGTGAATCAGTCATAATAATGACATGGTATGAAAATGCTATGAAGAGTTATAGGTTGACAGTAAGTCCTTTATTCAGTATCCCAAGGAAACACTTCCTTCCAGTAGGCAAATAGAAATATTCTTTTTATTAATCTGTCACATCAGAATATGTATGCTGAACCTCCACAGAAGTAAATACTCCTTATATTAAGAGGCAGGGTTTCAAATGTGAAAAGTTTCATCTGATTGAAGACTTATCTAAGTAACTTGAGGGTCTGTATTCAAGTTGATTAAAGTTAGACATAAGTAAAAGGACAGAATACAGACATAATCGAGATTTACTAAAGAGAACTATTTCTTAAAACAGTTTTAAAAGGTTTTTTGAAAACTGCCTTAAGTCAATTTTACAGAGAAAAAATACCTCTAACGATTGGGCTTGATGACTTAATAAAACGTTCCTTTCTGATCCAGCAGGATTCTTTTATCTAAACATGTTTACATTTCAGCAATCATCTGACAGTTTCCATGTCTGACTGGGTCAAAACATAATAGCCCAAGTATAGCAACTAGCCTATACAGACTTTGGACTTGAAAGGCTTGTAACAAGCTTAATTGCTTGCTGGAAATTTCTGTGACTAAAAATTGCATAGAAATGATGATGCATCACTGTTGTTTGGGTATTATTTATCTAGCATATTTAAAAGACTTGAAATCCTCATCCCAAGAAAAACCATACTTTACATATGAGGTTTATTTTGTGAAATACAAATATTGAATCATTTCATATATTTGAAGCTAATATAATATGTCAATCATACCTCAATTAAAAATAATACACAAAATATATGCTATTAAAAAGACAATAAAACTTTAAGTCAATAACTTAGGAGAAGAAGACTTTTTTTTTTAACACAGAGCATGCTTTAAACAACATTCACCCACTGAAAATTATATGTTCACAGAAATTTAAGTATACTATCCATTTTTAACATTTTTAAAACAAATCACACAAGAAGATTTACTTTAGATATAAAATAGGCTGTTCCATGACAGAAAAAGGAAAATAAACTGTTATAATGTTAATAGGAGCCATGGCTATATCCCTGAACTTTCAGGACACTTTTTAAGTTTGAGGATATACTTAAGATTGCTCTCTTCACTGGTATCCAGACATCCACAGGGATACTTGCCTCTATTAAATACATTTGGTACATCATCATATCTTTCAATATGGTAATTTTTCTAGGTGGTTGTCATCACATTTGATCTTTCTATCATTGCAATGGCAATACTCTATTTAAATTTTTTTAATCAGACTTCATTACAGCCTCAATCTACCATTCATGGCCCTAATAAATCCAAGAATATAGAAAAGAGTTGAAATCCTCCAATTTTTATGTCTGGTATAGGTGGAATCAATAATTCCTTTACCAGGAGATCTGCCATTCTGTAAAGAACTCTGCTCTTCAGTTTTTGTTCATTTGTAGTCTTTTGCAATGTTTCATCTTCCATAAGGATTTTCCTCAATGCTCTTATAGTCTCCTTTACCTCCCAAATGTTGGCCTTTGCATTTTAAATATACTGATGAAGTCCTGCCTACCATGGTGCATTCAAGGACACATGTTTTGCTGAGAAAAGTATTAATAACTGCCACATGGGTATTCTGTTCAGCTGGAGAAGTCTTCCATCTTTAGGACTCCTTTCTGGAGCACTGCCTTTTCAGAGGTATTACCTTACTTCTGGATGTCTGGACCACTATTTGCAAGCCTGTTGGCTCAGTCTGAATACTGCTTTAACAAGTTTGGGTGCTGATGCTCCAAGTGCAAATCTACAGGAGCCTCCTAACTAATGACAGGATGGACCACTGGTTCTAAGTAGTTTTAATCAGCAGCTTAAAACTACTGGGCTCAGTATAGCACACATGCTTAGCAGTGAACCATAACACCACAGGACACATATAGCCATGGCAGCTGCCAAAGTGGCAGGCCCATAGCTACCCTGAGAAAATTTAGTGAGCTGGTGAGCAAGATCACTTTTATTAATACATCTTGTTTCAAGTTTTGTTTTTTCTTAAGGGCAAAAACTTCACCTAGTTTTTCATCCGTGTCTTTTCTTTCTTTTTTTTAAAATATAAATTTATTTATTTTAGTTGCAGGCTAATTACTTTACAATATTGTATTGGTTTTGCCATACATCAACATGAATCCATCACAGGTGTACACATGTTCCCCATCCTGAAGCCTCCTCCCACCTCCCTCCCCATACCATCCCTCTGGATCATCCCAGTGCACCAGTGCTGCAATGAACATTGGGGTACACGTGTCTCTTTCAATTCTGGTTTCCTCGGTGTGTATGCCCAGCAGTGGGATTGCTAGGTCGTATGGCAGGCGTGTCTTTTCAAAGTAGAACAAGGTGGTACCCCATTAGGAGAGGAAAAGACCACACTCTCACCCATCCCCTGCAAAGCTGATTAGTCCACTGTGAGTCTGAGCCTAGCTTTCAGAGCTTGATGAGCAACAGCTAACTGGATATTTTGTGTCAGCACTGCTTGTGATAATTAATTACAGGATCTGGCTCACAAGGCTGAACTTGTATCACAAGTTCTACAAGAAAACTGGTTAATACTGATTTGGCTCTGCTTGGCTAAATTTATGTCTCATCCCACCAAATTCGGTTGTTTAAAAGCTCTCACTCTTCGAAGTAGCATCACTGTGCAGACAAACTTTTGGATGGAGAGTCGCCGACTGAACATGTTTTTTAACCCCACTCTTGTAAATGTCGCTTAAGTATTTTATTCACTATGGTGTTAATTCTGCCCATGATACATCACCAATACTTTCAGTGGGCCATTAAATAATTTACGTTTGTCAAAAGCCTTTTGCCATATAAAATTTTAAATTTTTATGTAATGAAAGGGCATTATTTCTCAAGCTCTTTGATTTTTTCTGACTTAGATGGAGTCAAAAGTTTCCAAGGCAAGCAATTTCTTTAAAATGAAGACAATTTGACTTTGGTTCCTCTAAAACCTTGCGGTCGACCCAAACCTCTTTACTGAAAGCACTTACTTTATTTATAGAGTATATGTTTATTAAAAAGTTGAATAACTATGCAAGCACAGTTTCTAAGTAGAAGCTCTAAATAAATCCTAAAATGCTTCTGTACACTAAAAAAAAATTGATCCCTAAAGCCTCTCCAATCTATAATCAATGAAAACAGCCAACAAAAGGCCTCAATGTTAGTAGAAAACCGAGTTCTTCAAAGCAAGTAAAATTCGGGTATACTCCTTCTAGAAAGCAGAGGAGAAAGTTTTCAGATTATAAATGACAGAGCTGCCCTTGTGTAACAGAACAATGGTGATGGGCCTCAATTATGCAGAGAGTGAAAGAGTTCTGAAAACGAACAAAAAGGAAAGCTTTAGCTTTGACGCAATTATATCAATCCTTGACCAAACCGAAGACTAATTTTTAGAACGCTGCCTAACCTTTCATGATCCGTGACAACACATCAAATGTGCAGAGGTACAAAGGACGCGTGCGATTTCCAAATGCCACGCTCGAGCCAACTGCAGTCGCCCGCATGCGTCGTGTGAAGGCGCGACCAAAGCCGCCTGTGGGGAGCAAGAGAGTTTCTGCGCATCCAAGGCACTCTCCCGTCTCCTGTGGGCTGCTCGCTGAATCACGCCCGCTTCGGCTCGCCCGCAGTCAGGGCTGCGGAGCCCGCAGAATCATTGTCTGGCGATGGGGATTGCGGGGCGCGGTGCCCGGGAAAACCGCGGGCAGAGCGGACTGTGATCTATCTGACTCTCAGCAAAAGGAGCCCGGGCCGGGACTGCGGCTCGGTGCCGGTGCCTGCGGGCACTGCGTGCTGAGCCGAGGCCAGCTTCAGGCCTGCTCCGGTGACGAGGGTGTCCTCACCCTCTGGGGTTTTAGTCAGGCAGTTGAGCGTCTCTTCCCGCTCCCGGCCTCCCCTCCCGCTCCCAGTCTCCCTCCCGCCCCCTTCCCGGACCTCCCCGCCCCTCCCCCGCCGGCCAGGGCTCCGACTGCGGCCCGCCGCCATTCATCAACCGGTTCACGCCGGTAGCCGCCGCCGCGCCGTGACGTCCGCGGGGCCGGGCTTCCGCCCCCTGTCGCCGGCGCTCGGCCAGGAGCCTGGCTGTGATTGGTCACCGAGGCCCTCACGTCACGCCAGGTATAAATGGGAGAGCCTATGACGCAAGGGCGCCGCGACGCGCGCATTGGCTGCTTGGGCTGCGGGCGGTGAGGCTGCGTGCTCTTCCCCGGGCCGTTCACTGCAGGACCGACTCTGGTGCCCCCGCCGCCCGCGAAGCCGCCGCCGCACGACGCTCGCCGCCGCCCCTTCCCCGCCGCCGCCGCCTCGGGACCGGCTGTATGGTTAGGCCACAATCTTCAATGAGTAGACATATTCCTGTGAGTACGCACGCCCCGTGCCGCCGCCTTTGTTAGCAGCTCGGCGCCCGTCCGCGCCCCGGCCCGAGGCCCGGCTGCGGGCGGGGCGCCCGGCGGCATAGAAGCCGCTTTGTGACCGTCGCCGGCCCTGACGTCCGGCGGGCCGGCCGGCTCCCCAGGCCCCTTTGTTTGCCGCGGGGCTCGGCAGCGGGGACGTGGCCCGGGCGGGGCGCGGGCTGCGCGTCAGTGCTGCGGGCGCGTCCCCGGACCCGGCGGGCGGGCGGGCAACGAAGCGCTCGCGGACCGGGCCGGGATTCCGGCGCGGGCCGGCGGGACTCGGCCTGTGCGGCCATCCTGCGCTCCGCGGCCGCGACCGGCGCTCGGACAAAATGGCCTCGGCGCCGGCGCCGGCCTGAAGGCGCGGCGCGGACCCGTGACCCAGGCTGCGCGGCCCCGCCAGGTGAGCCGCCCGCCCCTCCCGGCCGGCGGGAGCAAGTCTGGGCTTGTCGCCGCCCCGGGGCGGGGCGGGCGGCAGGCGAGGAGCGGCCAGCCTTAGAGCCGTGGGAGCTGCTGGCATGCTCCGCTCAGGCCTCGAGCGACTCACGGCGCTCTGTAATCTGGGCCCTTCAGGCTGTTCTTGAAACTCGTCTTGTTGCCTCTGGCCGGCTTGTGGTACCGTGGCCAACCAGACCACAATGAGGTTGAGCTCCCGCCCATGGAACTCTCTAGTATTCCACGAATACTAAGTTGTTTGCACAGTAGTCTGGAACCGTTGATTTCATGAGATCTAGATTATGAGCCTTTTTTTTTTTTTTGGCCGCAAGGAAAGCCCTGTGGGATCTTAGTTTACTGATCAGTGGTTGAACCCTTGACAGTGAGAGCGCAGAGCTTGCCTGGTAGCTCAGCTAGTAAAGAATCCGCCTGCAACGCGGATCCTCGGTTCGATTCCTGGGTCGAGAAGATCCCCTGAAGAAGGATAGGTTACTCACTCCAGTATTTTCGGGCCTCCCTGGTGGCTCGGACTATAAAGAATCCGCCTACAATGCGGGAGACCTGGTTTGGGAAGATGCCCTGGAGGAGGAGGGCATGGCAACCCATTCCGGTGTTTTTGCTAGGAGAACCCCCATGGACAGAGGAACCTGGCCGGCAAACGGTCCGTGGGGTCGCAAAGAGTCGGACATAAACAGAGCGACTAAACACACAGCACAGTGAGAGCGAGTAGTCCTAACCACTGAACCGGCAGGAAATTCCCATCCTGCTACTCTCTTTATATGAATTTTTGTGTGATGGCAGGGAAAAAAATTGAAGACAGGAGTGCTAGATCATTCTCAGGAGTAAGCAGCATTTTATACATGCATTATTCCATGTGCATTATATAAAGTATAAGTTGTGGAAAAAACTCTCCAATCAACCATTTGTCAAACAGTTACAGATATATATTGCTTTGACTCTGCAGTGTGACAAATTTCTGCACAGATATTGCTGGCGCACCCCCCGCCCCTCCCCGCAGTATGTGATTATATGCAGTTGATAAGTGGGATGGGATAATTATTGGGATTTCCAAACTTCCTATCATAGATAGTTTTGGCTGGGGCGAAGAAATTGGAAATAGGGGAACGTCTTGGGCAAAACAGAAAGACGTTAGATATTTATGCTTTTGTGGAAATCCATCATCTGTCTTTCCCCACACCCCCACAATCATAGCGTGGCTCCACTCAAAAAAAAACCTAAAATAACCACCTTTTCGTTAAATAAATTATTTCTTTCTGTGATTTCTCCTTAAACAGCCTACTTGGAAAAGATATGGCCAGACTGGGCAGTATCAGGAATTTTAGCTGTTAAATATGGAAATCAGTGGTGTGCAATACTGTGTCTCTAAAATAGCTTTCAATTGAAAGAGGGTAGCACTTGGAAATCAGAATACTGAGATAAGAGCCCTTGACCTTAACAGCTTTGCAGATTACTTTAATTCACTGTCATTGGAAAGGTGCCAGAATAAACTGTTCGTTCTAAGGAAGTAGTATAAAGATTTTATTAATTTATCCACTAGAATACCTGTAAAGAGTTTGAGGTAGTGGCTGGCTCTTAGTGCTCTTGTTAACCTGCTATTAATATTTTTTCAGTCCTGTTTACTTCCCACCACACAAGTTCCTTATAAACTATTTGGAAGAAGACTAATGTCAACATCAGTCCTTCCTGTATATATTCTGAAAATATCCTGTGAACATTCATATTATGTTTGATGTTAGCATAAAACTCATTTAGGTCTTTAAGGAGAACTTGGGAAAAGTATAATTGGTAACAGTTAACTTGCTCTTTGAGACTTGTGGGCAAAATGTAAGGTAATTCATACCACCCCACCACCAGTTCCCATAGATTACCACCCCAGGAAGTGGCAGCACACACTGGTATTCTTGCCTGTAAAATCACATGGAGAGAGGAGCCTGATGGATTAGTCAGTGGGGCTGCAGAGTCAGACACAATTTAGTGACTAAACAACACTACCGATTCCCTCTGTCGGTTTCTTTGGATTAGATTTCAGTTCAAGAAGGGATTAGTGAAATTTTGATTTTAAATACAAAAGAGTATTACAATTATGAACATATTTTTTATAGTTATAAATGGAAGTTCTATGTATGTGTATGTAGTGTGCTTATATTTCATGTAACTAGTTGATCAACTTCCAGACTCAGATGAGGGATAACTGTTAAAGGGAAATAGTAAGTTAATAGGTTGTGAAGGAATGAATGGGACAGTATATATGGTAGCATTTTGAAAACCAGTTTCTTTTCT
This sequence comes from Aepyceros melampus, assembly GCA_006408695.1. Classification (NCBI taxonomy): domain Eukaryota; kingdom Metazoa; phylum Chordata; class Mammalia; order Artiodactyla; family Bovidae; genus Aepyceros; species Aepyceros melampus. The sequence continues at coordinate 109,215 of SJXQ01010440.1, forward strand.
TAATGTATTGACCAATATAGTAAATTTTTGTAACGTGTAAAAATATTTTGGCAGTTGGAAAATATCAATATAGAAAGTTGTGCATAATAAACAGTGTAAAGCAAATACCTAAGTATTAAAAGGAGTAATTGATAGAAGAATGTATATAAGGGATATTCATCAAATGTAACAATGATATTCTTTGAGCAGTATTTGTATTAGATCAGTAATTTCAATTTAAAGTAATCTTTGCTTATTGACTTAACCTATAGTCACCCTTGTATTTTTGTGGTTCAAGTGAAAGTTAAAAAGTTAGCTTGGGCCCGAATTTGAAAAGATAGCTATGCACTTAAATACTGTGAAAACATAACATGTTCCTTTTGAATTGAAAGCAACATTTTTTTCTCTTTTAAACAGCAGTTCTGTGGTGTTCTCGGTCACACATTTATGGAGTTTCTGAAGGGCAGTGGAGATTACTGCCAGGCACAGCACGACCTCTATGCAGACAAGTGAACTGCAGAAATTCATTACTGCTCAACCAAGAAGCCCCCATAAGACTGGTTAACCTGGACACAGAAGTGTTGAATTGAAATCCACAGAGCATTTTTATACAAGAATTCTGATCTGGATGGGGTAAACCTCAGTGCACTTCCTTTCTATTGCCTCAGTATTACTGGATTGAAGAATTGCTGCTTCTTGTTAAGAGGTTCATTCATTCATTACTCCCAACTTCATACTTAAAAGCACTGAGAATTTCAAGTGGAGTATATTAAAGTTGACTGTGTTTCTTTGCATCATTTCTGTATTCAATTTTTTAAATTCTTCATATCCCTATTGAGTGTTTTTAACTAAATTAACATGGCTCGAATGAACCGCCCAGCTCCTGTGGAAGTTACATACAGGAACATGAGGTTTCTTATTACACACAACCCAACTAATGCAACGTTAAGCAAATTTATAGAGGTAAGTTTTGATGCTTTTTTAATAGCTTAAACTGTTTGTAGTGTATTTTGAAAATTGTGAGGTGGTTGATGACAATAGCTCCAACTCCCAGAAATATCACTGTCTTCTCTAGGTTAGGTGAATTATTTCATACATTTTTGAGAAGGCCACGTACTTGAAATAGATTAGGTTTATAAGTTAACATCTAATTCTTCATGCCTCATAGTTTTCTTCATTTAGATTTATATGTGGACTGTTACCTGTGGCTATTGCTTATAAAGTTGTTGGAAGGAGGCTCACTTTGTGGGTTTTTTACATTTTCTAGGCATAATGGCTGACAACTATAAGCCAAAGTTAGTTTATGTCTTGGCCGTCTTTTGACGCTTAGGATACAATTTCCAGCCACTGATTTAATTCTGTTTCTGGTGGTTGCTAGATAGTCAAAACTGTCTCACTGCTTAACCTTTTTTGACTGTCAGAAACGATTGTAATGTTGCATAATTCATTTATATGCATATGCATTTCATCTTGTAAATATCCAGATAATCAGAAATAAAAAATAGGCCTCCCAGATCATAGAAGTGCTTTTAAATTTTATTATTGTCAATATATTTTTTAAATGTCAAGTGTTAACAATTAGTAGTAATATGTTGCATTTTAAAGCCTATAATCTTAAATGGTGGGAAGTTTAACACTGCATTTTTGAGATTTTAGATTCTTTAAGTATATTTTTAAGCCTCTAACTATACACTGTATGCTGCAAATGAGAAGAAGTTTAAAGAATTAATATATGTCAAGTCAAATGACTTTGTCATGAGTGATTCCTTTGGTTCCTGAATGGCTTCTGATCCTCTTGTCAGTGCCTCAGCCAGCCAGCATTGCCATGACTGTAAACAAGTTCAGACATGAAGGGTCATGGACTTTTTTTTTTAACTTAAAATTTATTAAAAATATGTGGTTTAACATTCCTGTTCAGTGCTATTTTAGTATAGTCATTTAAAGCAAAAGACTGCTTCTCTTTTCAACATATATGATTTTCTGTTAACCAACAATACCTGTTAGAGAGATGATCAAAATGACAAACTGTGAGTAAGAATAATGTGATTATTTTTCCATCCCATCCTCTAGAGCCCATTAAAAATAAGAACAAAACAAAAGAATAATGTTTGTATAAATCCTTCGCTGTTTCTATGTTTTTATCCAGGAACTTAAGAAGTATGGAGTTACCACAATTGTAAGAGTATGTGAAGCAACGTACGACACTACTCTTGTGGAGAAAGAAGGCATCCGTGTTCTCGTAAGTGTTTCATGGTTCCTCTGTGTTTATAGTACTGTGCTGCAAGTATAAGTTGTTATAAATTATTGTCTTAGTTTCCAAATAAAGGTGAAAGCTGACCAGAGATTTGAAGTAATAAAAGATCTTCATAAAGATTCAGCATTTATTTGCATTTCATTGACTGCGGGGTTTCATAAAGAAGCACTTATTAAAGATAAGATGCTTTTGAAAACATTTGGGTGTTAGAATTTTAGAATTATTAGTGTGGTATTTATATTAAAAATCTAAAATGTATATTCTTTTGACTTAGGATTGGCCTTTTGATGATGGTGCACCACCATCTAACCAGATTGTTGATGATTGGTTAAGTCTTGTGAAAATTAAGTTTCGTGAAGACCCTGGTTGTTGTATTGCTGTTCATTGTGTTGCAGGCCTTGGCAGAGCTCCAGTGCTTGTCGCCCTAGCATTAATTGAAGGCGGAATGAAGTACGAAGATGCCGTACAGTTCATAAGACAAAAGCGGCGAGGAGCTTTTAACAGCAAGCAACTTTTGTATTTGGAGAAGTATCGTCCTAAAATGCGGCTGCGCTTCAAAGACTCCAATGGGCATAGAAACAACTGTTGCGTTCAGTAAAACCAGGGTGCATGATGCCATTGATTGGAAGTGGAACCTGAGACAGGATGGAATTTGTCGTACATAGCAGATAGCCCGGTTGACTTGGTGAATAAGTCTGATGAAGCTTCCAATGGTGTCGATCTGAATTCTTAGTGAAAGCTTCATTTTTGACTCCTGTAAAGACAGTCACCAGTTTGTGAATCAATTTGTTTTATTGGCTTAATGAAAGTAGGTGAGTGTAACAGTAATGTATTCCAGTATATTTGGAACTGACGAGTGCTATTGCTAAAATTTATACTTGCTTCTGTGGGCAGAATTGCTTAATTATGTGCTCTAAGTTGTACCGATAGTCAGTGTCCAAGCTTACTGGGAAAATCACTAAGATGGTTTTGCATTGAATGTGGTATATTTTTGCATCCTGATTCAGTAGGAACTCATTACCCAGTAGTGCCAAAATACATGTGTCCATATAATTACCAATGCCCTCGGCCCCTGCTGTCCCCAAAGAAGTCCAAGTGGAGAAGAATGAAATGAAACAGCATGGTCCTGCAGAGGTGGGCATGGAGCTGTGTCTCAGTCTAATTGATCATGAAACAAAGCAAATTTTTCTGGAAGATACTTAAGTGGAAAGTATTTTTCACTGCTAGGAACTTAAGGAAGTATTGTCAGCATATATCAAGAAACTACTCTCCAGTAATATAAGTCTTAATTTGTAGACTGACTTGTGTTAGTTTATGTAGTTTACTAGTTTTCTTTTTGGTTATAGATGAAAACCTGGATTTGATGCGAAAGTGATATTTTATTAATGCCCAACGTTGTCTATAAATACTAACAGAGGAAGTGTGGCATAAATAATAGTGCTTTTGGATTGGGGAATGTTTGGAGTATTGAATTTTCCAGAATTTGACTTTGAAAAATAATATATCAAAAATTCTTCCCAGAGCTCCAGTGCTTGTCGCCCTAGCATTAATTGAAGGCGGAATGAAGTACGAAGATGCCGTACAGTTCATAAGACAGTATGTATTTAATAAGCGCTTTCATTTGCACTTTTTATTTCCTCATTGAATGTTGGTCAATTTAAGTATATTAATACTATGAAAGCAGTTTGTTCCTAAGAGCCTATCTGCCATTTTGTTCATTCTTGAGATAGTATTGACACCAGGAAATATCTTTCCTGTTCACATAGATGTTCATATTATAAAAATTCTAATCCAGTAATATATCTGTGAATTGTTGATTTACTTTAAATTCTTGATGAAGTTGTTTATTTGCCTTTTTATTGAGGTGTAATTTATATAGAGTAAAATGCATAGATCTCAAAGATAGATGAATTGACCATAACAGCCAAATAAAATAGCTACTCAGTGCAGTGTATAGAATATTTTGGTGATTCCAGAAAATGCCCTCATGTTCTTTGTAGTCACCCTCCCAGCCACCAGAGGCACTCTCTTTTGGCCATATATTATAGTAAACTAGTTTTGCCTTTTCTTGGACTTTATATGAATGGATTCATATTTTAATTACCACCACCCCAAAGATTTAGAAGATTAACTTTTTACAGCTCTTTTCTCCTTTATACATGTTGCCAGTCCATATTTCTCCATTAAGTCACAATTTAATAATCAGAACATAAATTGCTACAAGAAAGGTGATAATTGCCTACTATGGAACAGTAAATGTTAATATACTAGAAGGACTTTGCTTTAATTACTTCCTTTGTTTTCTTCCTTCTAGAAAGCGGCGAGGAGCTTTTAACAGCAAGCAACTTTTGTATTTGGAGAAGTATCGTCCTAAAATGCGGCTGCGCTTCAAAGACTCCAATGGGCATAGAAACAACTGTTGCGTTCAGTAAAACCAGGGTGCATGATGCCATTGATTGGAAGTGGAACCTAAGACAGGATGGAATTTGTCGTACATAGCAGATAGCCCGGTTGACTTGGTGAATAAGTCTGATGAAGCTTCCATAGGAGTGTTGAAAAGCAGTTTTCCAGGCCATAAGCCTGGCAGAATTGTAGTCTCAGTTCAGGTTATGATCAGCCTATTTGGATACTAGTAAAGAATTCTTGCTGTTCAGCATTTAATATGTGCTTATAATTTATACCAATTGACCTTTCCTGAAATCATGCAGTATTGAGTCATGTCATTAAACTGTTTCCATGCCAGAATCTTACCAATATATAAGAAATTTAGAAAGACTAGGTGCCAAAATACCCAGCACAATACTTGTATATTTTTAGTATCATATAGAACAAATCCCAGGAACTATGAACACTCTGGACCTTATGTGGTTTATTCCTTGCATCATTTCAAACATAGAAAACAGGGCCTATGAGGTTTGTTTGCTCGCAATACGTTTACATCTCCCACATTCATACCAGTATACATCAGATTTGCTCCCTTTTTAATTAACCAAGTCTTACAGTGATTATTTAATATCTTTCTATAAATCTCATTTTATGTTGTAGAAGGCCTCCATTTTGAAAATCTACATTGTACAGAAGCACATGTCTTTAATGTCTCCAGACAAAAGCCTTACAGTTCATTTTAATGTTTGCACTTTGGGGTGCAACTTACAGGGAGGGCCTGAAAAAAGAATGGGAGGGGGCTATTAAGTATTTTTAGTAAAATGTTGCCTTTGTCTTGTGCAGAACATGTAGAATATGCGCTTTAATTTAGTAAATATTTTTTTAAAAGGTAGAAATACTTTGTTACTGTAACTAAAACAATTCTTAAAATTTCTGAAATTCTTGTAATTTTTTTCCATACTTACCTGAAGTTGTTTACCGACTTAGTTTGTTTGAAGTGTGATTCCCAGCCTCTCTTGCAAAAAAAAGTGGGTTTCTGCTAATGAATTGAGCAGACATTTAATATTTTATATACCTTTTGAGCTGTGTAACTTAATATTTGGATACTTGATAATTTGTTTTATTATGTAATTGATAAAATGGTGATGTGTATTAACGTTAGCTCAACCATATATTTATACTGTCTGGGAACAAGTGGTTATAGTTCTGTGGGAGAAATAATTTGTCAGTGTTCACCAGCTTGTAAAAATCTAGTGCAAGAGCTTAAACATTAAATAAATGATGATATGCGTTTATCGTCACTGAAGTTTTGCTTCTCGTTAACTTATTTTGTAGGATACCACGTGAAATAATTGCTCTTAGTGCATTTGAAGTGTGAATTTTGTTTAACAAATGAAGGATTAAATGAAGTTGACATGATAAGTTCCTTGCAGACACAGTTAGGGAACTTTAATGAAAGTGCTTTCCATTATAAACTTTTTAAGGTTTAGATAACTTTGGACCAATGACCCGATTCTCTGTACTGAGGAGAAACTAGTAGAGGAAGGCCATGATTTGAAGCGCAGTTCCACCAACCAAGTGGTTTTGTGCAGCTTATCTTCTAGGCATGTGTTCTCATTTGCTTATCAATAATTGCATACCTTTTTAAGTTTTGAAGTTAATTCAAATCTAAGCTTTTGGCATGTGAAGTTAAGTTTCAGCCATCTGAAAAGCTTTTGTATAGTTCAATGTTAATCTGAAAGAGACACATGTCTGTTTGTTGTTGTTTTTTTTTTTTTTAGTAAAACTGAGTAAAAGCCTCAAAATTTGAATGAGCAACAGTGCTTCACCTTATGTTTTAAGGAATTTGATTCCATCTCTTCATATACCAATTTAGCATTTAATATACTCCATTCTTGAAACTTGAAGCCAAAACAAAAGGGAGTCCTGGGGGCCATTGCTTCTTTAAATCTTAGGTCTTTTGTGATGGCCTAGTAACTTGACCTGGGTGGTTTTGTTTTGCAGCCTGCTCTTGGGAAGTGTAATTGATCACTACATGATAATTAGTATTATCACAGAACACATAAAAGCATTTGTGTTTATTGAGAAGTCCTTCATGATTAGTGAAAAACATTTTGAGTTTGAAACAGTTTGCAGTGTTGGATTATCAGTTTACTTTATAAACCTCATCTCTGCAGTGTTCAACGTGATATTTAATTTTTATCTTTTGTATCTTGTAAATCTACAGAAATCCTCATATCCTGGGAGATTCCAATATATCTAATAGTTGAAATATGAATTGTCTTGAATACATGAAGTTATCAGATGGTGTTTTAAAATTCAGTATGTTATTACTCGATCATAAAATACAGTCTAGTTAGAGGAAAAACCTAGAAATAAATGTCAATGTCATTTTGTATCACAGAAACTTCTGTTATTCCTTCTAGTGCCCCCTTTTCCTGATTATTCCCACATGCTCTTATTCCCACAGCTCCATGCCTAGACACATTGAACCCAGGCATGCCACCACCTGGTCATCTTCAACCAGAGCACTTAAAAATTATATTGTCCCCCAGCTTAGCTTCAGAATCTTAAATCTCTGGAATCTTTTTAACTGCCATTCTTTTCTTCTTAAATACAATTTGATACACATCTAAGAGTATCATGGAGAACATGAAAGACGGTGGTGTCAGGTTTTAGTCACTAAAATGAGCACCCCTGTTTTTTCACATGTAGAAATTCTTTTAAAGTACAATTTTGAAGAAACAGTAGTGTTTGCAGTGTATGTTTACATATTCCCTGATTCCTTGAGTAAGGTGTGTGTGTGTGTGTGTGTGTGTGTGTGTGTGTGTGTACACCTCCCTACACCTGAACTGAATATGTTAGAGGTGGGTTTAAAAAGTGGGGGCTTCACTGGCAGTCCAGTGGTTAAGACTCCATACTCTGAATGGTGGAGGGCAAGCGTTTGATCCCTGGGCAGAAAACATCCTGCATGCTGTGGAGTCAAAAAAGTGTCTGACCCAGTGTTTCTGCATTACATTTGGGGTAACTAGCCTGGGAAAGGAAAGGAAAAAATACGTATTTACCTTCGATAAATTAGGCCAGTTGTATGCATTAAATTGTGAATGGAAGATTTAGTAATAATTACATAAATTGACAAATACTGTCAGACTAATCAGTTGATTGATGCACCTTTTATGATAGCTACCACATATTAAGGGTCTTACCAAATTTTCATAATTTGATTACCTTATAATCCTATGTAGGTTTTCACAAACTTTACACATTAAGGGATATGAGCCTCTAGTTAGGTGACTAGCTGATAACGTGGTTGATCAAGGAATAAAATCAAGGAATGAAACCTATCTGACTACTATACCACAAAAGTATGACAATACATGTATGCTTGGCCATTTTTTCTGTTACCAGTTTTAAAGAATTTTATATGACTTTTTTAATTGAAGGATAATTGCTTTGCAGAATTTTGTTTTCTGTCAAACCTCAACATGAATCAGCCATAGTATATGACTTTTTAAACCCTTTTGCCTGTGGAACTCATTTTGTTTAAGAACAAAGTGTTCTTTGTAAACACTGTGATTTTGTAAATTTATTTATTTAGATTGAAACCTGTTTTATTTTTGCAGGAAAAAAGCTTTTTAAATTAAGTCAGGATAGTAGAGAGACTGGCAGGCTATAGTCCATGGGGTCCCAAAAAATCAGACACCACTGAGTGACTTTCACTTTCACTTTTCACTTCAGGCTAAGATATGCTGCAGAAACAACCACCCTGAGAATAACTTGGATTTATTTCTCACTTAAGCTTCATATCTACCAGAAGGACCCAAGCTGTTGGAGCATCTACTCTGGGACAGTGCTAGTTGTGAAAGAAGGCAAAAAAGGCTTTGAAGTGTCAGATTTCTTGACTGAGAAATCATACTTCTATTCAACTTATTGGACAAAACTGGCCACTCAACGTAAAATGTACTGAAAAAGACAAAAATAGCATTAATCACTACCACATCAGCTTATAAAATGGGTATCTTAAGCAACATCCTACATAACTGGAATAAACATTAGGGGACAATGTTTCCCAACAACCAAAATAGAGGTCATGAAGTTTGTTAAAGTGTATGCATATTAGGGAATCATAGGTGCTTATTTAAACCTATAATTTTAAATAAAACTTTAGCTGTGGTAATTTGGCTTACTAGTTAGTTTTGTATTTGCTAAGTCACTTCAGTCGTGTCCGACTCTGTGCGACCCCATAGACGGCAGCCCACCAGGCTCCCCCGTCCCTGGGGTTCTCCAGGCAAGAACACGAGTGGGTTGCCATTTCCTTCTCCAATGCATGAAAGCGAAAGGTGAAAGTGAAGTCGCTCAGTCAGGTCCGACCCAGCGACCCCATGGACTGAAGCCTACCAGGCTCCTCCATCCATGGTATTTTCCAGCCAAAGTACTGGAGTGGGGTGCCATTGCCTTCTCTGTAGTTTTTTATATATATACATATATATGTATATATTTGTGTGTGTGTATGACTTGTTACATTTGCTAGGATTTACTCAAATATTAAATGCCAAATTATCAGATGCTTTTTTGTATAAGTCCAATACATATATATCCATCTTAGGAAAAAAGTTTTTCATTCTGAAAGTACTAATAATAGTCTCTGTGGTTTGTTGGCAGGGCTGGGGCAAATGGAGAAGCAAAATTCTAACCCTGAAAGAGCTATTGAGTTTTTCAATTGACTAGAATCAGGAAATTGTGCAATAGTTTCATGTATGTTCGCTGAGTGAACATTATGTGCCATGTGTTTGGCACTGAAGACAAAGTGATTAGCACAAACTTGGTCCCTGCCTTCATGAAATTTAAACTAGCAGTTTGTCTTCATGGAATTTAAACTGCTGGGTATAGCATAACAAAACCAGTGTGTATCTAAACCAACACAACCTTTTCCTAAAGGTTCTGGCTTGCAAAAGAAATATGTTAAAATGCTCCTGCTGCAAAAGTATATTCAAATAATTTTCATGGGTAGCTATCAGACAAAAGCACAGAGATTCAAAGAAAGCAAATATTTGGTGGCTCAGATGGTAAAGAATCAGCCTGCAATGCAGGAGACCTGGGTTTGATGCCTGGGTTGGGAAGATCCCCTGGAGGAGGGCATGGCAACCCATTCCAACATTATTGACTGGAGAATCCCCATGGACAGAGGAGCCTGGTGGGCTACAGTCCATGGGATCACAAAAGAGTTGGACAGGACTGAGTGACTAAGCACAGCATAGACATTAATTGAATGATCATTGTAGTTATGCCTGTTACATATGCTGTGCATGAAAATACTGCCAGATTTTGGTAGGGCTCATGGGTACATCAGACTAAACCCATCACAGAATTGTAGCTCAAACAGCAAAAATTGACATGATGAACTCGGCAATGAGTTGTTTAACTGGTCACACATACAAATGGGCTTCCCTGGTACTCAGACGGTAAACCATCGGCCTGTAGTGCGGGAGACCTGGGTTCGATCCCTGGGTTGGGAAGATCCCCTGGAGAAAGAAATGGCAACCCACTCCAGTACTCTTGCCAGGAAAATTCTGTGGACAGAGGAGGCTTGAGGCTACAGTCCATGGGGTTGCAAAGAGTCAGACACGACTGAGCGACTTCACTTCATGTACAAATCAGGTTGTTCTTGTGGAGGATTTAGTGACCAAAAGTTTTTACTTGGAAAATTATTCTCCCCACTAATTCTACCTCTTTTTTTTTTTGCAGTTCTTCTCCCCAAATTTGTCTTTTTTTAAATTAATTTTTATTTTTTAGTTTGTTTTGCTTTAATGGACAGGGAGGCCTGGTGTGCTGTGATTCATGAAGTTGCAAAGATTTGGACATGAATGAATGATGGAACTGAACTGATTAGTAAATTTATTGATGGTTTGACCATTTAAAAAGTTGGAATATTTTGACAGTCTTTGTTTTCTTTTTTTGGAGCCTAAATACTTTACTATATTGTATTGATTTGGCCATACATTGACATGAATCCACCATGGGTGTACATTTGTTCCCCATCCTGAACCCCCCTCCCACCTCCCTCCCCATCCCATCCCTCTGGGTCATCCCAGTGCACCAGCCCTGAGCATCATGTATCATGCATTGAACCTGGACTGGCGATTTGTTTCACATATGATAATATACACGATCCAATGCTATTCTCTCAAATCATCCCACCCTCACCTTCTTCCAGAGAGTCCAAAAGTCTGTTCTTTACATCTGTGTCTTTTTGCCATCTCGCATATAGTATCATCGTTACCATCTTTCTAAATTCCATATATATGTGTTAAGTGCATCATAATTCTACCTCCTGATGGATGGAAAAAAGGTTCTCATGACTTTGTTCTAGCAACCTGACAGGGAAACCATGAAGGCTGCTTCTCTCATCTATCATTTTTCTTTCTTTTTTAAAAAAAAATTATTTTAATTGAAGGCTAATTACTTTACAATATTGTATTGGTTTTGCCATACATTGACATGAATCAGCCATGGGTGTACATGTGTTCCCCATCCTGGACCCCCCTCCTACCTCCCTCCCCATCCTATCCCTCAGGGTCATCCCAGTGCACCAGCCCCGAGCACACTGTCTCATGCATTGAACCTGGACTGGCAATCTCTTGCACATATAACATACATGTTCCAATGCTATTCTCTCAAATCATCCCACTCTTGCCTTCTTTCACAGAGTCCATAAGACTGTTCTATACATCTGTGTCTCTTGCTGTCTCACATACAGTGTTATCGTTACCATTTTTCTAGATTCTATATATACGCGTTAGTATACTGTATTGCTGTTTTTCTTTCTGGCTTATTTCACTCTGTATAATCGGCTCCAGTTTCATCCACCTCATTAGAACTGATTCAAATGTATTCTTTTTAATGGCTGAGTAATATTCCATTGTGTATATGTACCACAGCTTTCTTATCCATTCGTCTGCTGATGGACATCTAGGTTGCTTCCATGTCCTGGCTATTATAAACAGTGCTGCAATGAACACTCAGGTACACGTGTCTCTTTCAATTCTGGTTTCCTCAGTGTGTATGCTCAGCAGTGGGATTGCTGGGTCATAAGGCAGTTCTATTTCCAGTTTTTTAAGGAATCTCCACACTGTTCTCCATAGTGGCTGTGCTAGTTTGCATTCCCACCAACAGTGTAAGAGGGTTCCCTTTTCTCCACACCTTCTCCAGCATTTATTGCTTGTAGACTTTTGGATTGCAGCCATTCTGACTGGCGTGAGCTGGTACTTCATGGTGGTTTTGATTTGCATTTCTCTGATAATGAGTGATGTTGAGCATCTTTTCATGTGTTTGTAGCCATCTGTATGTCTTCTTTAGAGAAATGTCTGTTTAGTTCTTTGGCCCATTTTTTGATTGGGTCATTTATTTTTCTAGAATTGAGCTGCAGGAGTTGCTTGTATATTTTTGAGATTAATTCATCAGTTGTTTCATTTGCTATTATTTTCTCCTATTCTGAAGGCTGTCTTTTCACCTTGCTTTTAGTTTCCTTCATTGTGCAAAAGCGTTTAAGTTTAATTAGGTCCCATTTGTTTATTTTTGCTTTTATTTTCATTACTCTGGGAGGTGGATCATAGAGGATCCTGCTGTGATTTATGTTGGAGAGTGTTTTGCCTGTGTTTTCCTCTAGGAGTTTAATAGTTTCTGATCTTACATTTAGATCTTTAATCCACTTTGAGTTTATTTTTTTTGTATGGTGTTAGAAAGTGTTCTAGTTTCATTCTTTTACAAGTGGTTGACCAGTTTTCCCAGCACCACTTGTTAAAGAGATTGTCTTTTCTCCATTGTATATTCTTGCCTCCTTTGTCAAAGATAAGGTGTCCAGGGTGTGTGGATTGATCTCTGGGCTTTCTATCTTGTTCCATTGATCTATATTTCTGTCTTTGTGCCAGTATCATTTTTCTTTTCTTGAAAGTTTTATTTCTTGTGACTGTACAATAGAGGCAAAACTAGTACTAGTAACTTTTCATTTGATGACAACGTTTGGTGTCCTTAATTGCAAACAGCTTGCGAGAGACTTACTGGTTACAAATACCGCTTACAAAATCATCATGAGAGAAAATCTTTAACTTGATTAGAGAAAGAGCAAATTAGCCAAGATGGTGGCAGTCAGGCTCTCTTGCCCCGTGACCTCTCGCTCTCACCCCATGTTTTGTAAATACATGGTAATGTAACAGCTGAGATCACTTATAGTACTGCACATGCGTATCTGCTTGGCCACGGCCCACTTTGCTTTGTAAACATGTAAACTGAAAAGCTCTTGTAACTACATTGTGACTATGTTAAGGCTGTGTTGTAACTGTGTCCACTGGGTCAACTTGAGAGAATACAGTGTGTCTGCTGTTATGGCTGCTGCACCAGCCTGTGACAACCACTCTGAACCTACACCACAACCAGAGACCAGAAATAGCTCCATGGGCCACCAGTAAGTGTTTGTGTTTATGGAAGTTAGGAGGACAGATGGATGCCTGACCCAAGCCCATAAAGCACTGGGTCAATGTGGTGATCAGTTTTTAAGATGGCCCCTAACAACCTCCCGTGTTTTATACATATCATTGATCCTTTCTATGTTGTGCCAAGGTTGGCCTGCATGACCAATGGGATGTGGCAGAAGTGATGGTATGTCACTCCTGAGATTAGGTTATAACAGACCATAACTCTCACAGAGACCAGAAATAGCTCCATGGGCCACCAGTAAGTGTTTGTGTTTATGGAAGTTAGGAGGACAGATGGATGCCTGACCCAAGCCCATAAAGCACTGGGTCAATGTGGTGATCAGTTTTTAAGATGGCCCCTAACAACCTCCCGTGTTTTATACATATCATTGATCCTTTCTATGTTGTGCCAAGGTTGGCCTGCATGACCAATGGGATGTGGCAGAAGTGATGGTATGTCACTCCTGAGATTAGGTTATAACAGACCATAACTCTCATCTTGGGCTGTGCTCTGGGGGAAGTCACTGGCTGCATCTTGAGAACACCCAAGCAAACAAGAAAGGAAAGAGTGACCTCCAGCTACAGCCAGTGAGGAACTGAGGTCAGCCTGCAATTACTGGATAAACACGGGAGTCGATCCTCCAGTCTTCAGATAACTGAGATGCAGAACCAGAGCCATGCAACTAAGCTACTTTCAGATGCCTGACCCACAAAAACTGCAAGATAAATGTTTGTTGCTTTAAATCACTAAATTTGGGAAGGTAATTTTTTTATATGGCAGTAGATACCTGGGCTTCCCTGGTGGCTCAGACAGTAAAGATTCCACCCACATTGTGGGATACCTAGGTTTGATTCCTGAGGCAGAGAGATCCACTGGAAGAGAGCATGTTAACCCACTCCAGTATTCTTGCCTGGAGAATCCCCATGGACAGAGGAGCTGGTGGGCTACAGCACATGGAGTTGCAGAGTCGGGCACGACTGAACAAGTAAGCACAGGCACTTAATGCTCTGCATGCTCGTGTGCCAAGTCACTTGAGTTATGTCTAGCTCTTTGCAACCTGTGGGCTCTAGCCCCAGCAGACTCCTCTGTCCATGGGATTCTGCAGGCAAGAATAGTGAAGTGGGTTGTCATGCCTTCCTCCAGGAAATCTTCTGACCCAGGAATCAAATCTATATCTCTTATGTCTCTTGCATTGGCAGGAAGGTTCTTTACCACTAGGATCATCTGGGAAGCCCATTTAATACCCTACACTGGGTTCAGTTCAGTTTAGTTGCTCAGTCATGCCCGACACTTTGAGACCCCATTAACTGCAGCGTGAAGGCCATCATTACATTGGTGATGCCATCCAGCCTTGTCATCCACTGATGCCCTCTTCTCCTTCTGCCCTCAATCTTTCCTAGCATAAAGGACATTTCCAGTGAGTTGGCTATTTACATCAGGTGGCCAAAATACTGGAGCTTCAGCTTTAGCCTCAGTCTTCCAACGAATATTCAGGATTGATTTTCCTTAAGGTTGACTGATTTGATCTCCTTGCTGTCCAAGGAACTTTCAGAAGTCTTCTCCAGCACCACAGTTCAAAGACATCAATTCTTTGGTGTTCTGTCTTCTTTATAGTCCAGGTCTCATAACCGAACATGACCACTGGGAAGACCATAGCCATGACTTTTGTCAGCAGAGCAATGTCTCTGCTTTTCAACACAATGTCTAGGTTCATCATAGCTTTCCTGCCAAGAAGCAATGAGCTTCTGATTTCATTGTGCAGTCACCATCCACAGTGATTTTAAAGACCAAGAAGAGGAAATCTGTCACTACTTCCACATTTTCCCCTTCTATTTGCCATGAATAAATGGGGATGGATGCCATGATCTTTGTTTTTTAGTATTTAGTATTTAGCTCTTTCACTCTCCTCCTTCATCCTCATCAAGAGGCTCTTTAGTTCCTCTTCACTTTCTGCCATTAGAGTGGTATCATCCGCATATCTGAAGTTTGCTGATATTTCTCCCACCTGTCTTGAGTCCAGCTTGTAACTCATATAGCTCAGCATTTCTCATGACGTGCTCAGCATATAGGTTAAACAAACAAGGTGGCAAGAGAGAGCTCCGTAGTTCAGTTCAGTTCAGTCATGCAGTCGTGTCCGACTCTGTGACCCCATGAATCGCAGCACGCCAGGCCTCCCTGTCCATCACCAACTCCCGGAGTTCACAGACTCACGTCCATTGAGTCCATGATGCCATCCAGCCATCTCATCCTCGGTCGTCCCCTTCTCCTCCTGCCCCCAATCCCTCCCAGCATCAGGGTCTTTTCCAATGAGTCAACTCTTCGCATAAGGTGGCCAAAGTACTGGAGCTTCAGTTTTAGTATCATTCCTTCCAAAGAAATCCCAGGGTTGATCTCCTTCAGAATGGACTGGTTGGATCTCCTTGCAGTCCAAGGGACTCTCAAGAGTCTTCTCCAACACCACAGTTCA